>CM067360.1:116146449-116700242 GCA_034401795.1 Chaetoderma sp. LZ-2023a | reverse complement strand
TAACATGTGTTCTCCCCCCCCCCCACCCAACACCTTCCAAACACTAAGACCCACACAATACCTACTCTAAGGCAATCACATAAACAGTGGAGGAATCCAATTTTAGCTATGCCACACCCATCTTTAGATAAGCTTCACCTACACATCGCTTATGTTAGGATCGATCGATCCAGAACTCCCTGACTATCAATTTCCAGAAAACTATAGAGGTAAGCTGTTGAATATTTTGAAACTAATTTGACTGGGTGCTGTAGCTGCTCATGGCAGAAACAGCATCCAGTCAAATGAGTTTCAAAAAATTCATCAGCATATTTATTAAATCGTAAAGACATACAATTCGTACAACCTGACGGACAATTAAGCGTTTAAGACGGACTAAATCAAGTCTTTCATGATGTAATTGATTATGACATCAGCATACATGTCATGTACTTGATTATGACATCATATGCTTAACTGAGAAACTGGAATCCTCCATTTAATCTCTAAATTTGGTAAAGAATATCAAAATAGTTGCAGGACAAGATGCAATTTTTTTGGATTTAACACTAGAATGACTGGCTCGATGAACTTGTCTTCACTTGGCCTGTAAATGGACATGCCTAAAACCAATGCCGAGGCCAGTTGTTGCCAGATTCAACATGAAATGGTTAAAGAAATGCAGAGGAAAACAATGTTTTATTTTTCAGGTGAAATATTGTTTGCGCATTGTATGTATCAAGAAAAATAACTCCTAATGGTGAATAAATTTTTTCACGGGAAATATTTCGTGAAAAACAATCTCAAGAAAGATTAGTCATACGGACGATGATGTATTACGTAAATCTATCCGTTCTTTCTAAACATATCATCTGAAAACCAGATTTTTATGATTTTTTTTTATTTCTTAAGGGAGGTAACTCTGTTGAATATGGTGGCTGCCGAACCACTAATTCCAGTGGTAAATTTTCAAAAATACTCTTCTTTTATCCTGCAAATCGCAATCCTGAAGACCTGTCCAGAGACCACATTTGGCTGGCTTGACCATTAACCCTTTCATCAATAAATTCCCTATACCTTCCCCCACCCCACCCCCAACCCACCTACAGGAAAACTGTTGAGTATTTTTTTTAATTTATTTTACTGGAAGCGGTTGCTGCCAAAGGCTTCCAGTCAAATTAATTTCAAAATATTCAACAGATTAACTTTTAGTTATATCCTAAAGAATAATACTTATTCAGGGATTTTTTGGTGAAGGGGTTAAAATGTTAACGTTGACCCAAGAGTTGATAAATAGTAGAAATAAAGAAATGACATTCTGAAGTGCATTAGAAATAGGTACTACCTCATATGTGTAGAGTCTATCTTGATATTGCAACAGCCGCTGGCGAACACGAATCAACTCCTTCTGTTCCAGTGTTAAGCTTAACAAAATAACAAACACAGAGATAACATGGTGCAAAATACATCAAATGAATTTTAGAAATGATTCAGAGCAATGACGAGATCCGAGCAAACAGTCTTCCAGGTCAAATTAGTTTCAAAATATTCAACAGAATATTTATGAACCGCTTAATGGCTAAATTTAGTCAAGAAAACTTAAATATTTGCTTAATATAATGCCTAGTTGGAGGCCAAGAGGTTATTTTTTTAAATTTACCACTGGAATAACTGGCTAGGTTATCGAGCCAGTCATTCCAATGATAAATTTGAAAAAATTGTCTTCCTTTGGCCCGAAAATGAACATTCCTCAAGTTTTGGCTGGTTCGTCATGAACGGGTTAAATTGTAAATTATGCGATGCCCGACCAATTTCCTAGCTATTCCATGCCAATTCCTAGCTATTCCACACCCATTTCTAGCTATTCCATGCCCATTTCTAGCTATTCCATGCCCATTTCTAGCTATTCCATGCCCATTTCTAGCTATTCCATGCCCATTTCTAGCTATTCCATGCCCATTTCTAGCTATTCCATGCCCATTTCTAGCTATTCCATGCCCATTTCTAGCTATTCTACGCCCATTTCTAGCTATGCTCCACCAATTTCCTAGCTATTCCACGCTCATTCCTAGCTATTCCACGCTCATTCCTAGCTATTCCATGCTCATTCCTAGCTATTCCATGCCCATTTCTAGCTATTCCACGCCCATTTCTAGCTATTCCATGCTCATTCCTAGCTATTCCATGCTCATTCCTAGCTATTCCATGCTCATTCCTAGCTATTCCACGCTCATTCCTAGCTATTCCATGCTCATTCCTAGCTATTCCATGCCCATTTCTAGCTATTCCACGCCCATTTCTAGCTATTCCATGCTCATTCCTAGCTATTCCATGCTCATTCCTAGCTATTCCACGCTCATTCCTAGCTATTCCACGCTCATTCCTAGCTATTCCATGCTCATTCCTAGCTATTCCATGCCCATTTCTAGCTATTCCACGCCCATTTCTAGCTATTCCATGCTCATTCCTAGCTATTCCACGCCCATTTCTAGCTATTCCACACCAATTTCTAGCTATGTCACACCCATTTCTAGCTACTCAATGCCCATTTCTAGCTATTCAATGTCCATTTCTAGCTATTCCACGCCAATTCTAGCTATGTCATGCCCATTTCCAGCTATTCCATGCCCATTTCTAGCTATTCCATGCCCATTTCTAGCTATACCCCACCAATTTATAGGTATGCCACACCCAGTTCTACCTATGTCCCACTTATTTCTGGCTATATCACACCCATTTCTAGCTATGCCACACCCATTTCTAGCTAAGCTCTGTCTACTTTGTTCGACTGCTTGATTCAATTTTAACACTTCTAAACACTGAATTCCCGAAGGATCGATAAAGATAAGCTTTTGAATATTTTAAAATTAATTTGACTGGGTGATGTTGCAGCAATATCTCCAACTCAAATTAATTTCAAAATATATAACAGAATGTATATTAAGGTGTAAATTCCTCAAAGACATAATTCAGACTGTTAACTCTTTAATGACTATATTTGATTAAAAAAAATCACAATATTTGTTTATTGAACATGTTGAATTCGCAGGCCAAGACTATTTTTGAAAATTTACCACTGGAATGACTGGCTCGATTATCGAGCCAGGCATTCCAGTGGTAAACTTTCAAAAATAGTCTTCTCTTGGCCTGCAAATAGACATTTCTCAAGAGCAATGCAGAGGCCGTTTCTGGAACACTTTATCATGAGTCTTAATGTGGGACCTCTCATGTTGGGATTTGATTATGACATCAGTTAACAAATAATGTCAAATACTTGATTGACAGATCAGATCCTTACCATGTAAAATCCACTTGGTCCAGCTTATTCTCACGTCTTGTATTCTGCTTCTCCTCTCGCCGGAGACACGACTCCTCATCAAATGGATCATAATCTGAATCTTCATCATCGTCTTCATCAACTTCTGTCTCATCGTTCAGCATAAACCTGAGTTATAATTATATTATATATATTTCAACATGCTCGGGAATCTACATCCCTTTACAATCACTAGATTAAGCAAACAGCCAATTAAAATAATGACTCGTAGCTGATAGGCTTGCACGATTGTGATTAAATCGAAAATTGTGATGATTTTTTAAATCGTGAATTTATATGATTAACAATTAAATAATCGAATCATGAATAATTTCTACGGCGTAAATATTTCAAAATTTACCTTTTAATTTCTTTTTAATGCGATAGGTCAAGGAAATTGCCATTTTGCTCAGCGACTGTTCGTCCATTTGACAAATTCTTTGAAAATGTATCACTTGAATGACTGGATCGAGCATCGAGTCAGTCATTCCAGCGATACATTTTCAAAAATAGGATTTTTGTCATGCAAATCAACATAATTTCTAAACACCATTGCACCTTTAATCATTGACAGGCTTTTGTAGGTTGATTAATCGAGTACTCACGATTATTCTTAAATAATCGATCGTGATCACTCAATCAATAATCGCACAATCCGAGTAGCTGATATTAATAGTTTACCTGCTTCACCTTCCTGTTCATTATCCACCCATTGTACTCTGTACAATCCTTTGTTTGTAGAACAATTCAGCATTCACTCATTATCAACTACGTGACGTCTAGGCCGACATCATAATGAATTACGTAATGAATGACTTGATTTAATCTGTCTTAAATTCTTAATAGCCCCTCAGGTTGTACGAATTATATGTCTTTACTTATGTAATAAACATACTGTTGAATATTTTGAAACTAATTTGACTGGGAGCAGTCACAGCCATAGGAATCAACAGCACCCAGTTAAGTTAGTTTCAAAACATTAAACAGCTTACCAGTATAGTTTTCTGGAAATTGAGATTCAGAGAGTGTAGAGATCGATCGATCCAAACACGGGCAAATCGTAGGCGGAGCTTCGCTAAGGATGGGTGGGGCATAGCCAGAAACGGCTCCCTCTATTGCATATGGTTTGACTGTGAAATTGAGTAACTCTGTTTTACATTGCTTCAGCTTATAAACTGTGTTCATTGTTCATGATTGTGAAAGCCTGACAAAAATTTGAATCTTAAATTGTTCACATTGTCTGCCCTTGGGCAACCGTTAGTTGCGCTTGTTTGTTCATTAATATTGATTTTATCTGCCCTTGTTTGTGCATTATTTGCCCTTGCGCGTGTGTGTGTTTGCGATGTGCCTTTGTGCTTTATCTCCCATTTTTTGTGGCTTAACTGCCCTTGTTGATCTATAACCTGTCAGTCCCTGGAGTTGTATGTTTATTATCTATCCTCATCTGTTAATTGCGTGCCATTGTCTGTACATTATCTTCCCTTATTTATGTATTACCTGCCCTTGTCAGTGCCTTTTCCTATAGCAATGAGAGCATGCAGGTCGGTACCTCGCAGCCCGAACTCTAGAAGTTCTCTCATGGGATCCATGTCCTCTGGTACTCTCTCAACACACTCATGAAGCACCCAGGCACGCTTCTGAATACGACTCTAACAAAAACAATGGAACATGCATATTCCCTAGTAATACACTGTTCTTATAATCATTTAACCATTGAACCCGAAAGAACAAATAATAAAAAATCCTCTACCTTCTGGCAGTCTTGTATATGTACAGAAGAATACACAGAAAATTTTATTTAATAATATCCCTATGTATAACAAAAAGATGTAAAAATGCACTACCGTCCAGAATAATTCCTTGAAAATAGCTTATGTTTGGCGATTCCCCGACAGAAGATTCCAGCAAAACCCTATTACATTATCAAGCTAAACACATGTAGTCAGCCACTGCAACATAATATCAGCAATTGACACAATAACAAAGACATTGGGGTGGGGGTGGAGAGAAGCTTATGACGGAAATTTTTTAAACAATAGACTTTTGTCAAATAATCATCAGCAACCATTAGAATATGTGTTTGTTTTCAAGTGTAAATTTGATCAAAAGGAACACAAGAATAAGAGTCTATATATTTATGTGATCATTTTCTGAGCTGAGAATTTAATTTAGAGCAGTATATCTAATGGACCTTTCCAATTTATCCATCAATCATATGATGTCATAATCAACTACGTGATGTGCAGGATGATGTCATAATCATTGCCCTGTAGGTGGGGCTTAGAATACACCTTCCGTATCCTCTGCGTGTCGTAAGAGGCGACTAAAGGAGGTAAGGGTGAGGTTCCAGGCCGCACGGCGCACTCTAATAAACCATGGATCCACGCACGTAACGCTTATGATCATGTCGATAGTCACTTACAGGACTGGCGGTATGATTAGCGAACGAAAAGAAGATGTCATAATCATTATGTTATGAATGACTCAATTTAGTCCATCTTTAACGCTTAATTAGCCGACACGTCGTATGAATTGTATGGCTTTACCATTTAATAAACATTCTGCTGAATATTTTGGCACTAATTTGACTGGGTGCTCTTGCTACAGCACCCAGTAAAATTTGTTTCAAAATATTCAACAGCTTACCTGTATAGGTTTCTAGAAATTGATAGTCAGGGAGTTTAGAGATCGATCGATCCCAACACGAGCGAGGTGTGGGTGGAGCTGAGCTAGAGATTGGCAGGGCATAGCTAAAACAGGAACGGTCCATTATCTATGGTAACAATTGAATAGCGTTCAGCGGTTTTAGCTGCCAAGCCAGTAACCCTTGCTTCTGCTAATAAGGATAAAGCAAGCCATATTTAGCAGCGTTAGGCATATTACTTGCTATATTAACACTCAAATCTGTTCAGGAAAATTTTAATTTTCTCTCAGAAAATGTACATTTGTGTACCAAAAGAAGGCTATTTTAGTAGAATTTACAACTGCAATGACTGGCTCGGTTATCGCAGTTGTAAATTCTCAAAAATAATCTTCTCCTTATCTGCAAATAAACATTTTGTGAGAGTACTACCGAAGCCATTTTGGTCTCCTTGAGTGTTACAGGGCTAAGCTTCTGATAACAGAATTTTTAAAGGCATCGTTCTTCGATTTCGAAATTTTGACATCATTTTCGATCTATCGTGCTTACATAATATTTGAAGACTCGACAAACTCAGATTCTACACAGCAGTAGCCATATCTTCATATCTACCAGCTAGTAGACTACCCTAGAGCTTAAAACCCTCACCAGATAATCTTGGATAGTAGCTATAGATACAGTAGCCTTTCTCCATTGTCTTTGGTATACTAAATCACAGTCCAGTCCATAAGCCTTCGCTAGAGCCAATGCTTCCCCATACTCCTCCAAATCAATCTAAAACACAATGAAAATACAGGTATGAACAGTAGAAAATGGTACAATTAACTTTTAGCCCCTATCACCCTGTTTTTAAAATTAAATTAAAAGATGAACTGGTGTACATTTTTCAACCAATTTGGTGGAAGATGGTGCTGTTGAAGACAGCAACATCGTCCATAAAAATTGTTGAAAAATGTACACCAGTTTCTTTGCTAAAGACAGGGTAAAATATAGAATATTGAGATCAGAGTGGTATGGGTTAATCGTTAAATGTGGTCAAGAAAATCTAACTATTTTTAATGAATGACCATTTGCAGGTCAGAAGACAATTTTTCAAAATTTACAACTGGAATGACTGGCTCAGTTATTGAACCAGTCAATCCAGTGGTTACATGTTAAAAAATAGTCTTCTCTTTGACATTCCTCAACAACACTGCAGAGCCCGCTTTTAGTAGGCTTCGCGAAAAAATTCAAAGCATTGGCAAGGATTATATTTTACCTTGTTCAACTGTCTGTCCGCTGAATATTCCTCAGACTACATTTACCATAGGGTTTAACTCTGCATATGCTGAATATTTTGAAAACAATTTGACAGAAAGTTATTGCACATCGAAATTATTGTCTAGTGGCTCGCAGTAATCCCGAGTGTTAAGAGCTACTACAAGGCATTTCAACATAACAAGAATAATTCTGAATTTATTTATATGACAGAGCAACAACTTGTGTACCTAAACCCTTTAAGCCTTAAATTTTTTCAAGAAAATTTTAATTTTCTCCAAGAAAATATCAATTTGCAGACAAAGAGAAGACTATTTTTGAAAATTTACCACTGGAATGACTGGCTCGATAATCGAGCCAGTCATTCCAGTGGTAAAATTTAAAAAATAATCTTCTTTTGGCCTGCAAATGGACATTTCTCAAGACCACTGCAGAAGCCGTTTTTGGCTGATATGAGTGTTAAAGGGTTAATCAATAATATCTGTACATGTATATGATGGGAAAATTACTCACCTTTCGCGCATACAACTCTTGAGGTGTAGTTGATCTCAGACATACAAGACGGTATATCTTTTGCACAAGTCTACAAATAGAATAATGATTACAGAAATCTGAAATACCAATCTGATTTTGAAAGACAATACTGGCATAATTATTCATTATTTTCAAAATTCAACTATCAAAACAAAGGATAAAATATTTAAATACGTGTATTAATCTTTGATATTTTAAAGCAGGCTTTCCTCTCGAGCGAGTTTTAACGTATTTGATCCTTGTATATAATAGAGGGATCCACTTCTGGCTATGCCCCTCCTATTTCTAACTAAGCTCTACCAACTTTTTACGTGTGCTGAAACTTGGATTCCCAGCGCCTAAATTTCAAGGTTACTCTGGTAAGTATTCTGAAACTATTTTGACTGGGGGGTGGGGGGGGGGGGGGTTTAATGTTTATTAAGTTGTAAATTCATCTAAAACATACAATTCTTACACTTTGTGATGGAGTTTTTGATTTTCATGTCGGAGATAGATTATATATGTCATTTTAATTGTGACGTAAGCTAACATGTGACATATTTGATTATGGCATCAGCTACATGCGACATATTTGATTATGACGTCAGAGCTCTAACAAGTAACATTTGATTATGACATCAGCTAACATGTGACATATTTGATTATGACATCAGCTAACATGTGACATATTTGATTATGACGTCAGAGCTCTAACAAGTGACATATTTGATTATGACATCAGCTAACATGTGACATATTTGATTATGATGTTAGCTAACATGTGGCATATTTGATTATGACATCAGAGCTCTAACAAGTGATATATTTGATTATGATGTCAGCTAACAAGTGACATATTTGATTATGACGTCAGCTAACATGGGATATATTTGATTATGACGTCAGCTAACATGGGACATATTTGATTATGCCATCGGATGCTTGAATAACAGATCAGATCACTCCATCATGTCTATTATGCAGTTGTTCTAACACACCTCGGTCTTTTCCTCGGCGGTTGAAATCGCTCAATATCTGTGATGTAATACAGCACGTTTCGGGTATAACTTGTTGTCTTCTTAAAGATGGATGCATCCTCGTCATCACTGTCATCGTACTCATTTCCATCAGATAATTTACTGCCAGCAGACAGATCCGGTAATAGGGCCATTTTCGGCTTCTGCCCCACAAACTGATATTCACACTGTAAACATATATTAACCCTTTAATGGTCAAGATTTGTCAAGAAAATTTAAATATCGTCCTATTTGATGTCCATTTAAAGAGAATACAAATTTTGAAGATTTATCACTGGGATGACTGGCTCGGTTATCGAGCCAGTCATTCTAGTGATAAATTTTCAAAATTGTATTCTCTTGGTCTGTAAATAGACATACTACAAGACCATAACAGAGGCCGGTTTTGTCCAGATTGACCATTAGTGTTAATTAAATTAACCCTTTAAAGTTCATACTTGGCCTGTAAATAGACATTTTCAATGAGAAAATAAAAAATCTCGACCAAATTTGACCATTAACCCTTTAATGGCTAAATTTGGTCAAGAAAATTTAACTATCTTCCTAATGAATGTCCTTTTACAGGCCAAGAGAATACAATTTTTGAAAATTTATCACTGGAATTACTGGCTCAATCTCTTGTGTTTTGACCGCTATGACCATTAAAGGCTTAATTCAAACACAAATGTCAACTTATATCCAGCATTTTCAAAATATTCAACAAAATATTCATAACAACATAGTACAGAATTTATCATTTCTGACCTGTAACAGCAAAAAGGGTTAAACATAGGATGAATGTCTTAAAGGCAGACTGTCACTGATATGCTAATTACCTCAAGAACTAGAAATCCACCATCATTAGCTTGCGAGAGACGTGGCGCCGGCTCAAACCACTCTGGCGATCCACCAAGCAGATTATTCAGTGTGTCTACTGATGATATCGTAACCGCTCCACTGTTACGAGCTAATATCATGGCCTGTGGACAGCAATGTACAAGGTTTGTTATTTCAAGATTTCACACTAATTATTTTTGCAGAAAAATTAAGAAGACTAAATGATATATTTGGAATGTTGGATAATATTCTTCAAAGCAAATTTCCCTGAGCATGTCCCAATAACAATGGACCATTCCAGTTTATTCATCATTCATATGACACATATAATCAACTATGAGACTGTTGAATATTTTGAAACTAATTTGACTGGGTGCTGTGGCTGCAACAGGCAGCCACAGTACCCAGTCAATTAGTTTCAAAATATTCAACAGTTTACCTGCATAGTTTTCTGGAAATTAATAATCAGGCAGTTCTGGGATCGATCGATCTCAACACGGCGAAGTGTTTGGTGGAGCCTAGCTAGAGATGGGCGGAACATAGCCAAAACTGGATGCCTCCTCTAGCAAAGCGTGTCACTATCTGAATGCATCATGAACATATGAACACACATCTTGGTACAAACCTCATCAGACCACCACGCAGCATCACATAAAGACTGGCTTGTAATCAAATCTAAAAACATAAAAATAACAACAGTTTCCTTTGTATTATTGCTGGCTTTTAATATTCTGTAACATTCTACTATTGAATCATCATCAAGATGATAATTTGTACTTATTTTGAAAGATGTTGACAGTCTCGCCATGAAGTGTCACAAACAAGAGGGATCTATCCTTAGCTATGCCCCGCCCATTCCTAGTTACAATCCACCCCATTTGTATGTGTATTTGAATCGATTTATACAATGGAACCTGAATTACAAGAATCTCAATTTTAAGATAACTGTACAAGTAAGTTGTTGAACAATTTGAAATTAATTTTAATGGTGGGGGGCTATGGCAGCAATGTTTCAGAAAATTCAATAGAATATCTAGTAAATAGTAAATCCATTAGAGAGATACAAGTCATACACTTTAGAGACAGACTTTTCGGCTTACATGATGGAACTACATTATTTTTATCATGACGCTCACTAATTAATGATGTTATTGATTATGATGTCAGATATTTGAGTGGAAGATGGGATTCCTTCACTGTTAGTCACTAGATAATTGACCTTTCCAGTTTATCCATCAATGATGTTATAATCAACTACGTGATGTGCAGGCTGACATCATAATCAATTATGTCATGAATGACATAGCTATGTTCGTCACGAATGCTTAATTGATGACGGACTAAGCGTTATTGTACAAATTCTTTACTATTTAATTAACATTCTGTCGAATATTTTGAGACTAATTTGACTGGGGGACGTTGCAGCAACAGTGCCCAGTCAAATTAGTTCCATAATATTCAACAGCTTACCCATATAGTTTTCTGGAAATTGATAGCCATGGAGGTCAAGGATCGATCGATCACAACATGGGAGAAGTGTGGATGGAGTTTAGCTGGAGATGGGTATGGCATAGCTAAACCTCGATTCCTCCATTATTACGTTATGATCTGCAGAGTCCGCAATATGCTTTCAATCGTCATTGCGTGACAGATGACGAATTACGGCCACATTGATATAGCTACCTGTTCAATTTGTTACTGTAACGCATATATATGCACACACACACGCACGCACGCACGCACGCACGCACGCACGCACGCACGCATGCACGCACGCACACACACACACACACACACACACACACAGTGACAGATTACCTTTAATGTATTTGAATTTGCCTGGGTCCTCCGTGAAAGCTGGACTCAATAAATCATAGCCTGGCTAGAAATTACAACAAAAACAATATATAATAGAAATACCAGTAATGGAATTCAAATTTCCTGATAAAATAAAATTGCTTAAATAAAATCCATTAACCCTTTAACCTTTTAATTATCAAACCAGCCCAAACCGGCCTTTGCAGTGGTCTTGAGGAATGTCCATTTGCAGACCAAGAGAAGACTATTTTTGAAATTGTACTACTGGAATAACTTGCTCGATGACCGAGCCAGTTATTCCAGTGGTAAATTTTCAAAAATAGTCTTCTCTTGGCCGGCAGATAGACATCCAATAAGAACATATATAGATTTTCATCACAAAATTTGACATTAAAGGGTTAAAGGTCAGGATTTCTTTTTTTTTTAAAATTTAATAGTTGCTTAATAAATGTGCATTTGCAGGCCAAGAGAAGACTATTTTTGAAATTTTACCACTGGAATGACTGGCTCGTTTAACGAGCAAGTCATTGCTGTGGTAAAATCTCAAAAACAATCTTCTCTTGGTCTCCAAATGCACATTTCTAAACTGCAGAGTTCTGTTTTGGCAAATTTGATCCATAAATGGTTACCATTACATATGCTGTTGAATAGCTGATGCCCTTCTTGCTGATAGATTAAAAATATTTTTCAAAATATCTTTTTACATTGTGTTTTTAAAAATAGCTTTCTCTTGGCCTGCAAATGAGCATTCAATAAGGAAATATATTCAGTTTCCTCGCCAAATTTTATCATTAACTGTCTGTCTGTTGAATTTCTGCAGATTACATTTTCCATGGGGTTCAACTCTGAATAGGTTGAATATTTTGAAAACAATTCGACTGAAAATTGTTGGTGGCTAAGCATAAATAATTTTCAGTCAAATTGTTTTCAAAATTTTAAGCAGGTCCAGAATTATTATCCATTGGAATTATTGTCTGTTGGCTTGCAGCTGCTAGACAGTTAAATGGGTAAAGATACACAATGTATTCTTACCTGGTCAACATTTTCCCACGAGCATCGCTTTCTGAGTGACGGCATATCCCATGTACATATCTTACCACAGTGATGAAGAGACACGAGCACTTTGCCATTTGGAGAAAGACTGAATCTCAGAATGCCATTCTACAGAGCCAAGAATGTAATGCATAAGAGATTTTTATAAAATAACAGCGATGAATAAGATTCAACTACTGTCATAATATGCTACACTCAATCCCGCATTGATGCACGCCCACACGCACACACATCATCTACTTCCTTCTAAAACGCTATGGCTTATACGTACAGTTAGCAAGCTACAGAAAGTCATCAAACATTTCTGAAACCAGAAACCTCCAAAACCATTTAGTGGAATTCAATCAAATTTGCTATGTCCGCTACCCATATCCTTGCGGACTGCAAGACGATATTTACTTTAGGGTCTGCCCACAGGTTAGCGGTGGGGGCAGGGTTGAGGCAGAAAGTTAACGTTGGCAGAATTCAACCAAATATGCTATGTTAGTTACCCATGATTTCAGATTGCAAGAAATTCTTTACATTATACTCTGCCCCCAGGTTGAGGGTGGGGGTAGGATGGTGTTGGGGGGGGGGGGTGTCAAAGTTGGTGAATTTGCAATGGTGTGCAACCAAATGTGCATTCTATTTTGAAATTACTTTGACTGGAAGCTGTTGCTGCTTAAGGCAGCAACAGGTTCCAGTTAAAGTAATTTCATAATAGTCAACATCTCGCCATAAATTATTTACGATTTTCTTATGTTTTTAGCGTAGCATTATAGAAAATCATGATTTTTAACCAGATCAAGTTATGAGACAATACAATTTTGCTAGCATTTGGTTAATTTCATAGTGAGTAGAACAGTCTCTGAAACCATACATGCCATAATACAGAATGTCTTATTATTATCTTAACCATTTATCATTTAAACCAGCCAAAAAAATGGCTTCTACAGTGGTCTTTACAAAATGCCCATTTGTAGATCAAGAAGGCTATTTTTGGAAAGTTGCCAATGAACTAATTGGCTTGATAACCGAGCCAGTCATGTCAGTGGTAAATTTTGAAAAGCAAGGCTGACAGAATCTCGGTAGCTGCGGGTGAAGCATAAAAAGTATGTCGCATTGCGGTTACACTGACCTACTTTTCTTGCGCTACATACCTTAAGCCTACAATGCATACATACACCAAGTTTAATTACTGCATGCGAACAGCCCTTGAAATGGCAGCCTCTGAATAAGCTTTTGTGACTGACTGACGAACCAACCAACTAACTAACAAATGGTTTATTGAGCTGCTATGTGCCCTAGCACCTGTCTGATGTGACAAGTGACGGCTCTTCGTATGTGAATATGATAGAAATGTATACAATACTCGTGTCGTTCACGTTTGGAAGAATTTCGAATTGTCACAGTGACCTTGATATTTGACCTTTTTGCCCCAAGTCTATCAAAAATCTTCAGAACCCCACAGCCAACCTTCCACCAACATCTGGTCAAGATGTCTCCAGTAGAACAAGAAATATTTTGAGAAATGGTGTCTTTCAGACACAGTTTTCAAAATATTTATTTTTAATCTTGGCGCCATGGTCGTGACCTTTTAACCCCAAATTTATCACACATCATCGGAACCCCACGAAGAACCTTCCACCCATGACTGGTCAAAATATCTTAAATAGAACCAAAGTTAGTTTGAGAAATCTCGTCTGAATACTTTCCAAAATAATCTTTTGATCCAGTCAGTGGCCTTGTCCATTGACCTTTTAACCCCAAATTTATCACACATCCTCAGGACCACATGGGCAATGCTTCCCCCAGGTTGGATGACTGCATATGGAAACTTAAACTACAGCCCAGAATAAGCTTTTGTGATTGATTGATTGACTGACTGACTAAGAAACGTTACGATTTAATGCATTGCTACGCACAGCTAATAATCTTCTCTTGGTCAGCACATGGATATTTTCTATGACAAAATTTTAATTTTCTTGAACAAATTTGAGAGTTAAATGTTTAACTTAGTTAAAGGCTTAGTTGCAAATGCCGAGTGATACCTGTTCCTGATGCCAGAACGAGTTGAATGCCGTTATCCTTGACATGAATGATGGACCATGACGAGACTGAAATGTACATATATATAATGCAATATCACACATACATGTATTACCACCAGATATCACGAAATGCGTACTAAACAATTACGCTACTATAAATGACTTCATACAGTGAGTCATTCAAAACAAACAGAAAGTTTAAAATATGGGATTTTATTCTCAAGGATCAAAGTTGTGCAATTCTAGTTAACTGGAACTACATTTCTTGTATTAACCCTCTCTCCCCGATGAATCATCCCTTACTCTCAATGAGGTTGTTTAATCAAGATTTAGTATAACCTCACATTTCTACTAGCCTCGACTCTTATTTCAGACCATGACAATATGATTAACAAGTTGAAACCATATCCCCTAGATGCTTCTGTTACATATTAACAGCACATGAAAAATTGCGCCAAGTGCATAATATTACGAATCGGCTCCGATCAGGTGTTAAAAACCATTTCAGAGCCACTTGGGAAACTGTATCTGGTTAAAAATGACTACAGCTTCTGATTATTCTCTAGTCTCGACCAATCAGAATGCAGGTATTTCTTAGCAATACTTCTCAATCAATTAGAATACTCTACCACATCCTGGTATCACCCATAAGCGTTATAAATAGGAGCCATTATCACATACCAATGTTATTCAGACATATCAGGAAGTCATCCTCGTGAACCCTTCACTGCTCCATTTTAACGGAGGAATCCATCTCTAGCTAAGCCCAACCCATGCTTTGCCTGTGTTGGGATCAATCGATCTCTCGACTCTCTGAATCTCAATTTCCAGAAAACCATACAGTCAGATAATGTGTTGAATATTTTGAAACAAATTTGACTTGGTGCTGTTGCTCCCTATGGCAGCAACAGTGCCCAGTCAAATTAGTTTCAAAATATCCAGCAGCATGTTTATTAAATAGTAAAGACATACAATTCAAACAATAACATTTAGTTCGTCATCAAGCGAGCAATCGTGTGTAACTTAGCTACATCACTGATCATACATGTGACATAATTGATTATGACATCATATCATTGACTGAAAAACCGGTTTCATGTATTATAGTAAATCGATGAAATACCCACCTGTCTCAGATCTGTCTCATAATCAGTGACCATTTTATAATACGGATAATCAGTTAGAATCCTCCACATCGTAATTCCCTCGTCTTCAGCGGACAGGGTCGTCACCCCCTTATGCTGACTGCCCTTAATGCCATGCCCACCAATAATCAAGAGTCTGTGTTCACAATGATACAATGCGTCACTGATGCCTTGTGGGTAATACGAGCTGAATGGGAACGTGTGCTTCTTTAGGAATCCACTGTCCGTATTTACTTTATAACTTCGCAAATAGCCGTGGTAGTTGATCGCAAGAAGTTCAGATGATCTGTAAATTATATATAGTGACGTGTACAAACACTTTCTATGCTTTGACTGATTTATAAATTCTTAATCTTTTCATGGTCAAACCGGATAAAATGGTTTGAGTAATGTCCAATGGACCATTCCTAGATATCCATCCACCATCGACGTCATAATTAACTATGTGACGTGTAGAATGGCGTCATAATCAATGACCCCATTATGACATCATGAATGACATCGATAAGTATGTCACGAATGCAAAATTGATCACGGACTATGCGTTGTTGTATGAATTGTATGTCTTTACTATTTAATAAACATTCTGTTGAATATTTTTAATATGGCAGCAACAGCATCCAGTCAAATTAGTTTCAAAACATTTAACAGCTTATCTGTATAATTTTCTGCAAATTGATAGTCAGGAAATTCAGGGATCGATCAATCCCAACATGACCAAGGTGTCGGTGGAGCGTAACTTGAGATGGGCGTGACATAGCTAAAACTTGAAAGGTCCATTGCAGGCCAAAAGAAGAACATTTATAAAAATCTATCATTGAAATGCCTGGCTTGATACTCGAGCCAGTCATTTCAGTGGTAAGTTTTCAAAAATATTATTCTCTTAGCCTGCAAATGGACATTCACATGGCAGAATTTTTATATCTTAATGAATTTTATTAAGTAAATGGTTATATGTTTCACTGATTATCTTCATAGGTGCCATACAGACGATTATGTTGATGAATACATCTATAGAGCTTTTCTCTATGTCATTTGCTCTTACAAAGCCCAATCATATCACAGCACAATAGACATATCCATTCTAACTATGCCCCGTCCATTTCTAGCTAAGCTCCCCCACTTTATAAGTCTACTGGAAATACTGAATCCAGTTTCTCAGTCAATCACATGACATCCTAATCAACTATGTGACATGTAGCCTGACATCATAATCAATAATGTCGTGAATGACTTGATTTAATCTGTTTTAGCGCTTAATAGTCTGTCAGTTTGTACAAATTGTATTTCTTTACTAGTTAACCCTTTAATGGTAATACCGGCCAAAACCGGCCTCTGTTATGGTCTTGGAGAATGTCCATTTACAGGCCAAGAGAATAGCATTTTTTGAAAATTTACCACTAGAATTACTGGCTCGATAACCGAGCCAGTCATTCCAGTGATAAAGTTTCCAAAATTGTATTCTATTGGCTTGTAAATGGACATTCAGTAAGCAGATATTTGAATTTTCTTGACCAGGTTTGACCATTAAAGGGTTAATAAACAAGCAGCTGAATATTTTGAAAATAATTTGACTGGGCGCTGTTGCTGCCATAGACATGGATTCCTCCTTGGAAACCGCCATAGGCAGCAACAGCACAAAGTCAAATCAGTTTCAAAATATTCAACAGCTTAGCTGTACAGTTTTCTGGGGATTGACAGTCAGGGATTGATTGATCCCAACATGGACAAAGTGTCAGGGCAGCTAAGCTAAACATGGGCTGTCATAGCTAAACCTGTATTCCTCCATTGATTGAAAACTTTGAAACCTGAATTCTCAGAATCTAAATTTCAAGGTAACTATACAGGTAAGCAATTGAACATTTAGAACAAAATTTGGCCAGGGGCTGTTGTTGAGTGTTGACTTTGGCCAATTAGTTTCAAAATATTCAACAGAATCTTTATTAAATTGCAAATTCATCGAAGACTCTACGCATTAGTGACAGACTTTTCAATTTTTATGACAGAGAAGGGGTATATATTAGATTTTTTCTACTAACCCAGACGGGATAGTGCATCATTGATTTTACTATCGTGCAGCAAATTTCACTAACCCGACGTTTGTAAGCTCAAACCCGATCACTTCTTTAATCCATTCACCGATGGATCCCTATAAAACTCAATTCCAAGGCAACCATACAGGCAAATTGTTGAATATTTTGAAAATAATTTGACTGGGAGCCGAAATTAATTTCAACAGAATATTTGTTACATTGTAAAAAATTTGCTTTATCCGGTTGTATTGTTGAAAGGGTTAATAATATGACTAAGGTTACAGGCGAGTGCTTGGCTAAAAACAATGATGATAAACTATAAAGCATTGAAGGTAGCAGAAAATCTCTAACTCAGACGGGTTAGTTCAGGTGTAGTTTTACTAACTCGTATGAAATTCTACTATCCTCGGGTTAATGGGTTAGTGTTAAAATCGAGCCCCCGCAAAGCTACGTCACTTTGATTGTGGCATAAGACAACAGGTGATCTAGTTGATTACGTCATCAGATCGGATTGCGTCTTTACAGCGACCTACCCATCTTTAGTAGTATCCGTGGTAAACAGCAGTGTAGCAACTGCATCACTTAAATCTAGAGGCAACACACTCGGCCCTGCAGCAACACTCTCCTAAAGAAATAATCACACATATATTAAACAGGGTGGTGCAGCCACCAGTAGTGTTGTTCCGATTAATCGACGATTGATTGGTTTGCATGTTCAAACAACAGATCGATCATGATTTCAGAAATCGATTTTGCTGCTTATAAATGGACTTTATTAATATATTTTAACTTGTCAAGCTAGAAAATGAATACTTTTTGGAAAAGAATTTAAATTTAATTGTTACAACTATATAGTATTACTCCTTAGTCTAAGACATTAATTCTTTCAGCACTGGGTCATTCCATGCCAAATCACCTAGAGGTCCCCAGGTGACCATCTCTGATTTTTACTAAATTTCACCCAGATGCACATATATGGAAATGAAGCCTGCATACAAAATTTCATTGCAAAATTCCAATTAGTTTTGAAGTTATGGTTGATTGATTTTAGGGGGTGTGGCTCATTTTTTGCACTCGCGAATCCAGTGAGTGGTTTGGAAGGATTTTTAAACGCTGATAACTTTCTTAATATTGAAGATATTAAGCTGAAATTTGCTGTGCCACCTAATTGATGCATGAGGAGTCTGGAACTGAACACCTCTCCTGGATATCTCTGCCAGTTCCAGAGGTGGAGGACTCTAAAGTTTGGCGTTTATCCATTCAAAAACAATTTTTATCAGATTTCAGTGAACCAGAACTACCTGACTCTTTATCACAAACACTAAATGTAAGTTGTTTTGAAGTATGTACATATAGGTGTTGCTGTAGAAGAAAGTTTATGTGAATCAGGTTCAATATTAAAGTGTGGCAGGTGTCCACATAACAGATGAGAACAAAAAATCCGAAAATTTGGCCTTCATATTAGGGATGGTTTACCCATGTGGGCAATTACCTATCATCAGGAGCTTTGAATATGATTAACATACATATATTAGCTGTATATGTACCAAGTTATAACTTTGTGGCTCAATTCCTTCAACCGTAAATAAAGTTTGATATCTACCCTATTTTCCAGAAATCGAACCAACCAAAATGAAGTGTTAATTAATGTATCGACACTTTCAAACCAAAAATACATTGATTTATACATTGCACTATCAATTATCAATGCCTCACAGGCATTCACATCTACATACCACATGCAATGTAACTTACTAAGAATATAAATAAATGCTTAGAAAAACTCCCATGGTCGCGAATGCAAATATTACAAAAAGCTGGTAATTTCTGTTGAATCCGCATGTAATCCTGCGGTGAAAGTTTATAGTATCGAGCACTGTGTCCTTGTAGTTCCGGAGCACCAATCAAGCAAATGATATGTTGAAATGGCACCCAGCATTGATCCTTTCGTGAAACTGAAGGCCAGGAGAGGAATCCTTTACTGGAGCTTTTCATACAGTCAACAAGTACATCACTCTGTTCATCAGACCGCTCAACAATACTTCCAACATACCATTCCTTGTCATACATACATGCTACATATTTTCCAGGTTGCAACTGATCATGATGTTGAGAATCAGGCAGGATACTATGAAGTGATGATGGCTGTTTCTCACCAAGGGTGCCCATAGTAAAATCACTATCAGCTGAGATCCGTTTCATCTTCAATTCGATTTCAGATACAGGAATAAAGCAATGATGTGACCGGGTGCCTGAAAGAGTCTTTACTGAATCAAATCGTGAAGTTAATTCAAATCTGGCTGCATTATCTGCAACATCGTTATCAGAAACAAAGAAAAATTTAACACCAGGAATGTGTTCTGAACCCCGGTTATACATTTGAGTTGCAGTCAAAATGCGATCCTTTACTGTTGCCTGCAAGCTGGCTCGAGTGACTAGGCATTTCATAGTTCCCCCAATGCCATCACAGGGGCTTTTCCCATGGCTAGTTGCAAAGAAATGCCATTCTGCATCAAGTCCATGGTCATTTTGGTGGTGACATAGATTGCTAAAGTTCTTGAAATTTTTATACTGACCAGCTGCTCCATCACTGAAATATATGATCTTCTTAACGGATGGTAGGTTTTAATATGAGACTCATGGTTGAGATAAATGGATTCACATAAGCTTTCACCTATATGTACATACTTCAAAACAACTTACATTTAGTGTTTGTGATAAAGAATCAGGTAGTACTGGTTCACTGAAATCTGATAAAAATAGTTTTTGAATGGATAAACGCCGAAGTTTAGAGTCCTCCACCTCTGGAACTGGTAGAGATATCCAGGAAATGCCTTCAGTTCCAGACTCCTCATGCATCAATTAGGTGGCACAGTAAATTTCAGCTTAATATCTTCAATATTAATAAAGTTATCAGCGTCTAAATATTCTTCCAAACCACTCACTGGATTCGCGAGTGCAAAGACTGAACCACGCCCCCTAAAATCAATCAACCATAACTTCAAAACTAATTGGAATTTTGCAATGAAATTTTGTATGCAGGCGTCATTTCCATATATGTGCGTCTGGATGAAATTTAATAAAAATCAGAGATGGTCACCCGGGAAGATTTTTATATTCTGGGTGATTTGGTATGGAATGACCCCACTGAAATAGTATGTTAATTTCGAAGCAACCATACCAATAACATGTTGAAAATTTTGAAACTTATTTAAATTAGTTTCAAAATATTCAACAGATTATTTCTTAAATTATTAACAATCTGTCATACCTGCGACTTGGTTTGAAAGGGGTAATTATCCTTGAACATGCTATAATTACTGCATTGAAAATGGATAAAAATGAGAACCCGTTATGATCAATCATTAATTGATCATCGGTTAGTATATAAAACCAATCATCGATCCCAAAAATAGTACCAATTCCAAACACTAGCCACCAGCGAAACTACTGTTGAAAAAATGTATATAGATGAAAAATATGAAAACTGAGAAACAGCGCTTAAGGTATGATTTCCCATCATATATATGTATACAGAAGCAAGAAGACATTCTTATTTGATATTCAATGAACCATGAAAGTTAGGTCATGCCGACCTAGTCATGACATATGATACAAGTTTAGCCTAAGATGTATCATAAAAAGCTGGGGATTATATCTGGTGGACGGTTGAGATAAACCCTGGACTAAAATTCTCTTCTCTAACCATTAGCCAAAGATGCATCCAAATTCAAAGTTTATGTACGCTGAACAAAGATATTCTTAGATGTGCAATGAAATCGCCATTGATATTGAGGACCACACATGAACAGTCATTGAGAAGCACCATGATGTATCATAACAAACTTTGTGACTATGTGACAGGACATCGCGAGTGCATTGTTCTCTCAAAAGCGACCTACATTCCTGTGATTCATCCCGCATATATTCAGTTCTGTGATAACCGCACAAAGCTCCCAAAATGTAATTATTCATGAGCTGATATCAGTCACGTTCCACATAGGGTTGTGCTTAAACGAGTTGAGCTTCTCTTGATATCGTTTTGCCATTGCGCACGATATCACGATATCGTAAGCAATAGAAATTTGCCAATAGCAATAGGAATAGCTGTTGCGCCAGTATGTTCTTTTTTTCAATAAATTTCATTCCCGATAAAAGCATATTTAAGAACCAGTAAATTCATTTAATATCAGTTAAACCAGTGAGGATGCAATAAATAGTGTTGGTGCATTTGAAATTTGCTAGTCAATGAAATATGGTACTTCTGAATTTTTGGACGATTAACCAAACCAAGAATCAATAACATATAGTCGGTTTAAAAAGCGATAAAAATTTTAAATTGCGAGCAACAAGCACATCCCTACTTCCACAAATGAAGTTGCTCGATACGAAATAGTGTGAAAGCACAACAATATTCTTATGATCTCAGACATACGCTATTGAATATTTGGAAATTAATTTGTTTGCAAATCACTGCTGACTTTGGCGACAATGGCTTCCATTTAAATTAGTTTCAAAATATTCAACAGTTTTCCTGTCCGCTTCCGTTGAAATGGAGATTAAAGAATTTCAAATGACATCTACATGTTAGCAATCGAGCGAAATATGCTGAAATCTTATTGCTGTAGCAAAAAAAGCACTGGATACCATGTTGTTTGGCCCTGTAATGTTATGTACCATAACAAGAAATCAAAAGCCTGAAAGTTCAGCTACAAACTGCATGCCTGTATAAGTGGGTGCCTCCTAGTATACTAAGTACAAACTAGGCTTGTGCGATTATTGCATTGAGTGATCGAGATCGATTATTAAAAAATACTCATGATTACCCGATTAATCAGCTTGGGTACAAATTACCAAGACATAGGAACAAAAGAATATCAATGACGAAAATTGCAATGGTGTTTAGAAAAGTCCATTTGCAGGGCAAGAGAAGACTATCTTTGAAAACGTATCACTGGAATGCCTGGCTCGAGAATCGAGCCAAGCATTCCAGTAATACATTTTCAAAAATAGTTTTCTCTTGCCCTGCAAATGTACATAAATTCACTAAGCAAAATGCCATTTGTGATGACCGATGGCATTAAAAAGTAATTGAAAGTTAGGTTTTGAATTATTTTATGCAATAGAAAATATTCACGATTATTCGATTATTTAATTTTTAATCATATAAATTCACGATTTAAAACATAATCACAATTTTTTATTTAATCACGCAATTGCGCAAACCGAAAACTATCATGGATGGAGAAAGTGATTATTATATATAATTGAGCTTACCCCTTTAGCCTTCATATCGGCCAAAAAGGGCCTCTGTAGTGGTTTTGAGAAATGTCCATTTGCAGATCAAGAGTAGACTATTTTTGAAAATTTACCACTGGAATGACTGGCTCAATAATCGAGCCAAACTGAGCCAGTCATTCCAGTGGTAAATTTTCAAAAACAGTCTTCTCTTGGCCTGCAAATGGACATTTTCTATGAGAAAATTGAAATTTTCTTGAACAAATTTGAGTGTTAAATGGCTAAGTAAATAAAGCACAAACAATGTACTATATCTAATATATGCTCAACTCACACTAGGTATATAGGCAATGAGCGTTCCAATCATGTCAAAGACAGTGATCTGACCATTGCTAGAAGAGCATGCTAACAGACTGCCGTCAGGCGACCATGATAAGTTACGCCATTGTGGATATGCATCTCGACCAACATTACCACGGCCAATTACAGAGCTGAACTCATCCAGCGATGAACTGGGGTGAAAGTAGATAGTTTATATTATTTACTATAGTGAGGTAATTAACATATGAATAGATTATTTAAGAAAATACAGTGGGTTAGCAACGAGGATGGTTGTGGGTGGTCTCCCACACTTTAGGATGATATTTCTTAATTTCTTATTTCGTAACAACAGGTCCATGGGGCCTGTATTGCTCACCTGCAATTATTGGCCACTGGCACAACCGAACAAAACCAGATGACCACTGGAAAAATTTAGCAATCAAATTTCTGTGAAGACGATTTAGCCTGGTTTTACTAAAAATTGGCCCACTGGTTAATCACTTGTCTTTTCATGATTTTCAGAAACTTGCAGAAAATACCAAAAAAGTAAAATTTTGATTTATGGCGGACATGTTGTTTTGACATATCTCCATGGAACAAACTAACGGCCTTTAGTCCCTAATCATATCTCCCAAATTGTGTCCCGACCAGTCCAGCTGTTCTGGAGAAGTCGCTTTTGCGAAAACTAGGTCATCCAAGATGGCCACCAAACCATTCGGCAAATCAAGTTCCCTTGAACAAACTTGGTTCAGCTCTTACCCGAACTGATATTTCATGAGTTTGAAATCAATCCCCTAAACGGTTTCGGAGAAGATTTTTAGACGTTTATAAAAATCGACCACAATCCAAGATGGCTGCCAACCAAATTGGCCGATCGGCTTTGTTTGAACAAACATGGATCTCTATGCCATAAGAATGCTTCCTGGCCAATATACTTGAAATCGGTCCAGTGGTTCTTGAGAAGTCGTTTAAAGGAAAAGTTGGCGGAGGGACGACAGATGGACGCCATGGCATAAGCTCATTTGGCCTGTCAGGCTAGGTGAGCTAATAATATGATAGTATCCCTTTAACCCTTTGATGTCAATGTAACCATGCCAAGCTGCTGAATATTTGGAAACTAATTTTTCAGGAACATGTTGGGGCCATAGTCTGCAACAGCTCACAGTTAAATTAGAATAGAATATTTCTAAATGATGATTTTTTTCATCTTTGCTCTTTCAGATTCAAAAGGTTAATGGCTCTCCACTTAGCCTACAAATGCACATACACTAAGAAAAAACATAATTTTTTGGACAAATTTGGACCAAAAAAAAGAAGAAATTTATGCTTAGTGAGTGAACATTTGCAGGGTAAGAGAAGACTTTTTGAAAATTTACCACTGGAATAAATGGCATTTATACTTAAGGCAGTGACTAAAATCGCTAAGATTTGGCTAAGAAAGTGTGCTCACTAATCTATAGTAATAGCTTTGAAAAAGCCAGGTCCCTGAATTGAGTGATAGAAGATTTCTATCTCCACCTTTGATGACATACACATATACACATGTATTCATAGGGTATGGCTAATATTTTTCAATGTTCCATCAAATGTCAAAAATAGAGACTCCATTTTTTGTGACATCTTTCCGCTGTAAGATGCACCCACATACCACATTCGTCAACAATAAGCAATGACATCATGTGTAGATATTTAATTAACATTTAATTAAGTTGGCATTAACCATTTAGCACTCAAATCAACCAAAAATGGCTTCTGCAGTGTTCTTTAGAAATGTTGATTTGCTGACCCAGAAGACTATTTTTGAAAATTTACCACTGGAATGACTGGCTCGATAACCGAGCCAGTCATTCCAGTGGTAAATTTTCAAAAATAAACTTCTCTTGGGCTGCAAATCAAAATTTTATTTCAAATTAGAGGGTTAAATATGAAACTAGTTTGTTTATCTCTCATAGAGATGGAGGACAGAAGGACAGACGGATAAAATGGTATATTCATACTGATGACATCATTAATTCCTACTTACCGTATCTCCACAAGTTGCTCCTGAACCACAGCCACAAATCCGCCATCACTGAAAACAAGAACAAAACAAGACCATATCGCCATTGGGCTTTTGTAACGGTGTAAAAGCTTCTGATATTCCTGATTTTTTCTGGCTTTTCAGATTTGTCAGATCCGACAAAAGTTGAGCACTCCTAGTGTAAGGTTACACCCATTCTTGTGTTAAAATTTGAACCAAATCGAACCAGTAGTTTCAGAAGTATTCATAGATCATGATTTCGATCCAATCCTCATTCAAGTTTTCATATTCAGATCACGGCCAAATCTGCACAGCGTTATTGAAATCTGATACGCCCTTAATGAATTAAATATCAATCGAAAACTAACATCACTATGTCGAGTTATCCTCCGTCTTGCATAGGGCTTGACAAAAATAACATTACCAGATTAGTCACAATTTAGCTTCAAGTCATGTTCCAATGTCAGCTCTCAGCCACCTCATGGTTTATCACAGGGTACACATTCCACTCTTTGGAATTCCATGACTTTTTCATGACCAAAATTTTTAAATGTAGATGTGCTCAGATAACATTTCCTGCATTTGCTTTTTGTCATTTGATTGAAATTTAACCATTTCACACACCCAAACTTTCTCATAGAAAATGTGAATTTGCAGACCAAGAAAACTTTTTTAGAAAATTTACCACTGAAATGACTGGCTCGGTTATCGAGCCAGTCATTTCAGTGGTAAATTTTAAAAAATAGTCTTCTCTTGGTCTGCAAATTGACATTTCTCAGAACCACTGCAGATGCAGTTTTTGGCAGATATGAGTGTTAAAGGGTTAATAGAATAAATTTTTACAGCAGTCTTTTTCTCATCTTTCATGACTTTTCCATCACCTATATGAACAAGAGCTCCGTAAACGGCGCATAATACCCCACCATGATGACAAACTAATAAATGACAGCTATCAGAAAATATTTATTTCTTCCTCAGATCAGTAATCCTTATTAAGTGTCAAAGCGATCCGCTAAACGGTCAAGGAGGTATCATCCGGAAACCAATTTTCAAAATGGCTGCCTCTGACTGGTGGCCATATTGGATTTTGGATTATCATAAATCTCAATAGGTTTCTTCATCAGATATATTCCAACGACCCTAGGAAGTGATCCAATAAATGGTAACGGAGATATCATCCAGAAACCAACTTTCAAGATGGCAGCCCGTGGCTGGTGGCCATCTTGGATTTTGGATCAGTGTCGATTTCGATAAGTTTCTTCCTCAGACTTAGTTCAACCACTCTATGAAGTTTCAAAGCGATAAACGGTAACAGAGTTATCATCCGGAAACCAATTTTCAAGATGGCCACCGGTGGCTGGCAGCCATCTTGGATTTCTGATCATTGTCAATCTAGATAGGTTTCTTCCCGAGGCCTAGTCTAACCACTCCATGAAGTTTCAAAGCGATCCGATAAACGGTAACATAGTTATCATCCGGAAACCAATTTTCAAGATGGACGCCGGTGGCTGGCAGCCATCTTGGATTTCGGATCATCGTCGATTTCGATAGGTTTCTTCCCCAGACCTAGTCCAACCATCCTATGAAGTTTCAATGCGATCTGACAAACAGTAATGGAGTTATCATCGGAAACCAATTTTCAAGATGGCTACTGGTGGCTGGCGGCCATCTTGGATTTCAGATCAGTATTAATTTCGATAGGTTTCTTCCTCAGACCTAGTCTAACCACTCCATGAAGTTTCAAAGCGATACGATAAAGGGTAACGGAGTTATCATCCAGAAACCCATTTTCAAGATGGATGCCGGTGACTGGCGGCCATCTTGGATTTCGGATCATCGTCGATTTCGATAGGTTTCTTCCCCAGATGTAGTCCAACTACCCTATGAAGTTTCAGTGTGATCCAACAAACGGTAACGGAGTTATCATCTGGAAACCAATTTTCAAGATGGCCACCGGCCATCTTGGATTTCGGATCATCGTCAATTTCGATAGGTTTCTTCCCCAGGCCTAGTCCCACCACCCTATGAAGTTTCAATCCGATCCGACAAATGGTAACAGAGTAATCATCCGGAAACCACTCTGCCGCCCACCCGCCCGCCCGGACGGCACCATTCCATAATACCCCGCCAAATTTTTTGGCGTGGTATAAAAAGTACTGTTTCTACTAGTTTTCTAGGCCTGCAATTTTAATTTTCAAATTCCATGACACACAAACCCTGGTAAAAAATTCCCTAGTGTACGGTCACACCATTTCTACTATCTTTGGAAAATATCCACAGTATAATTGACACACCATCAAATAGGAAAATCAAAATACTTCCTTATTTAATGTCTATTTGCAGGCCAAAAGACTATATTTGAAAAATTAACCACCGGAATGGCAGACTCACTTTTCAAAAATAGTCTTCTCTTGACCTTCAAATGGGCATATGGGGTGTAATAACTATGTCTTCAGAAGTTCAGATGGTCTTGACTCCTCTCAATTGGGAATATAATGTAAACCTTATGCTGAGTCCCATGTGACTCAAAAGTTTGAATGGCCCGAGACTGATTTTTCTCGGCCTTTTATACTCTGTGGTCCGGACACCAGTGACATTCCTGGTGCCCCCTTTAAATGGTGCCCCTACACCTGTTGTGATTGCGGTGCCCCCCTTTAAATGAGGGGGGTACCGCCGGTGTCGTGTCATGACACCGATTATCTAATTGGTGGTACCCTAACTGGTACTACTTGGTGATAGCTTTTTATCTATGCTGTTCAGGGGGGAACCATTTGGTGTCCCTGTTGGCACTAGTTGTTGGTTTTGGGCGGTGTCCTTTTGTTTGGCACGTACATGATGTATTTAGGGAATAAGTAGGCAGTCGGTGCCCCTTTAAGGGGGTGCTTGTTCTGAGACAGGTGACCTGTTTGGTACTTGTAGATGTCTTGTTTTTTTGAGAGAAATATGGAACATTTACTATGCCCACAATGGGTGGGGGGGGGGGGTACCTTCCGCACGCATTAGCTGTACTTCAAATGGACATACCTCTACATCACTGCAGGGGCCAGTTATTGACGACTTCGTCATGAAAGGATGAACCCTTTACTTCTTAACCCGGCCCAAACCCCGCCTTTGCAGTGATGTTGAGAAATCTTGAGAAGACTATTTTTGAAAATTTATCACTGGAATGACTGCCTCAATAACTGAGCCAGTCATTCCAGTGTTAAATTTTCAAAAATAGACTTCTCTTCACCTGTAAATGTACATTTGCTGAGTATATATTTTGATTTTCTTGATCAAATTTGACCATTAAAGGGTTACTGAGTGGAGTACAGTGATGAACATGGTACAGGTTTTACTTCAGCGAAATATAATACATTATTTCAGTCAGTTTCTGATCACTACTTAAACAATTATTTCCTGTGAATTTATTTACAAAATAATTTAAATCTAATATGTTAAATTTTGATGACACGCATTCGTGCTTAAAAAAGATTTAGTTTCACTCTTGGCCTTTTCACAATTCACAATAGTCAACCGAATATGCCAATTTCGATCACTTTGGGTAGTTTCGGATCACGTCAAACTATCTGTTTGACGACTATAAAAGAATATTTTTAAACCAATCCTTTCCTATTGCCATATTTTGACAAGGCCAAAAACAAGAACGTGAAAACCATCAATACAGACGTGTGCTGTCAATAGAAGCATTTTCAGTATACCAAGCTATATGGCAGCAACAGCGCCCAGTCAAATTAGTTTCAAAATATTCAACAGAATATTTATTAAATAGTAAAAGCAAACAATTTGTACAACAACGCATAGACCGTCTTCAAATATGTGTTCGTGACGTACTTATCAACATCATTCATGACATCATCCATTATGATGTCATTCTACACATCACGTACATGTAGATGATTATGACGTCATATGATGGGTGGGTACTCTGGAAAGGTGAATTGAGATGCACATTTTTATGTTTCTTGGTTTTCTATAAACTGAAGCGACTGACGAATGGAGAAAAATATTAAAGCAAAGCCTAGTTCCAAGGAAGCTGATTGAGATAGTGATCTGAAACTGCCGATGATCCAGCCCTGCCATACCAACTGTATCTGATAATGGTATGTCAGTAAGTCAATGTTAGTCATAAATAAGCTTACATATTTCCAAAACAAAAACACACAGTTAATAGTTAGTGCAATTTTGAACACAATGTCAGAAATATTCTGTTGAATATAATAATTGGATTAGAAAACATTGCTGCCTGATGTTCAAAACATTCAAACGTATTGTTTTATTTTGTTTTGGAAACATGTTAAGTTATGTCTGAGCTGTACTATATGTGTATCAGTAAGATTTCTCTTAAGGGTCCTTTTGAGGGTATCCACCCATAAAATGCAACCCCCATCAGTTGTGGCAGTGGGTCATATGGGACCCCTGACAATCTTGTATGATTATTAACCCCTTCACTGACAAATCCCTAAAAAAGTTAATTCTTTACGATATAAAACTTATTCTGTTAAATATTTTGAAATTAATTCGACTGGAAGCCATTGCTACCGAAGGCAACAATGGCTTCCAGTGAAATTAATTTCAAAGTATTCAGCAGGTTCGCTGTATGGTTGCCTTGAGAATGAGATATGGGAAATTCACAGGTGAAAGTGTTAAATACTAATTAGGTTTATCGGTTTTTGCACAAACTTATTCACACAATACAGCATTGGACCCCCCATAATTCAGGGACTGACCTACCCATTCGCCAATTAGCCAAATGCTAGTAAAATTGAAATCTGGCTAATAGAAAGCAGGACTGGCTAAATATTTGGCTAATGATTAAAATCACATTATTATACATGACATGGTGACCAAGCCAGTCATTAGTGTGATAAATCTTCAAAAATAGTCTTTTCTTGATCTGCAAATGGACATTTCTCAGGACTACTGCATACATACACCATGACATGATAAAACAAAGGGTTTAAGTGTAAATAGAAAATGTTATAGAAAATGTGCATTTGCAGGTCAGGAGAACTTTTTTTGAAAATTTACCACTTGACCGACTGACATGTTGACCAAGCGAGTCATTCCCGATGTCAAACGACTTACTACAAACACTACATTTGGCACGCGAGTTTGATGTGTTGTCCAGTAAAATCCAATCCCTATATTTATCATTAGTTTCCCAAACACTAGAATATTTAAACTTTCCCATCTTTACTGTATCACAAAAAACAGCAATCTCGCGAATCATTTCATTGTTTCGGCTTCTAACACTCTGTACTATTTGACAGACGACTGCTGATTCACTCATTTTTATTGCGTTGTACTTGAACATGTTCAGATACGTATTGCTCAACAACCGTGAGATGTTCCCGTTAATAGGCCGTTTTCTATTGCAAGACGAGACCGGGACCCAATCGAATTAGACTCTGGCAAGATTGGCAGGAACGCGAGATTTAATTCGTAAACAAAAAGATTGCGGTCGGAAAAATTAGGATTGCCGATATTTTAATTTTCCATACATTTTCCATACCAGTTGACCCAAAATTGGAATTTCCATACTTTTTCCAGCCCTGGAAAAGGCTGTCCTAATTTTCCATACTTTTTCCAGACTTCCATACATGCGTACGAACTCTGTTATATTGTGTTTTCTTGTGACGGAATAAACACTGAAATTCCAATATCTCAGATTAAAAGCACCCATATAGGTGAGCTGTTGAATATTATGAAACTAAATTGACTGGAAATTAGTTTCAAAATATTCAATATAATCTTGTATTATTGGCACGTAGAGTTCAGTTGAAATGGCTACCTAATGGAGATGGATTGTATACATTGCAAAAACATTGGCTAAAATTGTTACGATTTGGCTAAGAAAAACTGTACTTGGCTAATCTATTGGCCAATCATTTGTGAAAGCCAGGTCTGTCCCTGACAATTCATAGCCTGGTACTCTCTAATGTTAGCATGGATGAGAGAATCTGTATGGGAGTCTCAAACTGAAATTTGAGGTACCTGGAACATCCAAAATTTAGATGCCACGATGAACACTGTTGTATCAGCATAAAAATAAACAGGTATACACTTACGCTGTCACAGCTAAATGCCAGTTCAGCTGGCTGCTTACTAAGCGTACCAAAGCAACTGGCAACGTACATGGACTGGAGCTTCTGCAATAATAAACAAAAGCATTAGATGGCTCCCTTTCTATCTATGCCCCTCCCATTTCTAGCTAAGCTCCACCCAGTTGGAATCAATTTATATACTCTGAACCCTCCCTTCCCAGAATCCATGTACAAAGGGACTATGCGTGTTTAGCTGTTGAATATTGTGAAACTAATTTGACTGGACACTGTTGCTACCATTGGTATATTTTCAAAACTACTCTTCTCTTGGCCTGCAGATGGACATCTATCAAGACCACTTCAATGGCTGCTTTGGTCAGCTTGAACATCAATTAGCCCAAATGGTCACATTTGATAAAAAAAAATTAATTTTAACATAGAAAAAGACCATTTGCCGACCAGAATACCATTTTTAAATCATACCACTGGAATGATTGACTCGATTCCCAAGCCAGCCATTCAAGTGGGAAATTTTCAAAAATAGTTATCTTGTGGTCATTCAGGTATTTCTCAAGACATCTGTTTTGGTCAACTTGACCATTAACGAGTTGATGCTCAAGATTTAGAGTTACTTAACGAAATTTAGAATGTCCATTTGTAGGCAAAGAGATATATATTTGAAAGTTTACCACTTGAATAACTGGCTACATGTAGCTTATCATAAGTGGACATTTCTCATGAGTATTATAGAGGTCTATGTGGCTGGCTTGACCATTAAAGGGTTACACTAACGATATCCTATCGCTGCAATGTATATTTGCATAATTAGGTGATTAAATCGAACATCACAATTATTTTTTAATTATGAGTATATTATTAACCAGAGCTCCGCTAACAGTGCATAATACCCACATTTTGATGACAAACCAATGAATGACAGTTATGAAAAAATAGCTATTTCTTCCACAAACCTAAACCAGGAATCCTATAAAGTTTCAAAGCAATCCGCTAAACTGTCATGGGGAATCGCCCGGAAACCAACTTTCAAGATGGCCACCATTGGCTGGCAACCATCTTGGATTTAGGATTATTGTCAATTTTGATAGGTTTCTTCTCCAGACCTAGTCCAACCACCCTATGAACAATCCAATATACTTCTAGTCCAAACCTAGTCCAGCCAGCCAATGAAGTTTCAAAGCGATCCACTAAATGGTAACCGGCCATCTTGGATTTCAGAATATCGTCACTTTGGTAGGTTTCTTCCATATACCTAGTCCAATCACCCTATGAAGTTTCAAAGCGATCCGATAAACGCCAACAGATTCATCATCTGGAAACCCTTAGGTTCCGGATCATTGTCAATTTCGATAGGCTTCTTCCCATGATCTAGTCCAACCATCCTATGAAGTTTCAGTGTGATCAGATAAATGGAGACAGAGTTATTGCTCAGAAACCACACTGCCGTCCCCCTCCTCGCGCCATCACATAATACCACCCTTCGACCCATTTTTTTCCCCGGTTATAGAAATTAAACAATCGAATGATCGTGAATTTCTACTGCATAAAATATCTCATAACCAACATTTTAATTTCTCCTTAATACAATCGGTTACAAAAATTGACATTTTTTTTCCAGTAAATACATGCCCATTTGCCGGCCAAGAGATTAATTATGAAAATGTATCATTGGAAGGACTGGCTCGAGCATACAGCCAGACATTACAGTGATACATTCTCAAAAATAGTCTTCTTTTGGCCTGCAAATGGACAATTACAAACACCATTGCAGCTTTCGTTTTTGATATGCCTTTGTTGTGTATATCTGTGTAATTTGTACTCTACTCAGGCAGTCCAGGCTGATTCATCGAGTAATTGTGATTCTTCCTAAATAATCGATCATAATCACTCAAAGCAATAATTCATAGAATCGCGATGACGTCATCACAATCATTTCCCCCATAATATCATGGGAGTAACAACATTTTTGGAGGGGCTAATTTAACATTACAAGCAATGGGCCGCGAAACCTTAATTACATTTTCTTTACCATTTTGTAAAATTCATTTGTGATTTTATGTTTTCTGACACTGGATGGAAATTTTACAGATTTTCGGATACAGGATTTTATGGTTTGAGCTTCATGGAAAATGTAAACAATGCATTATTATCTGCAGTGCTCTTTAGCACATAGTAAAGTTGCCCCAACTTTAATGGCGGCCGGTCACAAAATGCCAGGATGTGCGAAACTATGAATCGCACAAGCCTAAATTACAATGTACTAGCACCAGGCCAGGTCAATTTACGAGCCCAGCCTATTTTAGAGTCACCAGCTAGACGTATTCTTATGCCCTGATTAGCGTATATATATTTTGTATCCAAGTACAATCAATACAGGTAAATACATTTTCTCATAATGTGTGCAGGAGATGCTATGTAAGGGTGAATAATTTTCTTTATTATAGTTTTGTCTTACTTGAGCGGAAAGCCTAATGTGCGCAACGTAGTACATACTGTTCCTAGAAAGGAATTAACATGAAATATACATGTAAATAATGGAGGAATCCAGTTCTAGCTATGCCCTGCCCATCTCTAGCTAAGCTCCATCCACACTTTGCCCGTGTTGGGGTCGATTGATCCCTGAACTCTGTGACTATCAATTTCCAGAAGAACTATACAGATAAGTTGTTGCAAATTTTGAAACTAATTTGACTGGGTGCTGTTGCTGTCTATGGCAGCAACATCCGCCAATCAAATTAGTTTCAAAATAGTCAACAGCATGTTTATTAAATAGTAAAGTTATACAATTCATGCAACAATGCTTCCAAGTCTGTCATCTAGTAAGCATTCGTGACAAACTTAACTATGTCTTGCGATTGATTATGACATCATCTTACATATCACATAGATGAGTATGATGTCATCTGCTTGATTGATAAACTGGAAAGCTCCATTTATTGCTGCACAAAATGAGACTAAATTTAAATCAATGCAAAGCAAGCTTGTTAACAATTTCAATACATGTTATCTAGGTACATCAAATACACAGTTAAAACAGTATCAAGAGATTGCCAAAAGAGAAGTCAAAAGCAGCCTCTTATGGCAGATGGTTTGTTAATGAATGTAGCTCAAGTGCTTAAGCCACACCAAAAAATATGAAGACATATTGGGATATTAGTAGCCCCAATCCCCACCCACCCCCAAGCCCAGCCCGCTAGCTGAGCTTAATGCAAATATCACCTAGCAATCAAATTGTCTGGAATTCCACGATGAGGTTTTGGATGAGATAACCAGATGGAGACAGACGAATGTACGTATGAATATAAACATATGACCATATATAGAAACAAGCATTCTGTAAGTATTGCTTTACAATACATGTTCCCTACCTCGTAATATAAATCTTTAGAGATTGACAGTCAAAAACTCCATTAAAAATTCACAGAACGAGATGAAAATCGAACTTGATATGTTTGTATTTCATAAGTCGAAAGGGGACATAACTCCATCAAAAATTGACTCACGCGCCTGAAACGGGAACTTGCTCTGTAATTTCTTATAACAAGGCAATGTACCAATCTTAGTTGAATATCTGGAAGGGCTGCGAAAAAAATTGTCAAAAACTAATATTTTTTGTATTTTATAAGTCGAAAGGGGGGAAAATTGACGCAAACGCCTGAAACGCGAACTTGGTCTGTAACTACTCATAACAAAGCAATGTACTAATTCTCAATAGAACATCTTGAAAGACTGCGAAAAAAGTGCGGAAAACTAATATTCGTATTTCATAAGCTGAAAGGGGCATAACTCCATTAAAAAATTGAGGAAAATGTCTGAAACTCGAACTTGCTGTGTAAACTCCTTATACTAAAGCGATATACCGATTTACGCTTAAATATCTTGAAGGAGTGCGAAAAAAAGTGCAGAAAGCTGATATTTTTCGTATTTCTTAAGTCAAAAGGGGGCATAACTACATAAAAAATTGACGCATACGCCTGAAACTCGAACTTGGTCTGTAACTTCTCATAACAAAGCAATGTACCAATTCTCACTTAAATACCTTGAAGGACTGCAAAAAAAGTGTGGAAAACCAACTGTGACAGGCGGACAGATGGATGACAGGCGGACAGATGGATGGACACACAGACAGACAGTGCAAAACTATAGTTTCCCCCTTCAACACTCATATCAGCCAAAAACGGCACATGCAGTGGTCTTGAGAAATGTGCCTTTGTAGCCCAAGAGAAGACAATTTTTGAAAATTTACAACTGGATTGACTAAAGATGTATGGGGAGAGATAAAAACAGAGCTCTAGACTCACAATTTGTAGCTATACTCACGCTTTGTAGCTGATGCTGTCCTTGCAAAAATTGACCCTCTAGATTTCTCCTTCACATTCTTGTTCTGAAAAGAAAATCGATTACAGACATAGAGGTTGAAGCGGGTGAGTTCAAAACTCTCTGCGATCAAGGGGGGGCCCATCAATTTATCAGTTATAACATGTATGAGTAACAGTATAGTACATATACAGACAGTCAAACCACTTTTCACAAGCATTCTGTAAGGGACTAGGATGTGAGGGTGTGTCGTGACCGTGAGGCTACTAGGGTAGTGGTTCAAATGTCAATGTTGGCGAAAGCGTGTGGACATGCGATGGCACGCTACTGGCTGCGCATTCTCGTTTCTTATTGCAATGCTTCAAAAATTTTACAGTCATAAGTGGGTATAACTCGGTTTATCAGTAACTTAACCAAAAATTTGTGAAACGTTGAAAACCCATGAAACATACACTTGATCTCTAAAATTGTATAATAAATCAACATATGTACCATTTTTCGATTTTGCTGACAGAGGTACATCATGTTAATCGTAGTGATCAACATGATATAACTCTGTCAACGAAATCGAAAACTCTGTCACATAATTATATTACATTTGTACGAATATTATCCCTTCCAGGAATTTACAGTTCAACCCATTAACCTTTAAATTTATTCAAGAAAATTTCAATTTTCTGATAGAAAATATCCATTTGCAGCCGAAGAGATTATTTTTGAAAATGTACCATCGAAATGACTGGCTCGGTGATCGAATTCCAGTTGTAAATTTTCAAAAATTGTCTTCTCTTGGTCTGTAAACACACATTTCTCAAGACTACTGCAGAAGCCGTTTTTGGCTGATATGAGTGTTAAAGGGTTAATAAACATTCTGCATAGATGTTAGCATCTGACGCATTTAATTATGACGTCAGATACTTGAGTGACAGATCGGATCGCTCTACTACCTTCACCATGTTTTGCTCTGACATCTTCAGAAGAAGAGTCAAATCAAACTCGCTTGTAAACCCTTTAACCCTCGAATTTCTTCAAGAAAATTTATATTTTTCATAGATAATGTCCATTTGCAGACCAAGAGAAGTATTTTTGGAATTTTACCACTGGAATTACTGGCTTGGTTATCGAGCCAGTCATTCCAATGGGAAATTTTAAAAAATAGTCTTCTCCTGGTCTGCAAATGGACATATTTTAAGACCACCACAGAAGCCATTTTTGGCTGGTATGAGTGTTAAAGGGTTAAAGTTATCTGAAATGATGGGTATGTGTTTCACGCTTCACAACGACAGTGTTATACAGCTATAAATCAAGAAATGGCAGGGCTCAATCATAGAGTGGCTGCTGTTTTTTCTTACATTCATACCAGCAAACTGCTGAATGAGAAGATTGATGCATTGGGCGAATGGTTTTTTATAGTGGGCTAGGAGAAATTAATCGGATCACTTTAAAACTATGAATACCTGGATTTGGCTATATTGTCAATCAACCCCTTCCCATAGGTTTACTATATATAGGCTTGCCGTGTTCCATGAAATATAATACAAACACTACAAATGTTTTTAAGTTGTGAAATTGAATTAGCGACACAAGTCTCTAATTCAACATCACAATTAAAAATTATTTTAATTTATAATACAAAATGAAATTATCATGATACGTTAAGATTTATTTCATTTCATTGCATTGAAGTACACTACATGTACTTAAACATCTAAAACTAAAAGTATTACAATTTTAACAATTTTATTTGCAAGCATTTTGATGCGAATGTGCACCCTTAAATATAATACTTTAGATGTTTGCAACATTTTAACAAGAATTCAGTGGAATTAAATGTCTCGCCTGTCTCCATTTTGTCACAGTGACCTTCACGCTGCATTATCACCTAATATTATAGCTAGGCAAGTATCAACATTTAGTTTCAATAGGATTAACCAATCCTGATATATAAGCTGAAAAATAATTGCTAAACACAGACTTAACACTGAAAAAAACCCAGTTTTTATCTGGGTCACAGTGACCCAGACCGTGTGACCTCATTATCATCATGCCGCTTCTAACAGTAGAGTCAAGCATGTAGCCAAGTTAAGTTGCAATAGGATTCACTGATCCTGAAATATAAGCTGAGAAGTTTTGCCAACCGCAAAAACTTAACATTTTTGATGCCGTCGCCTGATACATATGTCTCACTTTCTGCTTCATAGGCAAGATGATAAGTAATAATATTAACACTTAACAAATGAAGAAAGCCAGAAAACCGTAGATTTAGAATATATTGGCTAGATCGCTCATGCGCATACCCTCACTATGGGGCTACTTGTCATGACATCCACTGACGTCAGTTTAGTAAATCACCAGTGAAACTGTATCTTAAGATTTTGGTGCGGCGAGGTAAGCTGTCATTAACAACTGTTCAACACCTCTGTTCATTTCATCTTGGCAATTTGCCAACAACTATCCGCTGACAGTGACGTTGCTCAACATTCTTCTCATTCTTCTGGCTAAGTGCCTGGTCCAATCGTCATGCTCTATCATATTATTCATACCATGTCAGCCTACAGAATACATCGACTTAAATTTGTCCCATAACCAGAAGAGAACGAACAAAAATGTTTTAACGTTGCCATGACAGCTTTAAGTTTCCCGAACCGGGAAATTTCGCCAACCCTGACACACACACACACACACACGCACGCACATACACATGGAAATTGAAGCCGCACGTTGCCAGTGCGTCAATAAAATAAAAATACATATACTGCCAGAGCCGTGCTGGAGTCAGAGTACAATAGGCGTAAAAGCCTAGGATTGATTGTGACAGATGCATCCACAGATAGTCCCATATGAATCGTCAGTGTGTCAGTATATCAGACATGTGAAAACTGGTCGGCCAATCCTTGACTTTTAGTCTTGGTGCGGTGGTCCAGTGGAAAGATGCCTGGTTGCTGATGCTATGCGGAGTTGCAGGATGACGGTTCGATCCCCCGACCGGGAGATGGTGATCAACAAATTAAACTAACGGGTGCAGCACTGTCGGCTAAGTTAGCACATGGAAATTGAAGCCGCACGTTGCCAGTGCGTCAATAAAATAAAAATACATATACATACATACATACATACAATACATACACATATGTATTATAATATATATATACATACATGCACATACATACACACATACACATACCATGGCTGGGGACAAATACAAAAGTATTTGTATTTTACATACATTTTCCAGGTATTTGAAAGTATTTGTATTTAAAAAGTATTTAAGGCAAAAGTATTTGTATTCAAATACGTTGTCAATGTATTTGAGTATTTTCAAATACTTTTCAAAATACTTCTCTGTCTATTTCTGATAAATTCTTACTTAATACAGATTTCTCATATATACATGTATCGTCCGTAACTCTTTGCATGTCATACTCTGTTGAATATTTAAAAATTAATTTGACTTCAAATCATCTTGAAATACAGTTGCTATGGCTTCAATGTTAAAAATATGACCCGATAAGAATAGAGCTAATCCTTTTATAAATGACTTTGCAAATTGCATTGAAATTTTCTTTTTAATTCTTTTTCATACACTTTACACATGTTATCCTGTTTTATTTAACCCTTTACCACTCATATCAGCCAAAAAAAGCTTCTGCAGTGGCCTTGAAAAATGTCCATTTGCAGGCGAAGAGAAGACTATTTTTTACAATTTACCACTGGAATGACTGGCTCGATAACCGAGCCACTCATTCCAATGGTAAATTTTCAAAAATAGTCTTCTCTTTGTCTGCAAATGGACATTTTCTATGAGAAAATTGAAATTTTATTGAACATTTTCAAGGATTATAGGGTGTCACATACATATATTTTTGCTCGATTTGGCATGGTACATGTACCATCCACATACAGTCCTGTTTATTCACTTTTACTGATAACATATGCAGTATGGGGACAGGGATCGGGAAGGGGCATTTGAGAGGCTGGTTCATCGTGTACGATGTAGTAGTAGTAGTAGTAGTAGTAGTAGTAGTAGTAGTAATGGCAGTGATTGCAGATTTGTCTCATGTCATTAGGGGCATTGCATTAATTTGGATATATAGCTATTTAACTAACAGAACACAATGTGTAAAATTCGGTGGGGCCATGTCAGGAGACAGGAAATTCGTCTGTGGCGTTCCACAAGGATCAATTCCTGGGCCTCTGTTGTTTTTATTATACATGAATGACTTACCCAAGGCATTTAATCACCTCTCACTAATATTGTTTGCGGATGATACCAATGCCTTTTGTAGCCACAAGAACATAGACACTGTATACAAGTATGTAAATAATGAAATGAAAAAAATCACAGAATGGTTTAAAGTGAATAAATTATCTCTGAATGTCGATAAAACTAACTATATACTTTTCACAAAATCTAAGAATTTTAAAAAAATAGCTCTCCCCAAAATGCATGTAAATAATCAAGAAATTCACGAAGCACAATATGTAAAATTTCTCGGCGTCTATCTGGATAAAAGCTTAACCTGAGAGAAGCATATAGAAATAGTGAAATCCAAGGTAGCAAAGAACATTGGTATCATGCGCAGACTTAAGCCATATCGTCCCCCTAATATTCTAAAAACTCTATATTGTACACTGATACTTCCACATATCACATATTGCAATGTAATCTGGACTAACACGCATAAAACTAAACTAGCACATCTAAAATCACTACAAAAGCAGGCAATCAGATTATTCGCACAGCCAGCAGAGGACCAGGATGGCTATAAAACCGAAAAAATATTAAAACTTGAAGACATTGGAGCGGTCCAACTATACACTATCTTAAGGGACTACCATAATGGCAATCTACCCTCCTCATTATCAAACCTTTTTAGGAATAACTCCGCTATACACTTGCACAACACACGAACCAAGAATAACTTACACCAAACCTATTACAGAACAATGACAGCTACACAAAAACCATCCCACCAAGAAATACAACCCTGGAACAACACAGATATAAATATACGCACACAAACTCTTACACAAACCTCTTTTAAACAAAATATTTAAAAAATAATCTTAGAAAGATACTAAAAATCCAATCCAAGGACATGAATGCAGAAGTCACCACCATGTCAGTACAAAAATGATGTGTACCCAGTTGCCAGGACAACAACTAGAGTGTAAAATACACATCTGCAACAATAATAATAATAATAATAATAATAATAATAATGCATCCATAATTGTTGATGTGGATGATGCAGTTGTGTAATAATAATAATAATAATATTGTAAATAAGATATGCATGTGTTTTCCCCATTCCCATGTGTGGGTGTGTGTGTGGGTGTGTGTGTGTGTGTGTGTGTGTGTGTGTGTGCGTGTGTTAATTGTCTATTGTCTTATATGTATACATGTAAATATTATATTATCTTCATCCATGATCCAACTATCACTGAATTATATGTTTGTTATATGTTAAATGTAAAAGGTCCACTGCTGTACAGGATCAGCCTTTGGTGGACTGCCAGTTGTGTAAATGTAAAATCTATATGTGTTATATGAAAATAAATAATTTTGAGTCTTGAAAGGATTCTGATTTAGGGTTTTTAGCATATTTTTGTACTGGCGTTGTTCCATATATGATAGTTTTGTGGCTGCTATTCTGAATAGTCGTTTTCCTGTTTCTGTTCTCACTACCTCTTATACCATAATAGGCAAGTTTGTCTCATAAGATTTGGTGATTAATGGTGTCAAAAGCTTTTGAAAGATCCAAGAAGATGCCTACTATGCTTCGGTCCTTTTCCAGTGATTCAATTATTTTGAATTATGCCAGCCGGCATATAAGCAGTAGTGGGGCGGTCTGACGGTAGTACCGTGAGGACCGCGGCATACCGTGAACCGATACCGTGACCGTTGACATTTCCAAATACCGTGAATACTGTCCATAATGTTTGAGCAATATTTGAGAAATATATTCATAAAATCTGACTTGACCAAGGGTAAATAAGTGCTAATAGTGCCAAAAATACAGGCATCCCTAACTATTAGCCGATTTGAGGTGAAAGGGTCATTGTAAAAACAAACATCAAGACGTCAATTACAAAATAATGACAGGCAGAATTGTATGTCAAACGTACGTCTTGAAAGTCTCACGGTAAAACTGCTTTATTTAAAACATCTAAACTCATTCTCTGGCCATCCGCCGGTAGTAATTACACTATAATATATTCCCTATTCCTGTTTCTATTATTTGTAATTTATTACTCCAAGCATTTTGTCACCGAACAAACACGCTAGAATAACAAAATAACATACAAGCTGCGTGCTATTCAAACACAACAGCAATCTCGCAAAGACGTATCTGATTGGTTGTTCATGAACTAAACTGTGGGAAAATACATTACCATGCTGAATTTATCAATGAAAATTTAATAAAACGTAGTATTTGCTCGCGTCATTTTGATCACATGCTAATTTATTAACAACGAGCAGCAATGAAGTCGTTATTTTTTATTTTTCTGGCTTGTTTTAAGAAATTTCTTTAAGGATTAAATCCAGTTTAAGTAACGACATCTAAAAATTATAGTGTTTTAGTTTTTGTAATTCATTTTTCAACTGGCTACACGTCGGAAGTTCGCGGAAATAGCTTTTTACACGCATTGTTCACGTGAAGCATGACGAGTAACAAGTCTGCACATCGCCGACATCGGGTTCTCGGTACTTATCAGAAGCTTTGGAATCGGCTATATTCAATGTCGCGTTATATGTATGTGTAGAGGCCTGTTTTCGCGAGTAACAGAATATACGACTCCAACAGAAATAAAAGAGTACAACACTCGCCCCGTTTAAATACTCGCAGATTTTGCTCGACTGCCAAAATAAAATTTACTGCTTGCTGGTCGCACGTATTAATAGCAAGAACAATCCAGATTGAAAATAGTGCACCCCAATGTCTCAAACAGCGGGTAATAGTTAGCGAGTCGACCACACCCTTTGACCGATATTCCCGTGAATGATATTACGTCAATAAAAATAGTGACCTAATAAAATTGTGAAACTAAACAGTCGCAATAGCCATGTTTTTCTTCTCTAAACAGGGTTCATACACCTTCAGCAGAATTAAATTCCATACTTTTTCAAGTCTCAATTTCAAATTTTACAGACCTAATTTACGACTTTCAATCAGACAAAAAACAAACACAGTTATTATCATATATAAACTTTATTAAACTTTATAAAACAACATATCAAAATAAATAATCAACTAACTTAACATCAGATAGCACTCATCACAGATAGAAAGATATACAGCACTCTATTTGTTGATATGACAGTTAAAATAACTGGATACAATCATGGCAATTTTAATGTTGATATGGATGGATAGCCCTCAGGAAAGACATAAAAAAAATTTTAAATGGGTTTTTTTAAATTTTACCACTGGGATGACTGACATAGTGACCAGGCCAGTCATTACAGCGATAAATCTTCAAAAATAGTATTTTCTGATCTGCAATGGACATTTCTTGGGACCACTGCATACATACATCATGACATGATAAAACAAAGGGTTTAAGTGTAAATAGAAAATTTCATAGAAAATGTGCATTTGCAGGTCAGAAGACTTTTTTTTTTAATTTACCATGGTGACCAAGCCACTCATTACAGTGATATATCTTCAAAAATAGGCTTTTCTTGATCTGCAAATGGACATTTCTCAGGAACTGCATATTGTCTAGGAGTGGCTCAGTGTTTTTCAGGATGCAAGCCTGATATGAATTTCATTACAGCAGCACAATTTTTGTTGAATATTTTGAAAATAATTTGACTGGAAACTGTTGCAGCAATAGTTTCCAGTCAAATTATTTTCAAAATATTCAACAGCTATCCTGTAAAGTTGAGCTTGAGACACCAACATTCACTTGTTGAGGGCCACCTCCACCCCAACCCCCCCCCCCTCCCCCACCTTTAGATGACCAGTTAAAACCTGCACATATAAGCTAATTTGTTTTTAATTTAATTTACCATAGCTGATCATAATGCCATAGTAACAGGAGGAATCCTCATTATTTTCACTCGATAATGCGCCATAAGAGGCCTCGGGATACGAGAGAGCTGTCGGACAGTCAATAATATTTTACCGTGACTCAGCGCAAAGTTGGGATCATCTAACGTTGGGCGATATAAAACCGCCACGCTTCTAAATGATCGCCATAGCAACAGGAATTCATTATTTTCACTTGATGACGAGCCAACACAAGAGGCCTCGCAATACGAGGGCAAAGTTGGGATCATCTAACGTTGGGCGATATAAAATTGCTACGCTTCTAAATGATTCTGGTACTATCAATGTGAAAATGTAAAACATTCTTACCTTGAACCAAAGCAATCCGTAACTTTCGGCGCTGGCTTTAGACGAACTTCTGTCAATGTCTCATGTTTTTTCCCGGCATGTGTCTAAGAAGAGCCGCTTCGCCCATATTCCCGATTTCAAACGACTTATTACAAACACTACATTTAGCACGCGAGTTTGATGTGTTGTCCGGTAAAATCTAATCCTTATATTTATCATTAGTTTCCCAAACACTAGAATATTTGCACTTTCCCATCTTTACTGTATTACAAAAAAACGACAATCTTGCGAATTATTTCATTGTTTCGGCTTCTAATACTGTACTATTTGACAGACGCCTGCCGATTCACTCATTTTTATTGCGTTGTACTTGAACATGTTCAGATACGTATTGCTCAACAATCGAGAGATGTTCCCGGTAATAGGTGGTTTTCTATTGCAAGACGAGACCGGGACCCAATCGAATTAGGCTCTGGCAAGATTGGCGGATACGGGAGATTTCGTTCATAAACAAAAATATTGCGGTCGGAAAAATTAGGATTGCCGATATTTTAATTTTCCATACATTTTCCATACCAGTTGGCCCAAAATTGGAACTTCCATACTTTTTCCCGCCCTGGAAAAGGCTTTCCTAATTTTCCATACTTTTTCCAGACTTCCATACATGCGTTACGAACCCTGTCTAAATCAGGAAGCCGATTTATTTATTTCACCTATATTTACCGTTGATTGGAGATGGCAGTGAAAAGGAAATGGAAAAAATTGTTCTAATTTCGAGGCATGCCTCAAGCTCAGATGACGGTATACCGTGGTACCGCAGTATATTTTCATGGTACCGATACAGTCATGTAAATATCAATACCGCCCAGCTCTAATAAGCAGCAAGAGAATACTTAAAATAGTTGATCTTTGCATATACTTTTCGACTGTTTGGATTGAGTTTGGTGATAGCCTAAGGAAAGTATACGGTTTAGCTAAATACCATGGAGTTTGGTTGGTCCATCATAACGAAAACTGGTAACTATGCATTTATTGTTATTGCCTTTTGATTATTTGTACTGAAACATCAACTAACCAGTATTTCTGTTTCTAGTGGCCATTCAGCATGAATACTGAGATCATACAAAATATTTTCGTCGATATCTTCATCCAAAGACACGTCTACTTCCATTGTTTTCTTCTTGTTGTTCTGTATATTCCTCCTGCGCAGTCGTAGGAGAACTGTGACTGATAACTGCCACGTAGAAACGTAAGTTACAATTTTGGGAAATCAATGGGTATCTTTAGAAAAAATGTTGAAAATCTGATGTCGTGAGAGGCCGTTTCATGCATTCAATCTGGGCAAATATGAATGAACGAATAAACGAACGAACGACTCACTGACAGCTGGCCGGCCTGCCTGCCTGGTAGCAGCCCCTTAATCCTGCAGGGATCAGTACTTGGACCTCTCCTGTTTTTAATATATATGAATGATTTACCCAATGTTTGTCAGCACCTTTCATTAATACTGTTTGCAGATGACACCAATGCTTTTTGCCACAACAAGAATATAGAAACACTATATAAAAATGTAAATGAAGAATGGAAAAAGTAATAAATTGGTTTAAAGTAAATAAATTATCACTGAATGTCGGGAAAACTAATTACATGCTCTTTACAAAATCTAGAAAACTAAAGAAAAATGACTTGCCCTAATTGTACATTGATAATCAGGAAATACAGGAGGCTGAGTTTGCTAAATTCTTAGGTGTCTACCTGGATAAAGATCTAACCTGGGAGAAACATATAGAGATTGTAACATCTAAAGTGGCAAGAAACATTGGGATCATGCGACGACTTAAATCATACTTACCACCTAACATACTAAAAACACTATATTGCACGTCAATACTCCCACAAATTACGTATTGCAACACTATTTGGACTAATACATATAAAATCAGACTGGCAAGACTAAAATCACTTCAAAAGCAAGCCATTAAACTTTTTGCACAAACAGGAGAGGCACAAAATGTTTACAAGACAGAAAATTTATTAAAACTAGAAGATATTAGTAATCTCCAATTATATACAATAATAAAAGATTTTTTCAAAGGTAATCTACCAAATTTACTGTCTTCTCTCTTTAACCTAAACACTGAAATACACACATACAACACCAGATCTAGACACAACTTTCACACAGAATACAATAAATGGAAATCTCAAAACAAAAACCATCCTTTCAAGCTACAAACCTCTGGAATAACACAGACACGAACACACGTACACGGATTATTAGTCAAAATTCCTGCAAACATATTATTAAACAAATGTTCATTAATAAGTACTAAATCGGGTAATTGGACCTCACTCATATATTAGTTACTACACCTTCATGCGCCCGGACACCACAGCAATTACCAGCAATTCATCATGAAGAACCACCTGTTAACAATACTGATATTATTGCTCTTGCCCTGCCTCTACACTCCGGTTTGACATATTGTCTACATAAAATAAAAGGTACCGGTACTGCTGAATATTCTGGACCTAGTGGAATTTGTGGGAGAATTTTCTGCATAAGGCAGCAATGTCTTCTATTCCAAATGTGTACAGAAGATTACTTACGTCATAACCAAATCAGTTTGTTGCTAGAATCATGTTGGCCATTGTTATCTTTACTGTATCATTAACCATAATCATATTTAATTTAATTAATTTTATTATATTATATTTTATGTGAATGTCTGGCTCCTGGGTCTTACAGACAACACATCCCAAGGGACATAGCTCCTCTTGCTGGGTGTTTTGAAGAGGACTTGACCGGGGGCTTTTCTGAATATTCAGCGAGTGTGCAGCTTCTGTGTTAAATCCTGAGTCAAATTGGACCAGCACTCCTCAAGATATACACAGATCCAGAACTTGATCATATCTAAGAGCTCTAAAAAAAAAATCCAGCCATGACAAACACACTAAGAAATAGACTCGAACACAGATTCACATAGCCGGTTTACTCTCTTTCCTCTAGGGAAAGAAGGTGATAGACAATAATAATAATAATAATAATAATAATAATAATAATAATAGTAGAAACAGGATGAACTCCAGCCCCCCCCCCCCCCACCCCCCCACCCCCCCCCCCCCCCCCCCCCTTCATCCCCTAGCCCATTCCAATGAGTGAAATATGTTACCCGCAGTATGAAGAACAATCAAAAACAAGTGAACCATGTTTGTCAAATGTCTTGTCTTTTTCTCTTTTTTTTTTCTCTTCCTTTTCTATGTCAAATCCTATATTATTTGTCTGTAGTTATGTATAATATATTGTCATAATGCCTTATGTCTACTTATGTCAAATCATGTGTAACTTGTATGTTATTCTATGTTTTATGTCAGGGGTCCACAAGTTAATAGGCACAGCCTCCAGTGGACTCCCTGTTATCATATTGTAATTTGTAATATTTACCAAGAGAATAAATCAAATCAAATTAAATCAATGACCCAGCCTGCCAAAATGGCCTCTGCACTGGGCTTGAGAAATGTCCATTTGCTGGGTAAAAAAGATAGATTTTGTAAATAATCGTGCCAGTCATTCCATTGGTAATTTTTTTAAATAGTCTTCTGTTGATCTGCAAATAGATATTTTTTGTGACAAATTGAAATTTTCTTAAACAAATCTGATCATTAAAGGGTTGAATTATCAGGCTCGTAGTATACATGACAAATGGGTGGGTTCTTTTAGCAGTTGGTGTGATTTGACCATCACACCCACCATCAACCCAAACAATAACATCACATGCAAAACAGAACTGAATAACACACAATGACATATAAGACCAACATTTTGTAGAGTAAGGGTGAAAACTAATCACCATATCTGCCATGTCTAAGGCTAAGGACAGACTCAATCTGCACATTTTTTCAGGTCTCTTCGGCCTCACTTTGGGAATATGGAAGGGCCAACTCCACTGGATCCTGATCATAAATATTTGACATGAATGCAGTCTCATCACGTTATAATTTCTGGACCAGCAACAGCTCATTGGTTTTCAAAAGTATCTGAATGCTAGTTGGGGCCTTTGATTCTGTGATCAAATATTTATATCCGTCCCCGGGCCATCTGACTTATCGAAGATTCTTAGATTCATGCCAGTGTTTCTCTCTGGTGTTGTTGCATTAACCTAGCTATTAATACTTGTATCGACAAACAGCAACATCAAACTTGCATCATACTGTGAATTTATTCTCTGTAACAATCATAACTATACTCTGACTAGAACTTCTAATTAATATCTAACATTCATGTTTATACTATGAAAAAAATTGACCGAAAAGTCAACCAAAAATGATCTAAAGAGTGATCTCAAAAGGTAGATCCCGTTTGCAAAAGACATGCAAATATATAGCGCACTCATCAACCCTCGCCTCAGCCAATCCTGGCCTGGCACACCATGTTTCCTAACTCTGTGGTAGAAATCACTGATGTCATCTTGTTGACCGATCTGTGCACTCGAGTGCCATTATGACCTTTAACGGCCATAATGACTCAAGACTAATTTGTGCAATGTTCGTTTCAACGATAACATCAATGGTCTCTACCATCAGTAAATGTCCAGCCATTATGTTGACTGACCTTTGTTGTACACCAACAAGGCAATCGACGTAATGGCTGTGACCACGGCTTAACCCTATAACCCTTCTCATGCTGAATTCAAAATTCAGAATGCAGAGTAATCTTTTATATCCAAAATCTGCACTTTGAATAATTCAGATTTTACAACGTGACAACCATTTTCTTAGCATATATTTACATGATACGTCTGGACTCTCCAACGTCTTCCTACCTCAACTGCATAATCCACAGGACTCACCTTCTGGATTATATTGTATGGACCTTGCCACTGGGCCAACAGTTTATTGGATGATGAGGGCAACAAAACAAGGACTGGCTCACCTGGTTCGAATACCTTTACCCTGGCACTCTTGTCATACCATACCTTCTGCTTTGACTGTGCAACAGCCATTCTCTGTTGAGCTATCTGAGTCATATTATGGAGCCGATTCTGCATTTCCATAACATAGTGAATAACTGATTCACTCTTCAGTGTATCACCAGTCCATGACTCTTGCAAAATATCAAGGGGACCACACACATGACGCCCATACATCAGTTCAAATGGAGAAAATCCCGTCGTCGCTTGTGGAACTTCTCTGTATGCAAAGAGCAGATACGGTAAATACAAATTTCCTTAACATACATTTGAGGGTTCCATTGAGCCTGTCAACTCATCCATTACATTGAGGTCTATATGGACTGGTTCTCAACTGCTTGATACCTAGAAGCCTGCAGACCTCATGATTAAGCTCTGATGTAAAATTACTCCCTTGATCTGACAAAAATTCTGCTGGAACACCGACTCTGCTAAAGATTGCCATTAACTCATTAGCAATGCGCTCAGATTCAATGCTTGGAAGAACAACTGCTTCTAGATAACTCAGCTAGCCTAATTTCATGTACACACTGCTCTTGGTCATGTTTTATTCTCATTTCTGCTTGTGTGGTAACAAGCTGCATCATTGCCTAGCTCATGTTAGAGTTTCCATGTTGTTAATGGTGCATAGTGGAAACTCTAACATAAGTGGGGCAATGATGCTGCGTGACATGGGGTGCACGCAGACCCTTGTAAAGGCGGTGCTTGTCCCAGAAAATGCATACATAGCTGAGCATAGGTTGGCAGATGGATCGACACATATAGTTCCACTTGCTGGGGTCCATTTATATTGAAATCTGATAACAATACTTGAACGTGGCGAGCTGTCAGATTTATTGAATTTGGAAGGAACAATTTAACAATATATATTATCAGATTTGAGAGCTGGTTTACTAGTGCACTCTTTCACAATGTCCAACATTGATACAAATCTACCATTTCCATCAACAATTCAATAGTTTTTAAATTTACAAGTTTGTTTTAAAGATATAATCAGATTTTCCAACTTATTTTGTTATCGTCTCGATTAACCCGATTCTCATGCATGCTTTTAATCTAAATTCATTAATACTAATATATGCTACCTTAATACTAATGATTTACCTAGAGCAGAGCCAACCTTGATTTCTCTTAAATTAGAAACACTAATATATCAAGGTCTATGTCTCAGAGTCCAATACCTGGTAATGTGGACACACCCACAGTGGGTCATGATTGTACTGGTCTATTTAACAGAGGTCAAACAAACCGATTGCTTGGTGTAGACCAGTGGAGATGATAGGTAGAGTTTATTTGGACATTTTTCTTCAGGAAATGTATCTGCTAAACGGTGGTTCGCTAAAGCTCTGGTTTACCACCAGCCCTCCTGTCTTTAACCTGATCAGAGGGCGCGGTGATATCTACAACGTGTGAATTCATGACACTAAATCTATGAAAAGTTAATCCTATACCAGAAGTACTTAGCGCTACTAAAGACATTGTCAAAATATTCCATTAAGAAAACAATAGCAAAGTTCTTTACTATCCCCGCGGGTAGTAATACCATAAACCGAGATAATATTTATTTTTCTCAGTGATTTACCCACAAGGGTCGTATTTTACATTGTGAGTAATAAAGCTTATAATGACAGTTGGCATCCGAACCCCTTATATTTTCAGCACTGCGACCGTAGTCACATCACACATTATCTGAATGGGGATCAAGTGTCAGAGAGACCCAACCATGCGCCAAACTTTAAATACCCTGGTTTTAACTTTACAGAGATATTCTTAACTCTGTTTAATGGAACATGATGTCTATTCGATGATCAGTGTATAGGTACAAGTCTAGACGAATATAAGGTAGAGTTTATGTTCTTCCCCTTCGACTTTACACCCGACATGGCTTTCCATGACACGGGTCTGTGGTGAAGCAGGGAAGCTTACGGTTATAGTTTCAGCTTAGGACAGCTCTATAAACAGTGCCAAATTAAGCCTTGCCGTGGGGGTGGGGCAAAGAATAATTGTGGAGTTGAGTAGGTGCAAAAGGCAAATCAAAACAAGAGGCCCAAGAGGCCTGTACCGCTCACCTGGACCATAGGCATTTCAACTAGAATGGGCATTAACAATAAGTAGAACTCAAATGAGTTGAGCAGACTTGTAACAAGAAAACAGAGGCCATGTTTCTTTATGCATCAACTTCTCTTGAACACACTTTAATGGCCCTTATCAATGTCATATCGGCAAAATTTCAGCCCAATCTGTTCAGTGGCTCTGGAGACGAAGTTGCTGTTAGAAAACCAGGCCATCCATCGCTCAAACAGATTTTAAAATACATTTCTGAGAATCTAACCAAAATCCATGATGGCCACTGGCTAAATTAGCCAGTCGGCTTCGTTTTAACAAACTTAAATCTTTTAAATCATGCACTAAGGCTGTTTCTTGTCAAATATAATTGAAATCGGCCGAGTAGGTCTCGAGAAGACATTTTAGATTTCACATTTCTTTAGTATGGGCGCATTTGGTGAGAAAATAATCCAAGATGGCAACCAAACCGTTTATCCGACAGCTTCGACAATGACAAATTTGAGCCCAGAATACCCAAAAACATATATAAAACCAATTTCGGTCGCAAAATCCATCAAATAAGAAGAACTCAATGTGGCCACCAAACATGCTACATATTGATTGGCCCATGGCGGCTATGTTTTTTTATGGATCAACTTCCCTTGAACAAAGTTTAATGACTCTTAGTCTCTAATTATATCTCTCAAATTTCTGCCTGATCCCTTTAGCGGTTCTGCAGAAGACGTCATTTTTTAGAAAACGAGGTCATCCAAGATGACCGCTGAACCATTTGGTCAATCAAGTTCACTTGAACAAACTTGGGTCAGCTCTTGTCATAGATCATATTACATGAGGTCTGAATTGATCCAAACGGTTTCAGAGATTTTTAGACATTTCTCAAAATTGGACGAAGTCCAAGATGGCCACCGGCCAAATTGGCTGATTGGCTTCATTTGAACAAAATGGAATCTGTATGCGCTAAGGATGCTTCCTGCCAAATATAATTGATATCGGCCCATTAATTCTCGAGAACAAGACATTTTAAATTTCCCATTGCTTCAGTATGGGAGGCTGTTGGCGGGAAAATGATACAACATGGGCACCAAACAATCTATCCGACAGTTTTGAAAATTGTAAATTTTAGATCAGAATACCCAAAAACCTATATAAAACCAATTTCGGCCTCAAAATCCATCAAATAAAAAAATCCAATATGGTCACCAAACACGCTATATATTGATTGGCCCACGGCGGCCATGTTTTTTGATGGATCAACTTCTGTTGAACAAACTTTCATGGCCCATAGTCCCTTACCAGATATCAGAACGTTTGTGCCGATCGCTTCAGCGGTTCTGGGGAAGAAATCATTTCTGCGAAAACGAGGTCATCCAAGATGGCCACCGAACCATTTGGTCAATGAAGTTCCCTTGAACAAACTTGGTTCCGCTCTTTCCCTAGATCATATCTCATCAGTTCTGACTCGATTCCTCAAACGCTTTCGGAGAGGATTTTTAAAAGCATTTCTAAAAATTGGTCGAAATCCAAGATGGCCGCTGGCCAAATTGGATGATCGGCTTTGTTTGAACAAATTCCTATGGCATCAGGATGCTTCCTGCCTAACATAATCGAAATCGGCCCAGTGGTTCTTCAGAAGAAGTCGTTTAAAGGAAAAGTTGATGGACAGACGACGGACGACAGACGACGGACACACGACGGATGGTCGCCATGGCATAAGCTCACTTGGCCTGCCAGGAGAGCTAAAAATCTGGTGGGTGGTCCGGGAGTCCTCTGCCTAAAAATTTTGAAATCTACATGCTCGCAGATGACCTCTCTTGCATTTCCAGAGGTAAATATGGACTATCAGGTGGCTGTCAAATTAGTCTTTTTTAAAAATGTAATTTCATTTATTTGTTCACTCAATTTTTTGAGCCGTTCCTTTGTGAAAACAGAACTGGATAAAAAACTGAATGGACAAAAAAATTAAATTGAATAAGTAAAAATAGAATAATTTAACAGCCTAATGAAGGGCCTTATTTACCTCTGGAAATGCAGGTGGTGTCATCTGAGAGCATCTAAAAGACAAAAAATAATATTAAACTGTAATACAATCATGAACCATCTGACTCCTAAAACATCAGAAAGGTCTCAAAAAAAGAAAAACACTTTAATAAGAACAAGAGGCCCAAGGGGGCCTGTTTCGCTCACCTGGCGCACCATCAATTTTTGTCACAATTGTTGGTGGGTGGTTTAGTAGTCATGTAAATGAGTTTGTGGACTTTTATACAAGTGCAATATGGCCGCCAAACATGCTACATTTTGATTGGCCCACGGAACCCAGGTTTTTTTTGGACAGATCAACTTCCCTTGAACAAACTTTAATTGCCCTTAGTCCTCAATCATACTGCCCAATTTTTGGCCCGATCCCTTCAGCGGTTCTGGAGGAGTCATTTTCAGGAAAACTAGGTCATCCAAGATGGTCGCCGAACAATTTGGTGAATCAAGTCCTCTTGAACAAACTTGGCTTACCGCTTGGCCTAGATTAAGATTCCCCAAGCGGTTTCGGAGAAGATTTTTAAAGACATTTCCTAAAATCGGCCGAAATCCTAAATGGCTGCTGGACAAATTGGCCGATCGGGTTCATTTGAACAAACTTGAATATCTATGCCCTAAGGCTGCTTCCTGCCAAAACATAATTGAAATCGGTCTGGTGGTTCTCAAGAAGACATTTTAAATTTCCCATTGCTTTAGCATGGGAGCATTTGATGAGAAAATTATCAAAGATAGCCGTCAAACTGTTTATCAGACATTTTCAAAAATTGCAAATTTGAGTTTAGAATACCCAAAAACATATATAGAACCACTTTTGGCCTTAAAATCCATCAAATAAAAAAATCAAATATGGCCGCCAAACAAGCTACATTTTGATTGGTCCATGGCGGCCAAGTTTTTTGAAGGAGCAACTTCCCTTGAACAAACTTTAATGGCCCTTAGTCCCTGATCATATCTCCCAAATTTTGGCCTGATCCCTTCAGCGGTTCTGGAGAAGTCGTTTTCGGGAAAAATAGGTCATCCAAGATGGCCACCAAACCATTCTGTCAATCAAGTCGTCTTGACCAAACTTGGCTTATGTCTTTCCCTAGATGAGGTTTCATAAGTTTTGAATCGATTCCCCAAGCGATTTCGGAGAAGAAAATTTTAAAGACATTTCCTAAAATCGGCCGAAATCCAAGATGGCCACCACACAAATTAGCCGATCGGCTTCGTTTGAACAAGCTTGGATTCCTATGCCCTAAGGATGCTTCCTGCTAAATATAATTGAAATCGGCCTAGTAGTTCTCCAGAAGAAGACATTTTAAATTTCCCATTGCTTTAGTATAGGCGCCTTTGGCGGGGAAATAATCCAAGATGGCCGCCGAACCGTTTATCCGACAGTTTCGAAAATGGCAAATTTGAGCTCAGAATACCCAAAACCATATATAGAACCAATTTCGGCCTAAAAATCAATCAAATGAAAAATTCCAATATGGCCGCCAAACACGCTACATTTTGATTGGTCCACGGCGGTCAGGTTTTTTGACGGATCAACTTCCCTTGAACAAACTTTAATGGCCCTTTGTCTCTAATAATATCTCCCAAATTTCGGCCCAATCCCTTCAACGGTTCTGGAGAACAAGTCATTTATTGGGAAAATTAGGTCATCCAAGATGGCCACCGAACCATTTAGTCAATCAAGTCTTCTTGAACAAAGTTGGCTTACCTCTTTCCCTAGATAATGTTTCATGAGTTTTGAATCGATTCCTCAAGTTGTTTCGGAGAAGAAGATTTTTAAAGACATTTCCTAAAATCTGCCAAAATCCAAGATGTCCACCGGCCAAATTGGCCAATTGGCTCCATTTGAACAAGCTTGGATCCCTACACCCTAAGGATGCTTCTTCCCAAATATAATTGAAATCAGCCAAGTGGTTCTTGAGAAGAAGTCGTTTAAAGGAAAAGTTGATGGATGGACGGACGATGGATGGACACACGACAGATGGTCGCCACGGCATAAGCTCACTGCCAGGTGAGCTAATAATACTGAAATGATATATAATGGACAAATAAGACAATAAGACTATACCTGTTATGCAGTTTCTCTATTTTCAATCGAAAATAGTTCTCTGGACATCATGTCCTTACAGCCTTTCTCGTTTGTAAAAAGAGAAACTGCATGAAAAAACCATTATTCACTAAAAAAAAAATAAAGATTTTTGATAGAAAAATTTGGGGGGCTAGTCAAGATCTGGGGCCTGAGGCAAATGCCCCTACTGCCCCTATTATAATCTGCTACTACCATAGACAGTGGTTGTAACATTACCACAGACTACTGACACGTTTACAATGCTGATTACATTGGACATTGAAACTATTATTAAGGAAGATGGCAAGTTATCTAGATTATTTCTAGGCATTTTCGCTAGGGCTATGATATCTACACGTATCAGGAGGCCCAGATTCACAGTGGTTAATACTGATCCTCAGGAACTCATTCGGTAGCCATGTTTTCACCAGAGCCTGCACTTAGGAAAGTTGGAGATGAGTTTTTCAACTCATTTGGATTCGAACCATGGACTAAACTAACCATTAAAGGACCTCTACCTAAAGGACACAGATATAGCGCCACTATTGTACAGTCATCATTCTCGAGCCATTGTGGCGAATATTGTATATATTATATATCATAGGGTGCTGGGAAATTCTATGTCATCCATTCCCAGAACATTACACAATTTACGGCATAATGGTACCATTGTAAAACATCTCTCTATGAACATTTTGAACCATCTTTGATCAATAATAAAATGAAAAAATGGTAAAAGACTACAGTGTATGTACTATGTACTATGGCCGGTCTCCTCCCTCCCGTGTACCTGAGTGCTGTATGTGAATCATATTCAAGTGGTTAAGCTCCGTTATTCCTTATCGATAAGTGGTAATGAGGGGCTCTATAATTCTTTCACTATAGCGAGATACAGCTCTGGACACCCCTGCACGCCCACACACACACATGTCCGCATGCATGGCCACACACACACACATGAATGCATGCACACATGCAAGCCCACACATATGCCTGCATGTATGTACACACGGGTGGATACGCTATTGATTTACTATTGATTTACTATGACCACACCCATCCTCCTGACCCCCCACCCCCTGTGTTTGGATTGGACTAAGCATTGTCTCTTCAGCCAGAAGCAAACATGTGCGAACACATTATAAGTCATACACATTCAGCAACACCTGTCCTCATGCCCCACCCAGTCAGCCACTGGTGTTTTGGATTAACCTGCTCATTGTCTCTCCAGCCAAAAACAATAGATCTATGCGCTGAAGAATTGCTTAGCTATATACAGATTGAATGCTAAGGCTCTTAGTTCTTAGGTGCGATCTTTCAGTAACAATAGACCTAATTAACAAACTCACCCCACCCTCACCCCTTCCCTTTGTTTCTACATCCAGGGAACAATATGCCTAGAATTACATATTCCCCCCCCCTACCCAGACATCCATTTGACGCCTTATTACACCATTATCAGATGTTACACATTAATACTAAACAGCGAAGGCGATATATGCGCACTTCTGATTGGTCGAGAGCTATCACATGACATGTGACGTCATCTCATTTGCGTATTTGACCACACCGTCCCCCATCCCACCCCCCCCCCCCCCCCTCATCATCACGAGATCACATGAACAGCTGTCGACCAATCATAACTGCGCCTATAAAGCCTCTCTTCTACCATGATTGACAGGTTGTTGAAAATAACTCGGATGAATTTTATGAGATGCCAAAATACATATTAGGTCTACGCAACCATTTACAGACGACCTCTACCCATTCATTCAGTCGTTCTTCCATTCTTCTTCCAAGACAAGATGCTAATTATCTTGAGATTACTTTCACACATCTTAATATAGTGTCCGAGATAAAATTATACTAAGATATATGAAAACCTAGTAGACCTAACTAGGGGATATTCGTGATAGATGACATATTTACAAAAATCGATAATTGGAGATTGATTATCGATTTTCTGATCGATTATCGATTTTCGTATTTGATTTGTCTCAGGATTTTTCATGTTCTTCAGACGTGGGAATAAAAAAAGCGTTTCTTGCAGTATGAAACGGAGCGTAAAATATCCGAGGCGGCGACTGAGCGCTTGGATCAGATTTCTTTCCCCTAACGCTGTACAAGGAAAAAATAGGCACAACAACGTGACTATTGAGTACTAGATACGCGCGACTTTCTAATACAATTTGTTATTTTACATCTCCGTATGAGAAAAGTGGTATTGAATTCCCTTATATGCGTGCGTGCGTGCGTGCGTGCGTGCGTGCGTGTCTGCATATTCGTGTGCATGCGAGCACATGTGAGGGTGGGGTGGGTGGGTGGGGTGAGGGGGGGGGGGTCTACTAATCCGAGTTGCCTTAAATTTTGGCACAACAAATGATCGTACAAAGAGAGATTTCCAGAGTCGTCATGATTTGGATAAAAATTTCAGATCCGAATCTAAGAACAAGTTCTGGGGTGATGGATATCTCGGAAACTAAGATTTGTTATAGTTTGAGTGGACTAATGCTAATATAGCTAGGGTATCGTTTAGATTTTATCAAGAAATAGAAAACTATAGAAATATATGTTTTTAAGTTTTTTATTAGGATGTTTCCTTTCCATATAAATCTATGTTTATTGCTATATTAGGAGCACTCTGACTTGTGAATACTGTTATTGGCCGCCTTCCTTCATCCTCGTTATCTTCTGTCGCGTCATCTTCTTCATCATCATTTTCTGTTTCTAAACACCTTGCTTCGGCTATTCTCTGCGTGGTTCTAGTGAGATCTGGCAAGGACACAATATGCCATTGCTGACTGCTACTGGACTCGGCTGTCAGAGGTGTGTAACACGCAGAGATTGTTGCGTGATTAGGCATATACGACTGTGATGTCCAGGGTGTGATTGGCTGACTGTGCACCACCCCATCAGTGAAATTCATCCGATCTATTTTGGTTTCTGACTCGTTCGATAATGACCTGAAACACGAAGAACAAGAACTCAAGTTATTATTCTTGCTGATGCAGGTAAATTTGCGTGACGGTAGCGTTAGCTGGGTCAATAAGGCAAGAAATGGCATCACCCGGGACAAATTCCAACCGTAATCATTCGTGGGTTATGTAGTTCAGGACAGTTATTTGTATGAAATGTCAAAAATGTAATGTTATATTTTTGGTGTAACATGTTTTTTGTTCATGTTTTGTTATGGATATTTTATGGTCGAAATTACAGTTTAATCAAGACAACTTCGAATAGTAATCAGTCAAGTTTATTTTTGTTCATGTATATCAAAGACGTAATTTGATATATTTTGAGGAAGATGTTCTACATGCATTTTTTCACGGTCAGAAACCATAGCTTATTACAAGACAAACTGCAATAGTAATCGTTCCAAGTTTTTGTCCATTATCTAGGCATCTAGATGATGGATTAAAATGTAATGTTATATATTTGGTGGACCGTGTTATTGGTCTGTGGGGTGTAGGGGTGGGTGGGAGGAGGGGAGAGGGAGGGGGGTTTGCGCACATCCTTTCTCAGACCGTTCCCTAGATTAAACATTAGACCCACCGCTGAAACTATCGGCACGGTATCGGCCCGGCATCGGCCCAGTAAGGTGCTTTATCTGGGACTTCATAATAGAATCCTATATCAACCCTTATAGTGTAATGCTGTAAGTTTGTACTACTAGTATTATCCATCCAAAATAGTGCTATTTATTCTGTCAGATTTGAACTAGCCTCTGGTTACAGAGTGAGCGTTCATCTAAATGGATCGATCCGATCTGTCAGTCTGTATCTGATGTCATAATCAATGGACCTTTCCAGTTTATCCATCCATAATATATGACGTCATAATTAACTACGTCACGTGCCGGATGACGTCATAATTAATGACGTCATGAATGACGTAGATAAGTTCGTCACGAACGCTTAATTGATGAAGGACTAAGCGTTGTTGCGCGAATTGTGTCTTTACGTTTAAATAAACATGCTGTTGAATATTTTGAGACTACTTCGACTAGGCGCTGTTGTTGCCATAGTTTTCATGAAAATGATCGATCCCAACACGGTGGCGTGTGGGTGGAGTTTAGCAAGAGATGGGCGAGGCATATCTAAAACATGAGTCCTACATTAAGTCACTAGCTAGGTGACGTCAGAATCATAATGACGTATAGCTCCGTCACGAAAATCGAAAGAGGTCCGTCACTAGTGTACGAATTGTTGGTCTTTGATGAATTTACAATTTAATCAACATTCTTTTCAAGATTTTGAAATTAATTTGACTGGAAGCTGTTGTTAAAATAGCTTAACCAACTATACATTCTTTCTTAGCCAATGTTTTCCAAAATCCACCGCATCTTAACCCTTTTAACGGAGCACTTATACCGGATTATGGTGAATATTTTGAAACGAATTTGCCTGAGAGCTGTTGTTGCAACAACGGCTTCCAATCAAATTAGTATAAAAATATTCAACAGATTATTAAATCACATTCATAAATCAGGAACGCAAGTAGGCAAAATCACCAAATTTGACTCAAACATCAGTATAATAAGTCACTAGAAAATTTGTTAGTTTGTGGTCAAAATTCAAACATCTGGATGACCGGATCACTTAGTGAATACCGGAATACACATTTTCGCAATGCAAGAATGTAGAATCACTAAATCGGTAACATAGATCCACATTGTGATTAGCTATAAGAAAAATTTAATTCCAGGTCAAGCGCTCAAATATCTAGGTCACGGGGTCACAAAGTGCATCGTCAAAACAGATTTTTAGCCATAAATCCATCGTCCTATTGCACGATCCTCGCCCTCCCAGTACGTTCCCGTATCGAGTAGGGCGTATGCTAGTATGATGCCATAAATCGGGAACGCGCGTAGCCAGAATCACGAAATTTGCTAAACCCATTCATATTATATGTGGCTAGAAGTTCGATGAGTTTCAGGACAAACTATTAAATATCCAGGTCAAGTGGTCACGAAGTGCATTCCAGAATATACATTTTTGCCATAACTCAGAGATGCAAGACGGTAGAATCACTAGATTTAGCACAGGTCTTTATATTACGGGAGGTTATTATTTATTTGAGTTTGTGGTCAACGGATTAAGTATATAGGGCGCATTGTCAGTTAATGCACTTTCAAGACACAGCTCAAAGACGTCATTGTGATAATGTAGAAATCCAGTTTCTCAGTCAATCACATGACGTCATAATCAGCTACGTCACGTAGCTGCAATAACACAAATTAGTTTCAAAATATTCAACAGCTTACCCGTATGTAGCTCTTTGGAAATTGAGATTCAGAGTGTATTGATCAATATTGATCACGGGGAAAGCGTGGTGGAGCTTAGATAGAGATGGGCCGAACATAGCTAAAATGGGTTCATCCATTCGCCAATCCTGCTTCCTATTAGGCATCCTTTGATATTAGACTGCCAATTTGGCTAATTCGTTAATGGGTAGGTCGGTCCTTGGCTTAAGCTCTATGAGCCCTACCCTAAATAACGCGGGTTACTGGGCCCCAAATTTCCAGGGCCCCCAAAAAGTGACACAAAAATTCTTCTTTTTTTAAATTTGGGTTTGCATAGCAACGATACCACACCTACAGCACAACTCATAAATCAGGCAACATGTTTCCAGAGTCTAATGGCCCATGAGTCTTAAGTTTGGCTCCGCCTACCTGCTGGTATCAGTGTCGCTTGAGAGAAAATCTCTACGAACATTCACAGATGTGTTTCTCTCATACGAGCCCATAGTCGTCCATCCTGTACCCGTATCTGCTGGCGTCATCATCATTGTTTTATCAAATCTTTGATATATCGACATATCCGAGCATACACCTGACAGTTCTCTCAGTTGAAGAAATCTCTTCCTCAAACAGTTACATGTATGGCTGGATTGTATTGATGGTGCGTTGCACTCGGGAATATCGGACAATGTTTTTTGTTGCTCATTATTTTCAGTATAACCGATATCTATGCCCGTGCTACGATCTCGCTCAGTCGAAGATTTATGCAGCCATACGCGACTATCTTTCTTGAACCGTTTTCCATTTTTCCCTATTACGGTGTATTTTTCCAGCTCCCATTCGTCCTCTTCAAACGCCTTTCGTTTGACACCTCTTTGAGCCGAATCTTCATATATTGATCCATTGTCCGTACATTCCTTCTTGGCCATTAAACTGCCCAGCCCATTGAAACTAATTATGCCTAAAAGTCTACATCGCGTCAGTTAAGAATTTTCAGACCTAGAATCTTGTTTTCAGTTTTTGATGGTAAATGAGGATGAAGATTTATGATAATTATTTCATGACGTCATTGTGTCATTGACGATGTGGCGTTGACTAGGAGATGGCTCTTTATGACGTCACTGTTTCCTATAAATTGTGCCTATATTCCAGCTTATGTTCGACTTCGACGCGTCGTTTAATTATGACGTCAAGGAACAGGTGGAGCATTTTGATTATGACGTCAACTACTTGCGTGACGTATCCAATCGAGGGGTCTTAGTCCATGGGCTACAATGCACCACCTTGCAGAAGACCTGGTGAAAGCATGGTGGTCTCTCTCTCTCTCTCTCTCTCTCTCTCTCTCTCTCTCTCTCTCTCTCTCTCTCCTCTTAATTTATTGTTTCTCTCTCACCTCGGTTTAGTGTTCTCAATCATTGGCTGCTTATAATAATTCTGTAGGGAGAGGGCAAATCTAAGTTGTAAGCACTTGTGCCCGATCCCATTGTGCAATTGTTACAATAAAATATGTTTAAATCAAATAAATCAAACCTTGCAACCCAACTCCCTCCCCTCCCGACGATCAATCAGCCAAATTATATTTTTCTGCTAATTTAGACTATGACTTTCCATGATGGCCGAGTGAAGGGGCGATATCCCTATCTTCTGTGTCATAAAATCGTATGGCAATTAAACGGCCATGGGATGTTGAGATGTGTCTAGTGGTGGTGATGCTGCTTCTTTCTTCAGTTGTCCTGGCAGAGGTTTCAGGCAATAGAATGTGCGACGTTTCCACTGTAAATAATACACAGTACCTAGCAGAACATTAACTTCAGCATTAACTTCAAATTTACACTTATTATGAACGATATGTAGTTACTGCTCATATATTAAGGTAACCTCTCAACTTGAGAACAAAGCTATTAGCTTTAATTCAAGGATCTCATTGTATGTGTGTGGCGTGCGCATACGCGTGCGTGTGTGCGAGAGAGTGTGTGTAAGCGTATATTGTATAAGTATACATAATGCATATTTTAGTTATTGTCAACTGTATATATGTATATATAACAATAAATATCTATGTATGGCTATATCTATCTGTATGTTGATTTTGTGCCAATAAATATTCTGAGTCTGTCTTTGATGGGCTAATATTAGTATTCTGGACTTCTGGTATGACCATAGTGAAGCCGAACATATTAAGGGGGTTACAATAATGACCATAGTTTTTTATACAATCATAGTAAACTAGCAAATGACCACTAAAAATATTGCTCTTATGCTCCTCTACCATTTGCTGTCTGATATAGGCAAATCGGTCGAGTAATGCAATTATGGGTTGCTGAAAATGAAATGAACATACTGGAAGGCGGGGAAAAACGGGCCACATAAAAACTAATACGTCTATTTCTTTTCAAACTTATGCGCTTTCAAAATGTTAATCACACTCCAGGCTATAGGTGTTATTTCAGGAAGGACTAAAAACGAGTTTGAAGAAATAATTTTGACAAAATATGCACAAATTCTTTTTGTGTGTGGTGAAAATGGGTGACTCTTTAGTAGCAGTTACTTCAATTACACATTTACCGCCATTTTATAATGCATATGCATAACATATTGTGACATATTATTACATTAATGAACATTATATTAACGACCATCTTAATTTAACAGTTGCCTTTGAGACAAGTCTGTAGAAATACGCAACATGCGCAAAATTCAAAATAGCAATACAGAATACACATAGCGCAGCCAAAAATGATACCTATATCGTTTCTAATATAAAAGGAGATAATGCATTCCTAAAATGAATTCGTACATCGCGTTGTGCATGCTTGTATTATACTAATCTTTGGGTTTGCGAAAATTGCTAGTCTGTTAGAACAAATCGGCTCTGAGCTCCACAAATGACAGCACGTCAATGGTATTTCGCTCAGCTGAGATCAGCCGATCCCCTGAAATGACATCACTCTCCAAGTCCGTTCTCATTTCGTTTTTCAGCGAGTCAGCGCAGGATCGACGAATTTAAAATAAATCCGAAAAATATCTTCTAATAACACATTCTATTTCATTCCTTAGTGCCCAATGTTGTATATGAAAGCCACTTTCAATGCCATTGTACTTCTTCTTTAAACAGTATCCGTCGTACATCACGTTTGTGAGATTGAGTTAGTCCAACTGTGGCATGCAAATATAGGTCATGCAAATGTTCTGATATGCTGTCATCAGAGGCTGCAGTTGTTGTAGGTGTAGTGTGAGCTGTCTCCAGTGAACTTACGTCCACCAACTGGCTACAGTACAGCGAATGCCTGGGACAAGCGTTATGGGGTTGGCTGTTCCATTGAATACCCGGGATGGTATTTGATTTTTGTTGGTGGTGTCCACTATCATCCATGGACTCGCGCATTGGGAGGCAATCATGTATTCAGGGTCGGGTTCCAGCATGGCTATGTGTGTGTTATCTCCTAACTGTGGTGCAGTGGCCCATAGGATTCCCTCCTGTCCCGGCTCAACTGTTGTTGTAAAAGCTAAAATCACCGCACATGTGTCGTACAGTGATGATTCCGGTCCAAGGGGTATGCGATGGGCGTGTATATCTGGTTTCTGTTGTCTGCAGTGAATTACTGCTTCACTGGCGCTGAGAAAATCAGAACCAACAGGGCATCGTTTTGGGTAGAAGCGATGCCAACTTGCTGAATGGGTTGCATCTCCTCTATTTGTATTATGATGTATACCACACCAGCCACTGGAGCGTCGGCTCTGGTGGCTGTTTGCAAAAATATGTTTGAGGACCTAAGGGGTGGTCTCTGATGAGGTGGGATGCTCTCATAGAGACGCTTGTTAAAAACAGTGATGGAAGCTCCAGTGTCTACTGTGGTACTCATAGAAATTCCACCGAACAAGCAGGCACACTTATAGATGACTTTGCGGTGTGCTTGCGGGAGAGACCCCAAGATTGCTGTGTACATGTCAGAGTCTCCTTTGCTGCAGCGGGGCCCTGTATGTAGAGGGCCTGTTTCTCTATGGCTTCAGTGAGTGTGATGGGTGGCTGAGTGAAGAAGGGACCAGCTCATCGTCGTTGCTGCTGATTTTTCTTCTGCGATGACGAAGCTGGGGATAACAGTGGTACTAGGTCTGATGCTGGTGGTGTGTACTGTGAATTTGTATACACAGCAGTCTGGATTGGACTAGAATGGTGCAGACATTTCACCACCTGAGCCAGGAATTTTGGGCAGCACATCATGGGATGTTTGTGGGAAGCGCAAGAGACAATGTCGCTTTGTCGACTTTTCGTTTCGGGTTCTTTTGCTGATCCATGATGCGGAGCGCTGGTTCCAGTCTGTATCACTACTACTTCTGGGTGCTGGAAATGATGATGAGGGCAGGTGTGTATTGCATACCACGTGAGGGCACCATGTGTTGTGTGCCTTGGTGGTGGGTCATGGTGATTGAATAAACGTTGTTTCAGTGGAGGTGCTACAACCAACCACTGCCATTTTACATAGGAAAGAAGGTTTTGTAGATGCGGTTATTGCAGAGTCAAAACTTTTCACAGGGGTTGTGTGTGTTAGTGTCGGCGCTGTGGATGCAGTGCGCATCACAGGCTCCGGCTTGTGTGAAGCTGGTTTTCATGTAGTATTTGGCATTGTTGAGGTGGCTTTTGCAGTTGTTGTTGATGTATCCACCTGTCGTTGTTGTTGATGGACCGCAGTTGAGCCGGGTTTCGGGGGGGGGGGGGCACTAAAGTGACTCTCTAATCAGTGTCCGTTCTAGTTTGATGGATGCTCAGGCTGCGGCGTTCGGCGATCAGTTGTTGGTGTGGTGGAAGGTGGACGGTTTGGACACCGCTCCTTCCAATGGCCTATCTAACCACATCCAAAACAGGTGTTGGGTGGCTGTGTATGTGGTGCGTTGCTGCTTGGTGGAGGTTGTGTAGTCTGCTGTGTTGTCACAGCGGTGCTGAGTGTGGTGACTAGATTGGTGAGTGCGAAGATCTGCTTTGTGATCTCTTCTAATCTGTCATCTGTAGCCTGTCTATTGCTGTTGTTGTGCTGGTTCCAGCAACCTGGGGCATTGGTGTGGCCTCCACGATGGAACTGGCCATGCCCTCTTCCTCTGGGAGTGTGTGTGTGTGTGTGTGCGTGCGTGCGTGCGTGCGTGCGTGCGTGCGTGCGTGCGTGCGTGCGTGCGTGCGTGCGTGCGTGCGTGCGATGCGATGCTTGTGTCTGTTGTTGTCTGTAGAAATCAGAAGCTTGGCATCATTCAAATCATTGATATGGTGAAGTTGGCGGCGAGTGTTCTTTTCTCTCTCAAGAAAGTTCTCTATCTGCACTGCTGTTGTGGTAAGTGTTTGTAGGTTTCCATGCTCCATAAGAAACCGTTTATCTTTAAGGGCCGGTTCTCCGCTTAAAGCATCAATGAAAGTATCAAGATGAAGATGCGTCATTCCCTCATGATTTGTGCTGGGGTACGCTCTTGTGACGAGATGTTGGATGCCGCTAGCTGGCTCTGTGAGGGTTTCTTCCACACGTCTCCTCAGGTTTTTCAATTGAAGACGGCTGGTCTCTCCCAAGACCATGACCCCGAATCTTTCGGACAATGTGCTTTCCAACTCTATGTATGCAGGTGTGAGGTCTGACCCCCATATCTGCCAGTACCTGTAGGGATTTCCCTGACAGTTTGGAAGCCAGATACTCTCCCATTTGCTGATCTGTCCATCTGTTCGTGCAGCTTATGATTTCGAACTAGCACTTGTATTTGGCCCAGTCACCTTCCCCGCTGAATTCAGTTGGGCGGATCACTCGGCCAGTGCCATGGTAGGGAACTATTGGCCCAAATCCAGGTGGGGAGCAGGAGATAGTGGTGTGAATGCGGATGTTGGTCCCCATCTGTCGATGCGGTTTCTCAGGTCCCGGTTTCTGTATAACTGAGGTGGGGACTCCCATCTGTGCTGTTCTGTGCGGTATGTTGGTAATGATGATTCCGTGGGCTTTCTAACTGCTGTAGGGCGGTGAATGGGTGGCAGTGTGTCATGCATACATCATGGCGGATCCGCAGGTCGCTGGGTGGGTCTTCCTCTATATGGTGGTGTTCCAGGAGAGTGACGAGGCCGCTGTGTGTGATGTGTGTGGGTGCCGCTTCTGTGATGTGTAGGCTGTGGCATATCCACATTCCACTGTTCGTACTGTGGTTCCGATGGGTAGCGGAGAGACGAAGTTCTAGTGGGTGGAGATGCGGGCCACAGCGCTTGAGGGGCGGGCCATTGGTCACCATTAGGTTGACATGGTGAATGCATTGGGCGTGTAGGTTGTGCCCCCATGGGAATTTCTCTGGTGACGTCCACGGTGTGGCAAAGATATAGAATGCCAAGCATGGATGTCAGACAGGGTGATGTAAGATGTACTAGCCTGGACGGCATCGTGGAAAGGCTCCTTGCTGATCAGCGAGTACTCTTGTTGTCATAATTGAGGCGTGTCCTCCAGAAGGGAGACTGGAACATGCGCGTACTGAGTATGGGCGTGGGTTTGCTTCGTTTTCGACCCCCACATCGGGTGCCACTTGTAGCCTCCAGGCGTGTGCACTGGCCCGTCGGATACTCTCATTCCGTGGTACCACCAGTGCATGGTACATTGGAGCAAGGCTACTCGCTAGCTGCATATCTCGGGGTTGCGGATCCGGTGTTACGCATTGCCGGATTATACAAGGACTGACTTCTAGAGCCAGTGGAATGTTCACGTTCCAGTGGGGCTGTGCGACCATTGTCGCGGAAGTTGACCCTCACGGTCTCATCCTCGCTGTTGGTATCACGGGTGTGATGGCCCCACAGCTCCATTTATGGTGGGGCATAATTAAATACATACAATAATTAAAGATCATAACAGTCAAACAATGGTACTCGTTTGCTGCTACACAGCAGAGGTCTAGTACATAGGGTCAAGTAAATGACTCGTCATCATGGTCCTCGTCAGAGATACCTCACAGAATAAGATCCGTGTGGTATCCCCATAAAGAAAGGTCCTAACGTGGCTACATAGCAAGCTTAATATAAACTATATTAACCCCTCACACAAGCATTATTTGTTGCGAGAGGAAAGTTCTTCGCGCGGGCCTCCGTCACAGGAAAATGCCTACATTGCCGAAGCGGGGGAGGAGATGGCAAAAAGGGCCACTCTCTTGTTCAAACCAATTATGTAAAACAGCCAACCTAGTGAAATTATAAGTTTAATGTGATGCACACTGTATTATGTGATGATGGGGTGGATGATTTCCGCAGAATTCAACACTGTCACCTTATGTAAGTTCACAGATACGGTATTAGTAGTTGCTGCTTTTTTATGCGGTCCGCCAGCTAGATCCTATCCTAACATTTAGTTTTTGGGTCCAGATCTAGGTTAAGCCGCAAATGGCAGCATGGACTAACTTTCTTTAGCATATAAGTCTGACAGGTGAGAATGCTCGGTGACCGTATGGTCACCCTACGGAGCATCCCCTCAGTTAGACAGCATATGGAAGTACCATGAGGTGAAAGCTCCGGAACCATATAACGATCGCGTTACCATCGCATCACGATCACATACAACAGCACATGGACAAGTCACATTACATAAGCATTGAAAATCACATATAAGTTTTATGGTGGGGACAAAGATGCAACTATCCAACTATAGCGACCTTCCCATGAGGGTGTGGTGGGTTCTAAGACTGCACCCAGTCACTTGTAGAGTTAGATGGAGAGCTGCGTCCTGTCCGTCATCAGTGTGTCGGGGGTGGATCATGTGAGATCTGTACCCAGGGAACTAACATTTTTACCTGGCATTACGGTTAAGTGATTTCGCCCAGAGATGCACTGCAGGCCAGTAACTATAATACTTTCGCAGTGCTTCCTACTTTGGCGGGGTATTCTAACTAACTAGTATCCGATGATACAGGGGAGGTGTATATGGTCATCGTGACTTTGTTTCTAACTGCTCTGAAATCCCAGTAGTTCCAAAGTCAGGTCTAAACAATGTGATGGAGCGAGGTCCAACAAATTAATAAGTCCAGAGGCTGGAGGAGAGTAGACAGAGACAATTACTCATATATTGGAGGCCTTAAGGTAGGTGGTCAAACTATACAATCTAGCCAGTGTGCGGTGTTACATATCTGCTACTCCCGGAAAAGAGACTAACACAAAATGACTCCCACAGAGTAATCGTCCCTACTACTATAAACCTATCATATTGAGCTAAAATAGTCCAGGTTTAATTGACCGCATATCATGTTCAGCAATGAGAACATGATCAGCGACCTCAGTGAAAAAGTGATGGCGGGGGGGGGGGGGGGAATAAGGTGGTGCGGTTGTTGTTGCTGGATTGTGTAGCCTAACGAACTGCGGTTCCAATGTTTTTATATAAATAAGCAAAACATGTAAACAGGATGGCGGCTGCCATAACTAATCACGAAACAGTAAAATAGAAGGTCACACGACCTTGACAGTGCTTATGGGCACAAATATAAGAATAATATATACATTATAATAATAAACTATAAAAATGTGGTCTCAAGCGCCCGGCAGGTACATATTGGTCATCGGTACATGTTGCACAAAAGCAATACATAAATACAATAATAATCTGATAATGAGTACCTATTAGTCATCAGAACGGAAAAAGTTCTGGAATCACAGTAGTTGAAGTGTAAAATATTTGGAATGCGAGATGGCACAATGCAGAAATTAGCTGCTAGGAAAAGCTGCAGGCGAACTGTCTGATGCGGCTCATTCTTAGGAACAGTGAAGAAGAACATTTGCGGATGGCTAGTAGTTAATCACATCTAAATACAAAGTTCTTAATTTAAGCGGTAGGATGGAAGTTCCGTACTGGTGCGGAAATTGAAAGCTGCCATATAGTTCTTGAAGGGCTACAGATGAAAAGTTAATAATGCGGATGCATTCTGGTGGATCACAAGATGAGATGCATCGAATAGCTCATATGATGCATCGGGCAATGTCCCCTGACTGCTGTCAAAACATTTAAAGGCTAACACAAAACATGTGCAGATTTGATTCACCACTGGTCGGCGTGGTATAGCAGATCTGGCGAGTCTCCATCGAGCTCATCACTCGCCCCACATACTGGACGAGCTTACATCAGGGCCAGCAGGTCCATCCGCATGAAAGGTCCCTCTGTGATTGTAATGGCTTGGGTTACCTTACTTGAATTTCTTTATTGGCCCCGGGTGATATCTTTCTGGGGCGTACAAAAACTTGGGTTGCAGATGAAGTGGCTAGTACCCTAGAGATGATGAGTACTCAAAGCCGATTGGCACCACAGCAGATGTTAGGTATCTGCTGTACAGTCAGCAGTACTACACGAGTCGTCTCTCAGACCAGGTACCTCACTGTCACCAGTCTCTCCCTGACTGTTCCTGAATCAAATTATCCAGCCCCTTTTATGCTGATCATGACGTCATACCTGAAGTGCCACAGCCAATCAGCGAGTGAGCTTCAGAGGCAGGGAAGTGGGTCACGTGACGTGCTATGATACCTATGCACTGAGAGTATGCATGCGCTAAGCCTATGGGGGTTCAATATTTTGAAAGGAATTTGCTGGTTCAATTAACTATAACTCAGCCATTTCTGGACCCATTTTAAAATAGTAAAAAGATTTGGAATCCTCGCTTCATTCCGGTCATGGTCCAGTCCAAGAACGACGAGGAAGGTGTAATTTCAAATAATTACATGTACCATCTCGGTACAAAATATGGTGCTTTTTCTCTCCAACACTAACACACATTGGCAAGCAATCTCTGATACCCGCGCATGCGTGCTAGGCAATCTCACGCTCTTAGTCACTTTTACGAACCTCTCATATATCACTTTATACACGCATACTGTCCTACCCAGTGGGCATGCATGGAACGTACCCGGTCTGGCCATTCCGTACCCAGGCTTGCTGGGATGGTTTATACCTGACCGGTTGATCCACCCTACAGTACAACAGGTTGGTAGGGGTGGATCTCATCATCTTTTCCTTGAGGCACACACAATATGTCAGTCCCTACCAGCTTGTGCTCTTCCAATATGATACAGATAAATGCGCCGAAATAAAAGAAACATTAATGAGTATAATGCTATTGAATGATGTGCCTTACTCTGGGCCCAGAATTTGCTACTTTACTATGTACATTTTTTCTGCACCATCAGCGATTACCTTTATACACACGAGTCAGACATGATGATAGGGCAGTCCCTACCAAGGTTGTGTTCTCATGGAATGATACTGCTGTAGGAATATGCACCAAACTTGACATAGTCATACTCATAGTCGTCTTCTGCTGGATAGGCTAAACAGCTTGTGGCAGGTCTTCACATTCGTCATCAGCTTGCTTGGCTTGCAACTGCTGGACTGTTTGATGGGTGCATAAGGGTATGATCGGGAAGTCTGTCTCATAACCTCTGTCTTTGTAGTGGTGATCTAGTCTTCCTTTAAAGGTGTTGCTTGTGGGAGCGGAAGGCTATTCAAGTATATACCATAAGTGTAGGTGGCATACTGCAGCTAACACGGGGAACACCCATCTGCACCACAGCATTTCCACAAATCAGTCTTAACCCTTGCCAATTTGATGTCAGAATTTTAAATTTCAAATTTAATTAAAAGATGATCTGTGTTCATTTTCGGCAAATTTGCTGGATGATGTTGCTGTGATAGACACCAACATCATCAACCAAATTGTTGGAAAATGGACACACCAGTGCATTGTCCTTGTTATTGATACAGCAAAAGATAGATTATTGACATCAGAGTGGTAGTGGTCAAAGTCTTAAATCAAATTGTTTCGAGGAAACTTAAAATGTAAGCAACAACAGGCAGATCATTCAGGATCAAATTAGAAATCGACTTCAAGGAAAGAACCTTTGAATTAGACTGAACAAGCCATACTGTACAACAAAAACACTGAGGCAATAACAAGCCAATATGGCTTATGCCTCGTAAAATGATGATGATGTGCCGAAATAACAGAAACAATGAATAGTGCTAAGTAAATTGTCACTAAATTTACAGACATATCTTGCTGACACAAAAATAGCAAGGTGGCAGTAAACAACTTTAAGTCCATTGACCATACACAATAGGGCAATCGCTACCAGGTTTGCGACCAGGATTTTGTACAGCTGTTATGTGTACAGACAGTGTGCAAGGTAACTTTCCTACTTATATATGTGGCATGTGTGCATGCTACGTGGTCGTAGGTCGTAAAACAACCTGCATCTGTATCTGTACCTGTACTATTACTGGGCAAAATTCATACTGAACATCACGCCCAAGTGCGTGTCTGGATAAAGGTGGCCGCTCAATCTCAGGAATAAAAGCAGTTTATATACATATTTACAGTGATTGCGGAGGCTTAGATGGTCACCTCGTGGATGTAGGTCTTGAACGTGTCTACATCCGGTGCTGAGATGAGGCTGACAGCCAGGCCATTCCAGATCGGCACAGTTCTTGGGATAAAGGAACTCTGGTATTGTTGGATGCTAGTCCGAATTGTCTGTAGCTTTTGTGAGTCACTGCGCCTGGCAGTTGATATCGACGCTTTCTGAGGATGGTATATGGGTAGTATTCAATCATCATCATCATCATCATCATCATCATCATCATCATCATCATCACCATCATCATAGTGACCGACTTAAGCACGAAGCAGCTTGTGAGTCCCATGTTTGAGTTATTGTGTTTATCAAGTTTAATTAGTCATAATAATAAGTTTTCTCGTTGAAATGTTTGTCTAGTCTGGTTTTGCTGGTATTGCTACATGGCCATTTAGAATTTCGTACATGAATGTCACATTTGTTTTTCTTCTTCTCTGTGCGAGTGACTCCCATCCCAGGCTTGTTTGCATGCCGGTAACATCCTGTCTTGGATATTTGTGGAGAGGTCACGCTAGGACAAATCTTGCTGCTTTCCTCTGGACATCATCGATGGATTGGCATAGATCTTTTGTTGGTGGGTCCCAAACTGTAGAGCTGTATTCCAGTTTTGGCCTGACTAGTGTCTGGTAAGCCCGCTCCTTTACTGATTGGGGGCACCCACGAAGGTTTCTGTTGAGGAATCCAAGAACTCTGTGAGCTGAGTTTGTGAAGTTGGAGATGTGTTTGTTCCATTTTAGGTTACTGGCCAACTCCACCCCGAGGTATGGGTTTGATATGGTCTCTTTTAGGATCTGATCTTGCATTGTGTAGTGAGTACTGTAATTGGATCTAGGCTGTGTGACTTTCAGGATGTTGCACTTTGCTACGTTGAACTCCATTTGCCACGTGTCAGTCCATGACATAAGTGTGTCCAGGTCCTTTAGCAAAATCTGTTGGTCTTCACTGGATTCGATGGAACCATTTTATATCCAGTAATGATTCTTTTCGAATTTATGCACCTATTGATGTTGTCCACAGATTCAAACAACCACTACCAGAAGAGCATAATACTTCTTCCACTACATATTAATCAGCTTTCTATGGCGAGTGTTAGTGTAGCCCGCAGCCGTATTTGACAGTTCCGTTGTTCCGCCGTTCCGCATTTTAAAACTGTTCCAAATTACCAACAAATTACTTCCCTTTATCCGTTAATTACGCTTCCAATTTTTGACATTTGTTTGTATATTGGGTTTGTTTTTACTCTCAAAATGTCGCTTTTAAGGTTATAACAAAAATGCAATCTTGATTATATAGCGTCAGTGATGTCGACCAAACTAAAACATTTAGAATGTTCACATTCACAGGTATATTATTTCAATAAATTACCGGTTTTCGAAATACATTTTGATCACGCAACCGCACAACCGAAACCGAAGAACCGCAGTTAAAACCGGAGCGGTGGATGATATCATAAACTATAGTTTTAGGGAACTTAAAGATATCCACCAAATGTTGCTTTAGATAGAGTCCAAGATTCAAGATTATTTATTCATTAGAATAGTAAAATATATATAAATTATGGATTCAACTAGGTTGTCCGCTGAAGGCAATGCCTATTGACGTATTGTATTGGCGGACACCTTACACATATATACATACATCTATACAAATAAGTTAAACAGGACAGTAGCATACAAACACAGGACGTAGACAAGTAAAATTTTTAAAAATTAAATTAAAATTAAAATCCACTTTACGGCCGCCGATAATGGCTGATGAAATAACTTAAAATAATGCAACCGACGAGATAATACGAGACTAATCGTTGTCAAGGGATTTCCTAGGAATTTAAATAGAGGATTTCTAAAAAGTTTTTACTACACTCAGACCTATTAGTAACCTACAAACACCACTATATTTTGCCTTAATTAGAATTGGTTATGGTTAGTGTTTAGTACGAATCCGGGTCGTTTCGCCCCCTATCCCATTCACACCCATACCATTTCGCGCCCGTTTCCTGTTCGCCCTAGGACGTTTCGCCCCCTTATTCCCATTCGCCCTAGGTAATTTCGCACCCTATATAGACATGTGCATTATAAGTTAATAAGGAGATAATAAGGAGATAGGTAATTCAGAGAAACTAATATCTAAATATAATATAATGAATGTTTGACGGGAATAGGATTGTAATTTGCTAAAGTTCCCGGTTTTGTAATGTATGTGGTCGCTTGAACACATATTCTATGATGACTAACTGTGCTTGGCCATATTCATTCAATACATTTAATACACGTGGTGTCATAGACATCTGTATATCATTCATGTTGAAAGACTACTTTTATTGCGACGCACCCACGTGGCCCTATCCTACCCATCCCTTCTGATCATATCTGTTGAATATTTCGAAACTAATTTAACTGGAGTTATTGCTGATAACAGTACATGAAATTATCTTCAGAAAGAAAGATAAGAGCTGGTATTTTGGGACAATGCGAAACGGTATATATGGTGTGATGTGATGTACAGTGGTTATGTCAATACAATTTTGTAAACACACTGTAAAAGAAACAATTTACATGAATATGATGTAGTAGTACGTAGTATTTCATCCTCATTATCATCATCATTTTGATGCTGTTATCATCATTTCGTTGTTATTATTATCGTCGTCGTCATCGAAATGTTATGTTAAATATTTTGGACGTACGTTGATTGGAAGCCATTAATGCTGCCTATTACCAGGAACATCGCACGGTTGTTGAGCAATACGTGTCTGACAATTACAACGCAATAAAAATGAGCGAATCGGCAGTCGTCTGTCAAATAGTACAGAGTGTGAGAAGTCAAAACAATGAAACAATTTGCGAGCAATTTGCGAGGTTGCCGTTTTTTGTGATACAGTAAACATGGGAACGTGCATGTATTCTAGTGTTTGGGAAACTAACGATAAATATAATGATTGGATTTTACCGGACAACACATCAAACTCACGTGCCAAATGTAGTGTTTGCAATAAGTCTTTTGACATCGGGAATATGGGTGAAGTCGCTCTTGTTAGCCACATGTCGGGAAAAAAAAATGGGACACTGACAGAAGTTCGTCTAAAGCCAGCGCCGAAAGTTACAGATTTCTTTGGTTCAAGGTAAGAATATTTAACATTTTCACATTGATAGTACCAGAATCATTTAGAAGCGTAGCAATTTTATATCGCCCAACGTTAGATGATCCCAACTTTGCTTGGAGTAGCAGTAAAATATTACTTCCCGACAGCTCTCTCGTATTGCGAGGTCTCTTATGTTGGCGCGTTATCGAGTGAAAATAATGAGAATTCCTCCTGTTGCTATGGCGATCATTTAGAAGCGTAGCAATTTTATATTGCCCAATGTTAGATGATCCCAACTTTCCGCTGAGTCACAGTTAAATATTATTGAATGCCCGACAGCTCTTTCGTATCGCGAGGCCTCTTATGTTGCCGCATTATCAAGCTAATATAATGAGGATTCCTTCTGTTGCTATGGCGATATGATCAGCTATGGTAAATTAAAAATAAATAGTATATGTGTATATGTGCAGGGTTTAGATTGTTATCTAAAGGTGGGGGTGGTGGGGTGAGGGTGGCCCTCAACAAATAAATTGGGTGTCTCAAGCGCAACTTTGCATGATAGCTGTTGAATATTTTGAAAATAATTTCACTGGAAATTATTACTGCAACAGTTTCCAGTCAAATTATTTTCAAAATATTCAACAAAAAATGTGCTGCTGTAATGAAATTCATATCTGGTTTGCATCCTGAAAAACTGAGCCACTCATAGACAATATACGGTTCCCAGAGCCACTCATAGACAATATGCTGTTCCCAACCTAGATTTTGGGGCTATATACCCTCAAAAAGCCCCATTATAATGAGAAATCATGTGTATGTGTGACACACTGTGTGTGTTTGTGTGTATGTTGATATTTCTGGCTATATGTGATTAAGATAACTCCTATGATCTTTTAATAGTGTGTTTTGATAGGATAGCTGTTGAATATTTTGAAAATAATTTGACTGGAAACTATTGCTGCTTAAAGCAGCAACAGTTTCCAGTCAAATTATTTTCAAAATATTCAACAAAGAATGTGCTGCTGTAATGAAATTCATTTCTGTGTGTGCACGCGCTGTGCTTTGATATTCTTGTAACAATTATTTATATATGCAGTTTGTTATTGTCCTTGGGTCTTCCACTACTGTGGTTGCTTCAGTTCCACAGGCAAAAGTGTGCACGCTGTGTTTTGATATTCTTGGTTTATAAAGTTTATATATGATAATATGATGAACTTAGTAACTGTGTTTGTTTTTTGTCTGATTGAAAGTCCCAAAATGAGGTCTGGAAAATTTGAAATTGAGACTGGAAAAGGTATGGAATTTAATTCTGTTGAAGGTGTATGAACCCTGCATTTAGGGTTGCACGATTTTTCGATTATATATTTCAAAATGATCATGAACGATTATAAAATGAAATAATCGTATAATTGGCATGTTGAAATTTTTGTCAAGACACTTTTACGCTTGTGAAACTCTGCTCGCGTTACCAATCATGGAAACAAACATCCGGCTATCAGCCGAATGTGTGAATGATTAAATAAACTAAATAAATAACTGATTTGTTTGTATTGACTCATGATTAGTTTTAAATGAATAAGGATTGTTCACGTGGTCGCTATTTGTCATTGTTGTTGTAATCACACACGCTTATCCCGCATTTCCCATTCTCTGAATGGCTATGCGCTAACGGTTTTCCCAAAAAAGTTCTGTAACTGATACCACAGAAATTCAGGGCATTTTCTACCGTAAAAATTTTCACCGCCTATGTTTAATGTATACCTCAAAACATCACCGGGAAAGTGAAATTATTTGATTTGAGCGCCTAAATATTGCGTATCCTTTAATAAAGTTCGTTTATTACATCAAAATTAATTCACAATTTGATATAAAATGGCGTCACGAAAAAAATACAAATCACGTGATTCGCCTCCAATTGAAGAGTTTATTTTAGAGCGAGTACTCGGATATAAATATTCTGGAATCGGGGACTCGGAACTCGGGAATTTCTATATATTATCATTACGCGTTAGGAACTGAGTATTTTACTGATCTGAATAATAGGTACCCGTTTGATAAACTCCCGTTAGCGTATAATATCTCGCGAGAACACGCTGTCTCCCATCGCAAAAGAGCCACTGGCTCGCCAACTTAAGAAGCCGGCTATATTGTTGTTCGTAATAATTCAATTCTGATCATTTAATGTTGATCGGCGTTACAAAATTGATGCACATTTTCGCCCGTACTTGTTTGGTACATAAATTTGGTCTTAAAATATATTTATAAGGAAGCTATTTAATCACGCCAAGGCTGTTTTAAGCGCATTTTGGCTACAAAAGTGTGGAATAAACTTTATTATATCTTGAACATACATGGCCTACTATTAGTATTAATCTAATAGGTGGTCAAGATTTACAAATCCGAGGCCTGTATTGACTTCTAGAGGGGCCGGAAATGTATCAGGGCAGAGATCGGTCTGAAGTACATGTAGACACACCCTGTGACACGATTGTTATTATTATGCACGCTATTCTTACAAATTTTCCTATACAATCTGCTGAGTTATGGGGTGGGCTTCTAATACAGAGTTTTGCCGTTTTGAAACTGCTAAGAAATCATTGGAGCTCATATGTCAAAGTTAGGGGGTGGGCTTCTATTAGAGCATAGGCTACAATTACGCGAAATATGGTACCTTCCGTTTTCCGTCTAGAAAAATCTTGCTACATTCCTTTGTTTGCAATCAGCAACTGGCATATTCTGTCCATGTATGTATACCCATGTGCCTAACCCATAATCTTACAATCTGCAGTAGCATAATAACGTCCTCGAAGCAGCATTGCCGTAGTTAACATAGTTCATGATTAATCGTATGATCGCGATTATTTTTTTTAAATGATCGCGATTATGAAAAGTGAATAATCGTGCAACCCTACCTGCATTATTCATCAAATATACTGTATGCAACTTGTAGTCCATACATTTACAACTACACTAAATCATCTGCATTGCCTTTCATCCATCCATCCCCCAGCCTGTCCTTCCATCTGTCCGCGAGTCCATCCATCCACCATACCCATCTTATCTGCCATTTCATCCATCCACTCACCCACCCACCATCCATACATCCATCAACACATTTAATCATTCATTTGATGCAATCTGCATGATCTCGTTTCTTTTATTTCCATAACAGTTTTAATTAATGACTCTCGTGTTTGTTCTATGCATCCCATACGTTAGTTTTCATCCATCCGCCCATCCATTCATTCATCCATTCATCACACATTGCACTTTAATCAAGATCGGAGTAGGCCTACAATTATTGTGCGTGAATCGTTGAGTAATTGAGTAATTATCATGTACATGTGCAGACGAGCACGTGTGTCGGCACACACACTCACGCTTTGATCAAAGCTATGCTAATTACGCCATTACTTTTTCTAGTTAGGTGCCAACAGAAGACGGCGAAGGAGGTTATTCAAATTATAAGTAAAATTCATACAATCCCTGAATTTGATCAGAAAAATTATTAACTCAAACATGATTATCCATACATTCTGAAAACAATTAAGCTGAATGTAGTTAGTCCTTTATGCACCGCATCAACTGTCCCAAAATACTGAAACAAGTGAGCCACTCCCATTTATAGTTACAATTTAAGCAGCTTTATCGGAAATGGGATAGACAGACGAACGGCCGGATCGATGAGTGGACGGATTAATGGATGGATGGATCAGTAATATATCATTTAAGATCTTACAAGCATACCTAACAGCGAGAAATTATAGCACGCAAATGCGCACTAAATAAATCAATAAAACTAGTTTATTTAGTATAGAATATACTCATCTTTTATTTCCGTCTGTCAGTTGGTAGGTTGGTCAATTAACATCACTTAGAATAACTTGAAATGGTCAGGTCGCCAATACATCAAAGGTTGAGTCGGTATCAGTATTACTAAGGCACTTCAATTCAATTCAACTACACTCGCCATTCCCGTTCGCACAGAGGCCATTTCAAAGGGATGCGAAATGACCCAGACTTGAGCGAATCAACCCGGTGCGAAACGATTTAGGGCGAACGGGACAGGGGGCGAAACGACTCGTTACCTGTTTAGTACTAGGGCTAGGGTGAGATTTTTAAAATGATGTTCACATTGTTATTATTTTTGCTTTATCAATAAACAACAAAACCCCACTGAAAATTGTCATTTATTTCCATTACATCATAATAATGTTAGCACATTTCGGCTTAGTTTCACGCTTGTTTACATTACTTCTATTTTAAAATAACCATTATTTCATTGATACGTCAAAAACATTAATGAAATGTCATTAACGCGTCATAGATGTTAACCAATCGCTGTGCAATAAAACGAATTCTCCTTCGATCAGTGCTCACCATTCTATTACTTCTGATACAGCTAGCCCTGATAGCTGGACCCTATGACTATAGACTTAGAAAGCTTTACCGACTCCTGAAACCGGGTACTCATGAAGCTCATTCTTGTTTGCATAGCAACAAGAGACACATGCTTTTTTGCAGTTGGAAGTCTTGAGATTGCTCTAAGTCTTTTTTCTGTGTTAAATTGTGATAGCTTGTGCGTTCTCTAAAAGATATTTGGATTACCATGGATGCTGCCGATGATAACCAGGTGGTATATTTCAATGTTATTCCATAGTTAAAAGACTTAGGTCTTTGAAATTTTGTCTGTGTCGCATGTTCCAATTTCTAACCCCAAATAATCTGGGACGTGTGTTAACAACGAAATATGCCAGATGATCGCCTTCTTTAAACCCCAACAGGCGATCGGCAGATATGAAAATAGGTGTTGGTTGATGGTGTTTTATAACACGAATATCGGCTGACGTTGTTCTCCATAAGATCCGAGCGAGTGACGTCACACCTGTGTTTCTCGGAGGTTTATGTGAAGAAAATGTTTCATTAATTCGCACATCTGATTCTTGGTGCTGCGTACTTTAATTGGTACAGTACAGATCTTAGTTAGCTTTACTGTTTGATGAAGCAAAAACGAAACAAAAATGCGTCTTTAACGCGTCAAAACCTCGTAGCGTTTCCAGGCGTGGCCAAACACCAAACGCATTTTATTTATTTTATAGGCGTGTCTAACGGAAAGTCTAACCCATCCTACAATATGTTAAACGTATCATGAAATATTTTAAACCCGTCACGGAAAAAGTCAAACGCGCAATCAAATGTATTCATTAACGCTACAAAGATTCTTACTACACGTCATTAAACATAAAGTGGAATCGGTCTATAGTCTGTCAAGGACCTGTACATGTAAATTTAAATTGCAATTGGAGCCGTATATGTGTTAAGTACATGTATCGCCTTTAGCTTTTTTTGTGGCTGTAAATGATAATTGTCGAAATGTCATCATCGTAATCAATCCTAATTTTGTATAAAATGGACGTGTGTGAACTCCGCACCTGGGTATTCTTTACTGAGTATGAAGCTAGTGTGATGACTGTGCGTATATTTTAATAAATTTTCAATCCACAATTTCTTTTGAAATCTGGATGAATAAACCAAGATATTCTCTGAAATGGGTTTATTACAATATAGTCTAATTTGAGCCGACGTAATAGGCATAACTTTTTAGAACAATATATGCACCAGTTGCAGCTAGTGTTATGCCAAATTTGCCGTATAACGGAAAGGGAAGCGATTTACAAAATCTGCAAACCGGACATTCGGTTGTTTTCGATTTCGCTATTTCATACATAATGTGTAACTGAAAATCTCCGCTTTTACATAGACATGCACATGCGTACATAGTTGTTTTACCCGTGCCTGGGGTGCGTTCAGGACCGCGAAAAACATTTTCCATTATATACTGAACACTACCGCGTAGAACGCGAACGTTCGCCTTCCTGAACTCACTCCAGGAGTATCCGAGTACATAGCGTTATTACCCGTTTTCGGCAACGGGTATCACCGTCTGATTGGTCGAGAATAATTGCATATTTAATCAGATCTAGCAAAGATGGCGTCAACTGTTTAGAAAATAACATATTTTTGTGTGTGCAATTCATCATTCCCCTTCGATCAATACTCACCATTCTGTTACTTCTGATATACAGCTGGCCTTGACAGCGGCTCTAGGATTATAGACTTAGAAAGCTTTACCGACTCCTGGGAACCGGGTACTCGGCTCCCAACTGCCGAGTACCCGTTTACCATAGAGCTCATTCTTGTTTGCATAGCAACATGAGCTATACATGCTTTCTGCAGGGAGAGGATTTTAGTGTCTTTTGTTAAAGAAATCTAAGTCTTTATCTGTAAAGTGATAGTTTGTGCGTTCTTGAAGGATTTAACTGGATACTATGGAGAATACCGCCGATGATAACCAGGTTGTATCATTCCTTATTATCCATAGTTAAAAGACTTCTGGGACATGTGCTAACAACGATATATGCCAGACGATCGCCTTCTTTAAACCCCAACAGGCGATCGGCAGATATGAAAATAGGTGTTTGCTACGGTATTTCTAACACGAATATCGGCTGACGTCGTTCTCCGTAGGATCCGAGCGGGTGACGTCACACCCGGTCGCTCGGATGTTTATGTGAAGAAAATTTTTTCATTAATTCGCGCATCTCGTTCTGGGTGCTGCGTACTAAAAATGGTACCGGAAACTTTAGAATGGTCAAGTTTACGTGCGATCACGATCGGTTTGCAATGATCGGTGGTTTCAAAATTCTTGAGTAGATGCGTGGTCTGCGGTTTTACTGTGTGATACAGCAGTTTGTTACACATTTTGTTGTTTTCTTCACATATCGTTTGGCTTTCGTTAGGGAGTATAATTTATATTGATTGGTAAATATACCCCGAATGCTATGCGATATGATTCCTGGAGCCGTTACACATCCTGGAGGATCTAATATGGGTGTGTTTAATGCCCTCTTCGTTCTTGTCGTCATAATCAATGCGATCTTTGTTGTAACGTGGCGGGGTGGGTTGCGGGAGGGATACGGTTAATTTATGAGTCAAATTATTTGAAAATTAATTGTCTGCCTTCCATCCGGGCCTTGTTTATTATAGGTTTGTGCTTAATTTATAGGCCAAGCCAACCCCGCCATCATGTGACGAGTGCCATAAATTTGTACGGGTCGTATTCAAGGACCATGTCTGTTTTAGGTGTTCGCCCTGTAACATAGACCATAGGTGTAATGTGTGCGCAGTGTGGTCCGTGGATATGATGGTTAAGTTACTTGCCCAGAAGGACTTGGCTGGGTCTGACGCGGGGTCAGGCGGTCCGATAGTAAATCGTGGAGCGCCCGGTTCGACCGGGGGGGGGGGGTGCTCCACGTCCCCAGCTGGAGGTGGCGGAGATGGCACCGCCGGCGTGGTTTGGTCCGGCTATGCAGGGTTTTCTGCATAGCGTTCTGCCCACGCTGGTGTCGTCCCTGCTACCAAAGGTTGGGGGGCAGTTTCTCCCCATGCCTGGTACGGACCCTGTCCTTGGACAGGGTTCTGGACTGGTTACCGAGGGGGCCGTCTCGTACGGCCCCCTGGCAGTCCCGTCTGGCTCCGGCCAGACGGGTTCTGTTTCTCTGCGGCCACCTCCGGGTGGTCCAGTAGCGGTGGCCGGTCCGTCAGGTGTGGGAGCCGTCCGCCAGGACGGCTCCACGGTCTACTCATCTAGTGACGACTCTTCGGGGTCTGAAGACGAGGAGGCCGAGGAGGAGAGGTTGCTGCGGCCTGTGATGCCGCAGGTGGAGAATATGGGGGTCGATTCCGTCCTGGACGGAACCGGCCTCCATTTGTCTGGCTTGGCGCAAGCCAGGGCAGCGGCTCCGCCTGTGGCTGAGGCCAATCTGGTACCGGGCACCGGTTCCGTGACTGTTGGTTTGGCACCAGCCGACACGGTAACGGGTCTGCCGTGCCGGGCGTGGTACTCGCCTATCTCGCCTGGTCCGGCAGTCGGACGTGGGGTGCCGTTGGCGCCTGTGTCTGGCTACGGTTCCGCGACTGCTACGGGTCCGTACGGTTTTCCGTGCGGACCTACCCCATGGACCGGAGTGTTTCATGGGGTGGTGGCGGAACCGTGTGGTACCGGAGTGCCTGGTGTGTCAGCCGTGGCTCCTTGCCGGGAGGCCGTGGCTGGCAGGCCCGTGAACACGTCAACGGGTGACGTGTTTGCGGGTGTGTCTTCATCGGAGATAGATTGGTCAGAGGCTCTGGCGTGGCTAGCCAGGGTTGACCCGTCTGTGGTTTCGGCCACGGCCGATGAAGATGCGCCCCGTCCGTCGGTTGTGTCGATCAGGACGGGGATTTTGCCCGCGGCCTGGATCCAGTCGGTGGGACTCGATCCACGGTTCATAGAGTTGTTGGAGGCTATTTATAGCAAACAACTTATGACCAAGGGTCAGCTCCCTGCGGCCTCCAGGGAGGTGCGGGCAAGATGTCGTATTCCGCGGGGGGAATACGACAGATATGGTGTAGTCCCGTCGGTCACCGAGGATGACCGATGGGTACTGGGTGTTCAGAGTGCCGGGGCGGGTGGCCCCGGTCCGGCACTTGTGGACAAGGCTCAGGTACACCAAGAGGAAGTCCTGTCCCTATGCGATGACGGTGTGAGGGCAGCTATGAGCGCTGTCAACCACTCGTATCGTCTCCTTCAGTCGGTGTGGGCTGAAGCGGGGGCAGGCCACCCTGTGCCACCTGTGGCGCTTTCGTGCGTAAATGACGGCCTGGTGCTGTCTATGGACGCATTGGCAAGGGTGCAAGCGCGAGTGACTAAATCCAGGAGGCAAATGGTCATTGACCATATGCGTCCGGCTACGGCAGTCAGGGAGCGTCTTCTTGGGACGCCCCTGACAGGGCCTAGCATCTTCGGTGGCCAAGCGCGGGCCATCTTAGAGGATACAGCCAGTATCGCGCAGAATCGGTTAGCGGTCAACCTGCAGCTAGAGCTAGTGCGTGCGCTTGCACGCACTAGGGGCTGTGGGGAAACCGCTAGCGGGACAACCTTCAAAGAAGCAGAAGAAGCATAAGGGCAAGGCGAAAGCTAAGCCTGTTGCGACTTCTGCTTCAGCTGGTTTTTCTCAGCCGCCACCGGCGAAGAAAGCCAGGAAGGTTGTAGAGGCGCCTACCCTCCCCAAGGTTGCTCCTGACCGCCCTAGAGGCGGCAAGGGTAAGGGTAAGTCCTCAAAGGGCGGACAGAAGGGGGCGGATCGTACCTGAGGGTACGAGAGCTCCCTTCATATCCGTCTGGACCGCGCCTGTGCGACAGGAACAGCAGTGCCAGTTATACCCGTCGTGCCTAGAACGAAATGGTTCTATCTCTCTCTCGTTAAGAAAGAGGGGGGAGCGGACTACGAGCCGGACAACCCCGTTAGACGTCGAGGCGTCTATGGTGGGTGGAAGGCTCATGCGTTTCGTCGAGGCCTGGCGAGGTGTGACGTCAGATGGTTATCCCAGGGTTACATGCCGGAGTGGTGGGACTTTCCACCACAAAATCTGTCTTTGGCACCTGTCTGGACACCCGTACCAAGGGAGCCAGACAAGTTAGAAGCCGTTCAAAAGGAAGTGTCAGGTTTGCTTCTGAAGGGAGCAATAAAACCAGCAAACCGAAACACTCCAGGCTTCTATTCAAACATGTTCCTTCTCCCCAAGAGCACAGGGGGATGGAGACCCATACTCAATCTCAGGCCATTAAATTGGTTTATCCATACGCCTCGGTTCCAGATGGAAACGCCGAGGTCGGTAATGGCGGGATTGAGGAAAGGAATGTGGTGTGTATCGATCGATCTGAAAGATGCATATTTCCACATTCCGATGAACAGGAGTTGTCACAGGTTTCTGAGATTTGCGTTTCAGAATCAAGTATGGGAGTTTATTGTTCTCCCATTTGGCCTGTCGACAGCTCCGAGGGTTTTCACAAGAGTGGTCCTTGCGGTGACAGCGTTTCTCAGAAAAGAGAACGTGGCGCTACACACCTACATAGACGACTGGCTGATCAAGGCAGACTCGGCAGCCAGGTTGAACGTGGATACTGCTCTGACTCTGAGGTTACTTTCAGATCTAGGCTGGATAGTCAACGAGGAGAAAACCGAGTTGACGCCCACTCAACATTTCGTTTATTTGGGGATGCGATTCGATCTCGAGGAGGGCAGGGTGTACCCGTCAGAGCCCAGAGTGGTGTCTCTGTTAGCCATCCTCAAGAGTTTTCGAGTGGGAAACCACATTCAGGCGAGGCGGTTCCTTCAGATGCTGGGCATGATGGTCTCCATGGAGCAGGTTATCCCGTACGCTGCTCTAATGCGAAGGCCTATCCAGTTGTATCTGATGTCTCTGTGGAAACAGAGAACAGAACCCCTGTCAAAACTGTTACCAGTTTTGGAGCCGATAATGTCGCATCTTGTATGGTGGAAGGAGCGTCAGAATCTCCTAGTAGGGGTTTCGCTGCACCTACCCCACCCCCAGCTGTCCGTGTACACGGATGCATCGCTGGAGGGGTGGGGTGCCTGCCTGGGAGAACACCAGGTCTCGGGCACATGGACTCTCCCGGAGAGTCAGCTGCATATCAATCTGTTAGATATAATGGCAGTGGAACTGGCGTTGGAAGAGTTCCTTCCGATGATCAGGGGCACGGTGATATTGATACGGTTGGACAATTCGACAGTAGTATCATATATAAATCGCCAAGGCGGGACCAGGTCACCCACTCTGTGTATCAGAGTGTGGCACTTGATTCAATGGTGCAGGAATTACTCGGTTGTTTTGAAAGCAGCTCACATTCCTGGCCGATTGAACATTCTGGCGGATGCTTTGTCTCGCAGACAGAGAATTCTGCCAACAGAATGGTCCCTCAACCCTCCAGTTCTGCGACGGAACTTCGAGCATTGGGGCAAACCCAACGTGGACTTGTTCGCCACAAAGGAAAATGCTCAAATCATGACGTATGTCTCGCCGATTCCAGATCCAAATGCCGTCGATACAGACGCTCTGGCGATAAGCTGGAGAGGGATGCACGCTTACGCGTACCCACCCACAATTCTTCTACCGAAGGTATTGGTGAAGGTCAGGGAGGAACCGTGTCTGGTCCTGCTAATAGCGCCGTATTGGCCGAGCAGGGCGTGGTTCACGGATCTTCTAGATCTGCTGGTGGAAAATCCTGTGCAGTTGCCCGAGATTCCGAACATAATCTCCCAGGCCAAGGGAAGCTTCCTACACGAGCGTCCCGAAATGTTCAAATTGACTGCGTGGATGTTATCAAACAATGTTCCACGTCGGAAGGCTTTTCTCGACAGGCTGCTGATTTCATCGCGGCTGCGAGAAGGAGGTCAACCTTCAAGTCATATGACAACAAGGTTAACAGATTTGCAGACTGGTGTGAAGAAAAGGGTATTGATACCTTTCAATCCACTATTCAGCAAATAGCAGACTTTCTCTGTGAGCTGTTCTTTTCAGGACTAGCTCCCATCACAGTTGCTGGATACAAGTCAGCTTTGGCATCAGTTATCCCTTGTCTAGCCAACAGGGATAGTCCAGAGGTGGCCCAGTTAAATGTGATGTTGAAGGGAATGAGCAATCTCCGACCGAGACAACCGGTAGTCATTCCAGCCTGGAGTCTATCTTTAGTGCTTAATGTACTGGCCAAGCACCCTTTCGAACCGTTGCGTTCGGCTAGTCTAAAGCATTTGACTCTAAAGGCGGTCTTTCTATTGGCAGCTTTCTCAGCTAGAAGGCGCAGTGAGATCCATGCGCTTTTGGCAGAGAGGGACCGATTTATTGTTTCTGGAGAGGGTCTGCGTCTTCTGCCAAGAGCAGAGTTTATGTCAAAGAACCAATCTTTGAGATATCCCGGCAAACCGATCATTATACCGAAGTTAACTAGGTTTGATCGTGATGCCAGTGATTGGTGCCCGGTCCGTGCTTTGACTAAGTACAAGAAACAGACCGACTCGTTACGGTCGAACGATAGACATCTGTGGATCTGCCATAAAAAGCCTTATGGCGCCGCATCCATGGATACTATCTCTCGTTGGGTGGTCGAATGCATTCAGACTACTCACGAGATGGCGACTGGGCACCAGGTGCAAGGCGTAAGGGCACACAATGTCAGAGGAATAGCCGTCTCGACCGCCCTTTACAATGGTGTTCCGTTAGAGGACATCATGGCCGTTGCACAATGGCACTGTGAGTCCTCATTTACGGATTACTATATGAGGGATGTGTCAGACTCAGCCAATCCACTCGCTTTAGCTGTTTTGAAACGATAGTGACCACACTGCTCTTCACCCTTTTTTCACTTTGGTAAGAAAAGAACCTAAAGCAGGCATGGTCAAGCGAGAGGATGACAACCAGATTGTGTCACTGATGGCCGAACCAGTGAATGGTTGGAGGCAGTACGTCTGGAGTCCAATTATCATAAGGTAATTCAATAGTGAGAGTTTTTTGTATCATGGATGTGTATCATGTTCATTCATCTTATATATTCATGCTCATTCCCAGGCTAATACATGGAATATGCAGGGAGCAGTTAACCCTCTTGGCATATCTGTGTTTCAGGCGAGATACATGTTCGTGAGTTCTCTCCCTTTTCTTAGGAGGAAAAAGGGGGGTGGGGTGGGGGTGGTGATGCGAATGTGATTCGGTTCCGTGAACTTGACGGTCCTTTTAGCTCTCCGTTAGTCAAGTTTGAAGTCTAAAATCTTTCTCCAAGGGGCAAAATTAGCATTTATGGCTTGGCCCTTCCCACCAGGTTACTGATCAAATCTGGTGTATATCAGAAGTAACAGAATGGTGAGTATTGATCGAAGGAGAATGAAGGAAATGTCAATTTCCCTTTCTCCGAGATCTAACAATACTCACCATTCTGTTACGGACCCAGCCTCCCAGCCCCACGGAGGCAAGCCATAGTTTTCTCTTGCTTGGTGACTATGCAAACAATATGAGCTCTATGGTAAACGGGTACTCGGCAGTTGGGAGCCGAGTACCCGGTTCCCAGGAGTCGGTAAAGCTTTCTAAGTCTATAATCCTAGAGCCGCTGCCAAGGCCAGCTGTATATCAGAAGTAACAGAATGGGGAGTATTGTTAGATCTCGGAGAAAGGGAAATTGACATTTCCTTCGATCTACGCACATTTTGTGTACGCCACAGACTAAAAAGTAGACAGATAACACGGAATAACGAAACTGCCAATCAGAAAGTGTGATGCCTATATATTTGACCGCTTCGGCATCTTAACTCAGGCTTATTACTGACAGTGCTTCAAGTTAGTTATCTCGAAAACTGTAAACAAAGACATGCATCGATGATCGAGTTTATCTTCAACATTGTTTTTTCGCGATCAGGACGAAATGGATATTATATATATATATATTTTGTGTCTGCGGCTCTCTTGCGACAATCAATAACTTTCTCATTATCGGTGACATCACATTTACTAAAACAAGAATGATAATGCAGGTTACTGGGCCAATATTGGCCTAGTAACCTGCATTATCAGGGAAGTAGGCCCCAAATCTAAACCAATGAATTATCACATTTTACACATTTGAACCTAAAATCCCAGAATTCCCCTTTTACAGTCATTATATAAGTATGATGTTGAATACTTTGAAAGCAATTTGACTGGAAGCTGGCTTTCTGTCAAATTAGTTTCGAAATATTCACCAGAATTTTGACACATTCGTAACAAATTTATTATTTTCTCTTGTCGTTTGAAATTGTTAATGCAATAGTAGAAGTACTCCCTTGTTGGAGGGTGATATTCCCACCCTGTATTATATTCATAGAATCACAATGACGTCATCACAATCAAATTTCCCATAATACCCTGGGAGATACGCCATTTTCAGAGGGGCTAATTTAACATTACGAGCAATGGGCCGTTAAACCTTAATTACATTTTCTTTAATATATTGTGAAATTCACTCATGATTTCATGTTTTCTGATACCTGACAGGGTTATTACAGATACTCAGACACAGGATTTAATGGTTTGAACATCAAGGAAAATGTAAACAATGAGTTTGTATGGGCAGTCCTCTTTAGGTTGTAGTAAGTTCTCCCCAATTTTAATGGCGGCCGAATTCAAGATGCCCGGATGTGCGAAACTATGAATAATGTGTTTGATTTCTGCGCTAAAGTCTGAGGGCGGTGTATGACCATAACAGCCGCTGTCAGGTCATAGGGCCTAACAGTACATGTATATAGTATATTACTGGCTATATATTGTGCCATATATTTTAAACCAAATATCATTCATCGTGGCGTTGTAAACGTGGAATCAGACACTGATAGTAATGGTGAGACAGCTAATGTGTGGGACAGTGAATCTTCTGATGATGACATGTTTGATGATGAGGAAGCCACCACTACTGGAAAGACTTGAAGATGAACTTGAAGCTGGTACACCACAGATTGAATGAACTTCTCCAATCAGTGACAAAGAGTTTGCCCTGAAGTTTGGGCTATTTTGGTGCATTCACCATGATCATTTGTGCCGTTTGAATTTAATTAACTGTTAAAGTTTGTTATATTGAATTAGCTCTAATTAACATGATTAGATATACCAATAACATACCAAGAGTTAGTAGTTAGTCACTGTTATAAGAATTGTACATTTTAGCAATTGACCCTTTAACACTCCAGCTGGTGAAAACATGTTCTGTGGTGGCCTTGAGAAATGTGCATATGCAGAACAAGAATTATATTTTTACCGTGACTCAGTGAGTGGTCAAAACTGGCCTCTGAAATCAAATTGTCTTGAGAAATGATCATTTGCAGGCCAAGAGAAGCCTACTTTAAGATTTTTGAAAATTTATGACAAATTACTGGCTCGGTCATTGAGTCAGTCATTTGTGGTGAATTTTTGAAAATTCTATTCTCTTGGCCTGTAAATGGACATTCCACAAGGCCATAAGAGGCCAGTTTTGGTCGGCATGACCATTAAAGGGTTAATAAAAATGATGTTGAATATTTTAAAACTAATTTGACTGGGAGTTGTTGCTACCATATCAACAGCTTACATGTATAGTTTTCAGGAATTTGAGATTCAGAGAGTACAGAGATCGATCCCAATGCAGGTAAAGCTTAGGTGGAGCTTAGCTAGAGATGGGCGGAGAATAGCTAAAACTGGATTCCTCCATTGGGCAAAACTATAAGTAAGACTGAGCGGTGGTAGTGAACACCTGACCTAGCACTGTAATAGTAGCGCGACAAAATAGCAATCTATCCGTGTTGGTGCAAGTACATTATGTAATAAATTATTAAAAAGTGTACCAACACAAATACTGATAGAATGCTACATGTATTTTGACATGATACTGGTGCACTGCCCAGTCAAGTGGTTACTACCACCGCTCAGTCTCACGCCACAATAATAAATTAGCTACTATAATCTCACTCTGTCTGAGTACAGCGTACATTGCTCATAGTGATATTCACTATGCCACCACGTACCTCACCGATAATATTTGTTAGAATAAACCAGCACGATTATAATCATGCCAGTTTATTCATTCATTTTGTTGGGTGACATGCATTGTGGTACAGTGGTACCTGATAAGCATGCTGGATTATTCATTAATTTTTCTGGGTGGCATGCATGGTGGTTACAACTCAGCTGATATGAAGTTTGAAAGAAAAAACTCTATGGAAACTAGTAAAAAAATACATAAACAACAAAACAGCCCGTAAGCCTATTTATACCTGGAAATGCCTCAGCTGCTCTTGGAGAGCATCTAGACTTCAAAGTTTTCCGGTGGAGAGTTGGTGTTTCCAGGTGAGTGGCCGCTGAGGACAGTGAATCACACATGTCAGGAGAGTGAAAGACTGATTCAAGTCAGACCACCAATGACCGATAGGAAAATATCTATTTGCAGAACAAGAGAAGACTATTTTTGAAAATTTATAACTGGAATGACTGGCTCGGTTATCGAGACAGTCATTCCAGTTATAAATTTTCAAAAATAGCCTTTTCTTGGTCTGCAAATAAATATTTCTCAACACCACTGCAGAAACTGGTTTTGGATGATATGAGCCAGGTTCTGCCGATCCGGTTGCTTAGTGGGGTGAACTGTCCCACTTCCTCAAGAAATCATGGGTCATTTTGACAAATGATGGCTCAAGTACATACATGGAAGATATCTATGTCCTAAAATCTATTAGGCCACTGAACCATGTGTGAAGGTAATGATTGGATGGTGTGAATTTTAGAGCACTAAATGGTGCAAGGGCCCTGCCTCCGCAAAACCCTGCATGAGTGTTAAAGAAAATTTAATTTTAGTATGATGGCGTTGAATTAATTATCTACCTACCTTTAAAATCTCCTCGAGTCCTTTCTTTATTTCCATGTTTAAAAAAAATTAGGATGCATTTGCCTCCATCCATTCATCATGCTATCTCCTCCCAAACATGTGGGTTGAATTCAACCAAATTTGGTATTTGGGTTATCCAGATGATTGTGGATTGGCTGACAACATTTATTTTATGTAGTCAAAGATTGGGTCTTCCAGATTTACCTAGATTTCCAATAGTCCTGCCCACACTCTCGCACATCATTTGACACCCTCTCAATAGGTTTAAATTAAGCCAGATGAGCCACTACATTTAGATAGGACTAGTGATTACTAGATTCTACTATAGCCCTTCAAATCTTTGCAGACCAAGGGAAGACTATTTTTTTAATTTTACCATTGAAATGACTGGCTCAATTATCGAGCCAGTCATTCTACTGGTAAATTTCCAAAAATAGTCGTCTTCCTCTGCTCACAGTAGAGGAATTTTTTGACCACCTTGACCATTAAAGGGTTGACATGTCAAATTGTTACCATTGGGTTTGTCAGTTACAAATTGTACTAGCCCTGGTCAATTTCTGTTAACCTCGCGCTCATGTTAATTTTAACCCCTTCTCTCACAGATCATTTCCCTTTAAGACCTCCAGATTTTTCACAGCGATCCATGCCAGTCTCTGTGTAATGTAACTCCTCCGAAAGCGGTGGATGGAATTCAAACAAATGTTGTAGGTTACTATAGAGTGCAAGAGGCCATTTTTATCTCACCTACGAAGTAAAATGAGCTATTGTGATACCATGAACGTCACCCATCAGCGTCTAATTTGCGTTTAGCTCAACTTTTCCGTTTATATCTCAAGTTTGGTTGATCATACTGGTCCTAAACTAGGACACATGCCTCCTTATAATGACACGGCATCACACAATGATGTTCTGGCCAAAAGGTCAAAATCACTGATACGCATGGCAACCATTTGCTGTCCGCCATCCATCCGTCAACTTATGTTTAAAAATGCTCTCCCCGTGGTTGAGGCCAATCTGGTACCGGGTACCGGTCCCGTGATGGTTGGTTTGCCGCCAACCGACATGGTGACCGGAGTGCCTGGCCAGGCGTGGTACTCACCTATCTCGCCTGGTCCAGTGGTCAGACATTGGGTGCCGTTGGCGCCCCTGTTTGCCCACCGCTACGGGTCCGCACGGTTTTCCGTGCGGGCCTACTCCATGGACTGGTGTGTTCCATGGGGTGGCGGCGGAACCGTACGGTACCGGAGTTCCTTGCATAGCAGTAATGGCTCCTAGCCGGGAGGCCGTTGCTACTAGGGCCGTGAACATGTCAATGGGTGATGTGTTCACGGGAGTGTCCTCCTTGGAGACGGATTGGTCTGAGGCTCTGGCTTGGTTAGCCAGGGTAGACCCGTCTGTGGTTCCGACCACGGCCGAGGAGGACGCACCCCGTCCATCGGTGGCATCGATTAAAACGGGGATCTTGCCCGCAGCCCGGATCCAGTCACCGAGGATGACCGATGGGTACTGGGTGTCCAGAGTGCTGGACCGGGTGGCCCTACCCCGGCACTGGTGGACAAATCTCAGGGACACCATGATGAAGTCCTGTCCCTATTTGATGAGGGTGTGAGGGCAGCTATGAGTGCTGTCAACCATTCTTATCGCCTTGTTCAGTCAGTGTGGACTGAAGCGGGGCAGGCCACCCTGTGCCACCTGTGGCGCTTTCGTGTGTCAATGACGGCCTGGTGCTGTCTATGGACGCATTGGCAAGGGTGCAGGCGCGTGTAACCAAGTCTAGGAGGCAGATGGTTCTTGACCATATGCGTCCAGCTATGGCCATCAGGGAACGTCTTCTTGGGATGCCCCTCACAGGCCCTAGCATCTTTGGTGGCCAGGCGCGGGCCATCTTAGAGGACACGGCCAGCATTGCGCAGAATCGGTTGGCAGTTAACCTGCAGCTAGAGCTAGTGCGTCAGGCGCACGCACTAGGGGCTGTAGCTAAGCCGCTGACCGTGCAACCTTCTAAGAAGCAGAAAAAGCACAAAGGCAAAGCGAAAGCTAAGCCTGGTGCTGCTTCTGCTTCTTCTGGGTTTTCTCAGCCGCCCCCGGCGAAGAAAGCCAAGAAGGTTCTGGAGGCTCCTACCCTCCCCAATGTTGCTCCTGATCGCCCGAGAGGCGGGAAGGGGAAGGGTAAGCCCTCAAATGGCGGAAAGAAGGGAGCGGATCGTACCTGAGGGTATGAGAGCTCCCTTTGCATCTGCCTGGACCGCACCTGGGGGACTGGAACAGCGGTGCCAGTTAGAGAGGGGGGAGCATTTCGGGAGCCAGACACCCCATTACGCGTCGAGCTGTCTATAGTGGGTGGAAGGCTCATGCGTTTCGTTGAGGCTTGGCACGGTGTGACGTCAGACGGTCTGGTCCTGGGGTGGTTGTCCCAGGGATACATGCCAGAGTGGTGGGACTTTCCACCACAGAATCTGTCTTTGGCACCTGTCTGGACACCCGTTCGAAGGGAACCAGACAAGTTAGAAGCCATTCAAAACGAAGTGTCAGGTTTGCTTCTGAAGGGAGCAATAAACCCAGCAAACTGGAACACTCCAGGCTTCTATTCAAACATGTTCCTTGTCCCCAAGAGCACCGGGGGATGGAGACCCGTACTCAATCTCAGGCCATTAAATTGGTTTATCCATACGCCTTGGTTTCAGATGGAAACTCTGAGGTCGGTAATGGCAGGATTGAGGAAGGGAATGTGGTGTGTATCGATCGATTTGAAAGATGCATATTTCCACATTCCAATGAACAGGGGTTGTCACAGTCACACTTACAATAAACATATTTATTCAAATGTACAATATATACATATATTTATATCATGTGGGTGGAAAGCCTGACCCTCCTTGCAAGCTTGATTGAATGATAGGACAGACCCACCTTATCAGTGCACATGTAGCCTCATATGGATGCAGGGACCGACCTACCCATTCGCCAATTAGCCAAATGCTAGTAAAATTGAAATCTGGCTAATAGAAAGCAGGATTGGCTAAATATTTGAATAATGATTAAAATCATATTATTATACATATTTTCTAAGTAGAGAACCACAAGATTAATTGTGAAGAACTAACAAGTACTTATATTATGTTTTATTGTGACCAAATAAACACTGAAATTCCAATATCTCATATTAAAAGCACACATATAGGTCAGCTGTTGAATATTTTGAAACTAATTTGCAACAGCTTCCAGGCAAATTAGTTTCAAAATATTCAACATAATCTTGTATTAATGGCATGTAGTGTTCAGTTGAAATGGTTACCTAATGGAGATGGACTGTATACATTGCAAAACACTGGCTAAAATTGCTACGATTTGGCTAAGAAAAACTGTAGTTGGCTAATCTATTGGCTAATCATTTGCGAAAGCCAGGTCTGTCCCTGGGATGGTAGGACACGCCAACCTGTCCTGGATTAATATGTGTGGAGATATATACAATATGTATCATTAATACGTTTCATGATTGGTAGGACTAATCCTCCTTATCAATTTACCTGGGGGCCCTGTGACAGTTACGATTACAGTTCGGTGTATTCTTCCAGATTAATATGTGTGGAGATATATACAATATGTTGGCTGGTACCTGGGACTAAAACATAGGACTTAAATACAGCAAGAACTCACCTAGCGACTTGTTGAGGCTGGTAAGGCTGACTCGCATAATTAGCTTACTTAAATTGTAGGATATACCCACCTTAGCAGTACGTTTACATTATTACAATAGTTGTTTATGTGCTTGTGGGGCTGGTAGGATAAACCCACCTCACCCGGCTTGTTGCGGATGAGAGTATTAAATTATAGGTTGGCTGTGGACTAGTAATAGAACGTGGACAAGGAACAGCATAGAAGTTTTAGCTACCGTCAGACCGCCCAGCTCTACCTTGAACTCGCAGAGCTTACATCATGTAAAATTCACTGCTAGCATATCATATTTGCCGAGTGTCGTTCTCGGCCGATTTGTCAGGATTTCACCAACACCCTTGCTTTTCCATGGCTAATACTTATAGATACCTGTATTTTATGGGCACTATTAACAAATAGTTACCTACTAGATGATAATAAACTCAAGTCAAGAACAAACTAGTTTAGGACAGTCACCAGATTTCGCGCAATGACGATCTTATGGACATTTTTCTTTTTTTTAAATTTGCGTAATGGTTTTTAAACCGTCGCCATAAAAAGTGAGATGGTGTGAAATTATTCGAAGCATATTCATATGATATAACTTTGTTGACTAATATAGTTAAAACAGTGATTTTTATTTTAACAAGTGATATAGTAATGTATAGTAATACAGTATTCTACGATATGATACTATATCACTGTTTGAATATTAATCACTATTTTGCCACTATATTTCTATTTTAATAAGTATACTATATTAGTCAGCTGTGCTATGAATATGATTCGAATAAATAATTGTAAGTATATACATTATCGTCTTGTTTTAGCCGTAGAAGTTAACTTCACCGAACCCCAGATTTTGCCTCGGGACCCCCAAATTTTAGAGTAAGGTGTCCCAGGCACCCCGAAAATTCAGGTGCCATGAGGAACACTGGGTGGCGGGTTGCTAGATGAAAAAGCTATCTATGGTCCTCAAGTCCCCTGCATTAATTGGCGAGCTCATATTCTCAGCAGTGTGGTCTACATAGCACTGTTATAATGGTGAAGTTGTAATCAATGTGTGGAGAACTCACAGCTGGTGTTTCCGAAAAAGTTGGTCCCGATCCCAGGATGATTCATAATAAACAAAAATTAGTTACCTCTCCGGGATGTAGAAATTGTTTGAGTGTAGCTTTCGTGACCAACTCGGTCACTTCTTCAGCACTAACTGACGGTCGCTGGCAACGTCACTCTGGTCAGTTCTTGTGGAGTCACGTGACAGCATGGACTGGTAGACTGCTGGTATGCGGTAACCCTCGTCTCGGTTCATGGTTGAGTGATGCTTGTAGATTTCTATGGCCTCTTTAACTTTCCATTTAAATAAGTTGGTCTCAATGTTGATGACCGAGGCACTGCTGGCGGGGATGACGTGGCCAGTGGATTCTGTGTGTTCTGCCACAGCTGAGTTGGAATTGATTTTAAGATGTTCTTTGACTCTGGTGCTGAGAGGCCTTTTGGTTTCGCCTATGTATGTCCCCTCACATTAGTCACATTCGATCTTGTAGATGACTCCAGAGCATTATCTGTTGTCAGTTTATCTTTGGGTCTTACTAATTGTGATCTTAAGGTGTTGACGGGCCTGTAATAAGTTTGGATGTGGTGTTGTCGGAAGAGTCTGCCAAGGTGTTCTGATAGGCCTTGGATGTATGGAAGTCCGACTAGTTTTTCATCATCTGGTTGTTTATTACGAGGTGTGGGAGGTGGTTTTCTCATCCACGAAGTGTAACCATTGGTTTGGAGAGACTGTTGGATGTGATGATGTTCTTTTTTGTCTGATGTTTCTGTGATGATTGAGTCTGCGCAGGGAAATAGAGTTCTGACGACTGACCTTTTGTGTTCCAAATTAGATTAGAGTGAAAATTTAGATATTGATCTGTGTGTGTGTGGGTTTTCTGTACACGGTAAGTTTGGTAGTTCCGGAATCACTGATGATGTAGTAATGATGTCATCAGAATCAGAATGACATGCTGAAGCATAAAACGTGGAATAATAAAGATAGCATGAAAAATATATGCATAGATGTGGCACACAGCCCATTATAGAGTAAGATTAAGTAAATGATTATAAACTGTTTGAATTGACTCCAGTTACTGTAGTACTGTATTGAAATAAATACGAGAGATTAGTCAGATCTGTTTTATATTGATTTTATTCATAAATACAACTTAGACAACTGATGATATTGCCAATATTCGGAAATCAGACGATAACGATAATACAACGTATCGCGATATTCTTGGGAAATCGGCCAGCTGTAATGTGCATACGTACCTGTATGTGTAACACGTAGACTGATATATATTACATGTATTTTCAGAAAAAGCTAGATGCAGTAAAAGATGAAAACCTGTGTGAAAGCTATTTGATTAACAAAGACATCTTTCAGCACTTGCAATACAGAGAATATGGCTTCAACAAAGGTATGACTAGTGCATTTCTGTTTTGTGGTTTAGTTGTCTCATTGCTGTGAGCCACCAGACAATAATTCCAATGGGTGGTAACTCTGGATATGCTGAATATTTTGAGAACAATTTGACTGAAAGTTGTTGGTGGCTTAGCCACCAACAACTTTCAGTTAAATTGTTTTCAAAATATTTAGCATATCCAGAGTTAAACCACATAGAATATGTAGTCTGCAGAAATTAAGCAGACAGGCAGTAAGTTAAACATTAGTCCATAAAAAACCTGATTTATTTAAGTTTTGAGAAAATAATTTTGATTTGTTTCAGTCTTCAGTTTAGTCTGATGTACATTTGTGATGTGCTAAATGTAACTTACTTCATCCATTTTGACGGATTATTTAACCAGGAGAAAGATTTTTGATATAATGCATGTATACGTCTATTGTCTAAACTGTTTTATTTTTGTCAATATTCTGAAGCCGGCTTGCCCATTAAAGGTTTTTAGTATTAAAAATAGGGTCTCTCTACTGCCCAATAATAATTTGTTCTCCCATCTTTAATATGTTAGTGGCAGTGGTCAAGATTTGTGAAGAAAATTGGAATTCTTGCTTTGTGAATGTAAATTTTCACACCCAGGGAAGGCTACATGTATGATGTATTATTAAAAATTTACCGCTGAAATGACAGAACATTATCGAGGCAGTCATTCCATGGGTAAAATTTATAAAACTGACCTTGACTTGTAAATGGACATTGCTCAAGACCTGTAGAGGCCGGTTTTGGCTGGCTTGACCAATCATGGCGTAAACAATCATCGTAAACTCTAGCTCAGCTAAGGTGTACACGATTACACCACTATCTAGGACCAACACCACAGTTATGTAAAGCCATGCCCAGACCCTTCCATCACATCGCAGCATGTAGGAATAAGTTTTCCGTTAAATATTCTGAAAGTAATTTAACTTGGAATTACTGATGCTGTCTATGGAAAATCTGTTTCAAATTATTTAGCTACTTATCATGATTATGTATGACTTCTGTTGAGCCCTACATATAGCAAAGGAAAGTTCAACTTAGTTTTACAAAGATGTGTGGCATCAGCCTCTGATCTAGAATAGTAGAGTATTAACATTTCTCAAAAGGTCCCAAAGCCCAGGCCTCTAGTCTTGAAATGGAAGAATCCCGTATTTATTCTAATTATACCACCGGGTGGGTAGCGGTCACCAAAGGGGGCAGGTTAATTATATTGGAAAAAGTTTGGAAAAAATACCACAAAATTATAACGGTTTTCTCAGTCACCTTGAATCAGTATGTACTTATAGTATTCCATGCAATTTCTGCTAAATTTGCTCAAATATTCATAAAAACTACTCGTTTCACATTAGATTTATTCAGAGGATTTATTTAGGACATAAAGGTGACATTTAGCGACGTTAGGAACAAACGATTTATCTGTTGTTAAATTGGATGGAGGCGCGTTTGTGATGCGTTCACTGATACATCGGAAAATATACCATAGGCGTATCTCGACGCATAATTCACGTTGGCAGCTCTATCACTGAACGGCAAGATATTGATCAGAAACAATTTAGCCATTGGTCGATGGTCATTTATGATGCGTTCAGCGATACATTAGAAAATTTATAGCCGTATCTTAATGCAAATTCAACAACAGTGTTAGATGCTCTGTCATTGAACAACAGGATAAGCTGATGAAAAAAGATCTTTTTGCGCATGTCTTCACGAAAATGACCAAAATGTTGTGGCATGTTTTATTTTTTCTGAATGTCTTTCTTTGAAGACTAGATAACAGCAGAAGATTTATTATTTCTTACTATTGGTAATTTGCTTTTTTTTTCACCTAAAAAAACAAGGGGGCGGGAAAATTAGAATAAATACGGTAATTGATTATGACATCAACCTACACATCACGTAGTTGATTGTAACCTCATATTATTGATGGAAAAAACGTAATTCTGCATTGAGATTGTAAGACTTCAGTGTTAAAAGCTTTAGATAGTCCTACATGTATAATGCAACAATGTTGAATCAAACATTTTCACGCTCTATTTTTCAAGGAAATACGCAGAAACTGTTCGGGAGTTTTGTGGCACGGCATATGCCCGGGATAATGAAGGAGCGACAGTATCGCCTAGGCAATATTAACAAGGTGTTTTCTTCACATTGGCTGTCTGATAAACAGGTGGTTTTTGGCACAAAATGTAATAGGGTATGTGCATTAGATTGTTATCAACCAGTGTTATTTGTACATAGAGGGATTCATGTCTTGCTATGCCACGCCCTTTTCTAGCTAAGCTCCACCCACTTTGTGCACACATTTGAATAGATTTAATCACTGGATACTAAATTCACAGAATCCCAATTTCAAGGTAACTACACAGGTAAGCTGATGAATATTTTGGAACTTATATAACTGGGGGCCTGTAATGCCTGTTACTGTCATGACTGTGTGCCTTATCATATGGGTAATTTATGTTGTAAATTTGATTGAATGCCGCCAAACTGTGTTGCGGAAGATAGTATGATGTAGGGCTGCGCGGTTTGGCTTACAGCCATATCGGTTTCGATATGACTTCATATCGGTTTTAACCGAATATCGGTTTTATGGACATGAAAACAAAAAATTTAAATAATAAAAAATAGCAGGAAAACAGAACATATTTTCACGCCCTGATACATTCGTAACATTTTACGCATTTAAAGCTTAATATACCTCATAATATCCATCATCGCGGGAGTGAAATTATTAATTAGACCACTTAAATATTACGCACAGTTAAATAAGCATCGTTTATTTTGTCAAAATTAATCATAAATCATCAGCAAAACAGGTTGCGAAAAGATGTAAATCACGTGATTGTAATTAATTATGATGTAATTATCTCCCTTTCTTCTTTCATTTCCAATTCGGCCCGGCGACGAAATCATGCCTTGAAGAAAATATTAACTGTAATATTGCGAACGCAAATTTCATAAGTTAATATGATATTGTGTATAGAAGATAACGTTTTAAAAACGGCTTGAGTAATAATTTTATTTAAAATTATATCCTAATCAGCAAAATGTATTCAGCATTATATTTATTGGCGAGATTTGTATGCATTCGGGCGATTTAGTTTTGGGACGACTTTGCATTATGTTAATTAGCCGGTGACGTAAATAAAATGGATGCCGTTGTTTAGAAATGTTTTCCCCGATACAAATTTCAATGACAAATTCCCGCGTTAGTATTGTGTTTTATATTGCAAATTTATTGGAGACTACCAGAGAAAAGACGAGTGGATATTTATTTAATTAATTCGCTGCTTGATTTCTCTCGGCGTACAGCCAGTTACATGGAGTTACACAATATGCGCAATTGGGGCCACGTTCAATTATTAGTTGCCCCGAACGTAGCTTAATGGAAAGTATGGTCATTATTATTCATTACGATTTTCATGCTCGTTAGTATCTTTTATTTTTAACAATCCTGATACGAAAAACCGAAAATATGTTCATATTCGGTTTTTCGATATTTATTTCTTATAATCAGTTATGAAACCGTCAGTGCAGGATATCGGTTTTAAATATGGTATCGGTATATCGCTCAGCCCTAGTATGATGGACAGATGAATGGATAGAAATGAGTATTGCAATCCCTCTGACTATTTCAAAGCATGTGAGGATAGTCATACATGCAAATTGTTGCGTTGGAACTAATTTGATTGCGATATGTTTTTGCCCGATATTGTCCTAGTACTGACCCTGTAATTAGCATTATCAGGGGTAATATTTCTATGTCTACAGCTGATGGCGTTGGATCTTTCGAATAGTCACCTGACCCATATTCCATCTCTGAAGGGCAGTGATGCGTCTGTGGAGGCGGACTGTCCGTGTGGGATCCACAGCGTCGCCGTCAATCCATCACGGTCACTGCTTGCTACTGGAGCGGAACACACTAATGATCTGGCTGTGTACCAGTTACCGACATTTGATCCTGTCTTAGTTGGAGAGGTGAGATAGGCTTATGCGATTACGTGATTATATAAAAAAATCATGATTATTTTTTAAATCGTTAATTTATATGTTTAAGAAAAGTTAAATAATCGTAAATAATTTGTTCTTCATAAAATATTGCAAAAGCTATCTTTTAGTTACTCCTTAATGTGATAGGGCATGAAAATTGACATTTTGCTCAGTGACTGTATGCCCATTTGCAGGCCAAGAGAAAACTGTGTTTGAAAATGTGTCACTGGAATGACCAGGTCGAGCATTGCGCCAGCCATTCCGGTGATAGATTTTCAAAAATAGTCTTCTCTTGGCCTGCAAATGCACATAATTTCTTAACACAATCGCAGGATTCATCATTAATATGCCTTTGTTATGTCGGTGTAATTGGTAACTAGGCTAATTAATCGAGTAATCACGATTATTTTGAAATAATTGATCGTGATCACTCAAAGTAATATAATAATCGCACAGGCCTAAGCTGAGATATAGTAACTGATTATAAGTGTATATGTCGATTATAAGTGTATATCTCGATTATAAGTGTATATGTCGATTATAAGTGTATATGTCGATTATAAGTGTATATGTCGATTATAAGTGTATATCTCGATTATAAGTGTATATGTCGATTATAAGTGTATATGTCGATTATAAGTGTATATGTCGATTATAAGTGTATATCTCGATTATAAGTGTATGTGTCCAAACATGCGCAGGGCACTCAACAAATGCCATTGCAATAAGCTTCCTTTCCTAGAGGTGCTGTATGTATGGCAAGTGTTTGATATTTCTAATGTTCATGTAAGAAGATGTGATAGTGTCTCGAGTGACCTATATGCCTTGTCATGGAATTTGAAAATTTGGATTCCAGGCCTGGAAAGTCATGGAAAATCAGCATTTTTTTATCATAGGTCATGGAAAATGATAATCATGAAAAATAAATGAAATATGTTGACGCCACCACAAATTATGGCGACATCTAATCAAGACATGGCCTTAGGTTGGTTGTTGCAAGGCACAATATTCATACATTTGCAGAATAACTCAGATCGTAATTTATGTACATGTAGCTACGTCATAAACACAAATCTACTAACTAGATATTAATTCATGGAATTTGCTAATTTTGGTTCTGGAAAAGTCATGAAATTTCAACATAGAAAGGTGTACGAACCCTGCATTCACTAAATGACTTGTTGATGTGAGCATAATACAGTGTGCTGGCGTGTGTATATGCGTCAGTGCATGCGTACATGTGTAGATATGTTAATGGAAAAGTCGATAAATTGTGCAATGTGGACAAACTATGGTTTAATGATATACTAATAGAAAATGTCCATATGCAGACCAAGAGATTATTTTTGAAAATTTATCACTGGAATGACTGGCTCAATTATTGAGCCAGTCATTCCAGTGGTAAATTTTCAGAAATGGTCTTCTCTTCATCTTGAAATGTACATTTCTCAAGACGACTGCAAAAGCCATTTTTGGCCGGCTTGGCCATTGAAAGGTTAATTCTCTCCTATAGATATTATTTATTTCAATTCTAGTGCGGTCACACAGACTGGATTTTCGACATGACCTGGGTGGATGATGAATTCTTAGTAACAGGTATGTACATGTTAGCAATGGTCAGACCATATTATATCGACCCATTTACCTCTAAAATCCCAGTTTCAAAGCAACTATACAGGCAAGACATGTGGTTGTTGCAGTGGGCGGTAATGTGTCATGAGCTAGATCTGTGGGCCGTTACATGATATCTGCATGATGATATAAACCAAATTAGGTAATTGCACTAAAGTCCTTGACAATTTGATGGTTAAGATTTTCAAGAAAATTAAAAAAATTTCTTTAATGAATGTACATTTCTAGGCCTGGAAAAAACTATACTTGAAAAATTGACCTCGGAAATGCTCAACGGCGCCAATTCAAATTAGTTTCAGAATATTCACCAGAATGTTTATTAAATAGCAAAGACATACAACTCATTCAACTTGACTGACTATTAAATGTTTGTGACTGAGTAACTCGAGTCATTCATGACATAATTGATTATGACGTCAGCCTACAGGTCATGTAGTAGACTATGACTCAGAAACTGGATTCCTCCATTACCATTTTGCATAGTGAATGTCCATTTGCAGCCCGAGAGGACAATCTTTTTGAAACCTTACCAAGTGTTGAAATGACTGGCGGTGTATCGAGCCAGTGATTCCAGTGGTAAAACTTCAAAAAAATAATCTTGGCATGGAAATGGCCATTTCTCAAGAGCGCTGCAGAGGCCAGTTTTGGTCGGCTTGACCATTAAAGGGATAAGCTGTATTTATTATCGAAGGTCAGAGTTCAAAGTATATGTATGCCTGGTACATGTACACTGATCCAGTTTATTGTCGAGCCCATAGCGAAGCGGAGGATCTCGACAGCGATCCAAATAACGTTCGCTGTCCAGCGTGCACCAAGAATTACGTAAATGTTAAAGTTTTTCAATAAACATTCAATTCAGCAAGAACTTATCCGAGCTTAATAAAACTTTACAGCTTTAATCTATGCCATCATTGCATCCAGTCTACAACGTAATTGAAATGATTTTCCAATTTTTCCCATATTTTTACGGAGTTTGAACTTAAATGTAACTTATTTCGCAGCAATAATTAGGTAAATATTACAGTTTTTCAATGAACATTTAATTCATCAAGAACTTATCCGATCTTAATAAAACTTAACAGATTTGATCTATATGATCAATGCATCCAGTCTACATCATATTTAAAATTATTTTCAAACTTTTTACATATTTTTAGTGTTTGGACCAAATATTAGGTGAATGTTAGTTTTTCAATGGGCATTTAGTTTTTCAAAGGCTTGTCTGATCTTAATAAAACTTTATAGATTTGTTTTGTGCCATCATTGCATCCAGACTCCATCATAATGCAAATGATTGTCAAATTGTTTACATAATTTTACTTGGTTTGTGATTAGTTTATTGTGGACCAAGAATTAGAAGAATGTTAATGTTTTTAAAGGGACTTTTAACCGTTTAATAGTCAAGCCGGCCCAAACCAGCCTCTGAAGTGCTTCTGAGGGATGTCCATTTACAGGTTAAGAGAGGACTATTTTTGAAAATTTACCACTAATGACTGGCTCGATAACCGAGCCAGTCATTCCAGTGGTAAATTTTCTAAAATAGTCCTCTTGGCGTGCAAATGGACATTCAATAAGGAAATATGTTGACTTTCTTGATCAAAGGGTTGATTTATCAATGGCTTATCCAATCCTGACAAAATTTTACAAATTGTATATCATCATTGCATTCAATTTGCGGTAAAATTAAAATGATTTTCAAGTTCCATGCTTTAATGTGGTTTGGACTTAGTTTATTTCTCGTGTTTTGTCTCCTTTTCAAGAATTACAATGTTAGAGTTTTTCAGTAGACATTTGATTCATCAATGGCCAGTGTTGTAATTTAACATTTGGAGATGAATGTCATCAGGTCATGCTAAATAGTAAAACAGAGTGCCCTCATTGAACTTAGGTTGCCCGCATTCTATGTCATATAATAAATCGGTACACATACTTGCATTACTATAAAATATTGTATGAAGATGCTATTTATCAAGATTCAAAGTGACCATCATTCTGAAATTGAATTTGTATTACACAATGATAAGAGATAAAAATCAACACACTATGGATTATAAATATTCAAGGCACTGATATTTTCCCCAAGCACGAAAAATTGGCATGCTCATGAGGGCATCTGACTGTTGAAATCCACATGCCCTCAGTGATTTTCAATTTCATCTGCATCGGGGCACTCGCTAAGTTACAGCACGGAATTGTATATATACTATTTAACTCTAACCCTTGAATTTGTTCAAGAAAATTAAAATTTTCTCATAGAAAATGTCCATTTGCCCATGGGACACAATCCAATCTAGTTTATATTTGTTTTCCTATGTTAGGGTCACGTGATAGTACGATGGCATTGTGGCACGTCGATACAGAAGCAGAAGTTTTGCCACAAACATCGGGTGTGAAACTTGCAAATTATGCGATCAAGAAGCCAGAAGTGGTTACGCTCTGTGATAAAGCAGAAAAAGTCCGAGCTATGGCCTTTAATAAATACAGAAAAGTATGTATTTGTAATGTGTGTGCGTGTGCGCACGTGTGTGTGTGTGTGTACATGCGTGTGTTATGTCTACTGAACAAAGGTGACTTGTTTGTGTAGGTGTACGTGCACATGTTATGTCTATTGAATGAAGGTGACTTGTTCACTCTGCAGGGTTTCTTTAAACCTGGTCAAAATTTGTTAATAACTGAAATTTTTGTTTAATAGCAAATGTCTATTTGCCCATCAAGAAAAGAGTATTTTTGAAAATATCCTCCACTGGAATGATTTGCTCCATTTTCGAACCATGCATTCGCATAGGAAACCCTCAGAGGTGTACTCTTTGCTAGCAAATGGAGATTTTTTAACATCACTGTTTTAGCAGACTTGATGGTTAGCCCTTACCACTCTGATGTCAAAATTTTTAATTTTCAAATTAAATTAAAAGATTAACTGGTGTTTATTTTTCAACAAATTTGGTGGAAGATTGTGCTGTCTTAGACAGCAACATCGTCCATCCAAATTGTTGAAAAAAATGTACACCAGTTTTTTTGCTAGTAAGAGATAGAATATTGACATCACAGTGGTATGGGTTATGGGCTTACATCGAGTCCATGGGTCACTTGTTAACCTGCCTACTGCTCCAAACTCGGTATGAACTGAGAAACTTACAGAATTCTAACGATGACATCAGAGCATTAGAAAGATATTGGATGAGGCGAATTTGAGATAATGTGGCGACTTGACGATGACAAGTGGACAATCCTTAGAGGGAGGTTATCCACCATGTTATAACTGTAAAATTGAATAGACCAATAAAATTTTCTGCTGTTAGCTCGAGTCAGAGACCTAAGCAGAAGATGGATAAGCGCTAAGTATTCTCTATCTGAATGTGGGACTAGCCCTGGTGGCGTTGTAACGTCTGTTGGCTCCGAAAAGATAGATGTAGGTGGTGTCTTAAACAATCTTTGTCCCCTAGATAATTGAATTGTATCTATATGTGCATTTTCCAGTTATTATGGGTACGCATGTGTGGGAAATAGAGGATCTTGAACAAGTTTACATTTCGTATCAAATTTATCACACAAGCTTAATAATTGACGAATCCGGTTTCTCAGTCAATCTTATGATGTCATATTCATCTATGTGATGTGTAGGATGATGTCATAATCAATTACATCATGAATGACTCGATTTAGTCCGTCTTATATGCTTAATAGTCTGTCAGGCTGTACGAATTATATGTCTACTATTTAATAAACATGCTGTTGAATGTTTTAAAACTACTTTGACTAGGTGATGTTGCTGCTATAGGCAGCAACAGCACCCAGTCAAATTAGTTTCAAGATATTCAACAGCTTTCCTGTATAGTTTTCTGGAAATTGAGATTCAGAGAACTCAGTACACAGTCAAAGCGTAGGTGGAGTTTAGCTAGAGAGGGGCGGGGCATAACTAACACTGGATTCATTCATGGATATAAAATGATATGGCATGTCTTAGTGAATGTTATGCAATGGACATGTGATATCTGTAATCCTTCACATGAATCATAGTCAGTTCTGTGTGCTGTTTATGTTTACAGGAAATTGGGGTTTTATCTCTGAATGCGTATCTTCATATTTGGGATGCTGAGAGATTTACAGAGGTAAGGAGTGGGCTTGAGAGATTTCTGCTTAGGAAAATCATTTTCAAATAAATTGTTTCCTACCACAAGCGAAGTGATTCTCCTCCGTCTCAGAAATTAACCCTGTGATTGTCAAACCATTTACAGACCGAAAGAATACAATTTTAGAAAATTTACTAGAATTACTGGCTCGGTTATCGCGCCAGTCATTCCAGTTGTAAATTGTGTTAAGAAACCTCAGGAAAGTATACGAATAGTATGTATTTACAATTTAAACATTCTGTTGAATATTTGTAAACTAATTTGACTGGGAGCTGTTGCTCCTATAGATTACCATGCAATTTAGATTCTAGGAATTCAGGTTTCATAATTTCAAATCGATTCTGACACGTAAAAAATGAGTGGAGCTTAGCTAGAAATGGGAGGGGCATGGCTAGAAATGGAAGGAGCATAGCTAGAAATGGGAGGGGCATAGCTATCCAGGGTTCGTACTGGTCATGGAAATCCGGGAAAGTCATTGGCATTGAAGAGTTTTGTGTTTTTCATCATAGGGCATGGAAAAGTCATGGAAAATGGTAATCGTGTAAAATAAAAATAAAGGTTGGCATAAATCACCTCTATGCAATAATAATTATGACAACAGCTTATCAAAAGAAGGCTGTGGCTTGGTTGTTGCAAGAGGCAATATTCAGACATTTTGCACAATAACTCGGATCTTATTTTTGGCGCTATATCATCAGACAAATCTAGATGTTAATTCTTGGAGGTCATGGAATTTGTTAATTTTGGTCATGGAAAAGGCATGGAATTTCAAACACAGAATGTGTGCAAACCCCGTTTATCACTTAATGGTCGATATGTGAGGTGCAGTGTTTCTCATGGAATCTAAATTTTGGAGGTCCCTGGGACCCTACTCCCTCAGATCTGGGGGTCCCAATCTGAAGTTTGGGGATCCTAAGCTGAAATCTGGTTCCCATTCAGTTTTTCTCATCATTCTAAAATTTGAGGGTCTTTTGACTCACAACTATGACTTAAAGGTGGACCTCGTCCTAGATTTTGTAGGTATTTTTGTGGAAAAAGCGCTATAAAACTAGTAATCAGCATTCATACAATATTTTCAGGGGTCCCATGGCACCCACTGCCAATAATTGTGGGTGTCCCAATCTGCATTTTGAGGGGATTATACCCACCAAAGGACCCTTATGTGAATCAGCGGTCAGGTGGTCATGTTGGATGACCTAGTTTTTGTCTCATCTGCGAAGCAGGATCGAGACATAGGTATCACTTTTCCGGCGGCGGTGTAAACTTATAAGTTAATTTTATATCTCTGCAATGAGGCCAAGGTTACAGGGGTCAAAGGTTACAGTATAATCTTTGTTAATATTTTACGTTAAGTTTTTGCATTAAACAAAAGTTATTGCCTTATATCTCAGCAATGCCTGATCCAATTGGAACCAAACTTGGGTACATGGTTACCTATAATGATAGGAAGCAGCTTGATAATGTTGGGCTCACAAAGTCAAAGGTCACTGCGACCTTGATACAGAACTCTGTTATTTCAACATTATGTCTGCGTTTAGCAAAACTTTTCAGCTTATATTTCAGGATTGGTTAAGCCTATTGCAACTAAACTTGGATACATGTTTACCTTAATGATAGGAAGCAACATGATGATGTCGTTTTCACAAGGTCAAAGGTCAAGGTCACTGTGACCTTGATACAGAACTCTGTTATTTCAACCTTAAGGTTTTGCATTTAGCAAAACTTCTCGGCTTATATTTCAGGATTGGTTAAGCCTATTGTAACTGACCTTGGATACATGGTTACCTATAATGTTAGGGAGCAGCATGATGCTGCTGGCGTCACAAGGTCAACGGTCAAGTTCACTGTGACCTTGATATATAACTGTGTTATTTCACCATTAAGTTTTTGTGTTTAGCAAAACTTCTCAGCTTATATTTCAGGTTTGGTTAAGCTTATTGCAACTGAACTTGGATACATGGTTACCTATGATGTTAGGAAGCAGCATGATGATGTTGGGGGAACAAGGTCAAAGGTCACGGTCACTTTGAACTTGATACAGAACTGCTTTTTCAACATTAGGTTTTTGCGTTTAGCTTATACATTGTATTTCAGGATTGGTTAAGCCTATTGCAACTAAACTTGAATACCGGGTTACCTATGATGTTAGGAAGCAGCATAATAACATTGAGGGCAGAAGGTTAAAGGTAAAGGTAACTGTGACAAACAGGAGACAGGCGAGACATTTAATTCCGCGGAATTCTTGTCATAAAAATTATTTCATCTGTGGAACTGTTAAAGGTATTGGGCAGTAATTTAATTAGGGACTAAGGAATATTCCAGTGTGTTAAACGGAAATTTGTAGTACGTGAAAAAACATGTCGTCGACCATTCAAAATTATGCTTAAATAGTTTAGAGATAGACAGTGAAAATAGTCATACAGTATATATAGGTGTTAGCTGTGTCTGTACAGTACAGCTCAGAAATAACATAAAATATTTCCAAAATAAAATGAAATAAAATGAAATGTGCTGTTGTAATGTTCCATCTTGTGTGCATTGTATTTTCGCCTAACTTTTCATATCTTTTATGTTCTCATAACAAATACTGATGCTGCATCGAGTGATACAGACCTCTTGGGACCTCTTGTTATTATTCCCTTCCCATAACTGGCTATTTGTAGGAGTTATCTCCCTTGGTGTGTGCGAGTATGTGTGCACGTGTATGTATGTTTGTGTGTGCATGCACATGTTTGTGCGTTCATATGTGCATGAATATGTGTAAGTAGCTTACCTGGCCAGAATGGTCAAGTGAGCTTAGTGCGACCATCAGTTGTCTGTCCATCCATCCAACTTTTGCTTTAAAACGTACTCCTCATTAACCACTTGGCGGATTTCAACACAATTTGGGTGGCATGACCCTAAAATATGAAATACAGAATTTTGAGTGGTCAATTTTTTGGATGACAATCTTAGATTTTAAGAAAGATTTACCAGAGATTGTTAAAGCGCTTCTCATTAACTGCTTGGTGGATTTCACCCTAATTTGGCTGGAAGGCCCCTATGGGTCTAGGCTTCAGAACGTGTATTGATCAAATTTTTCCAGATTTTCCAAAATCAGTTAAAAGGCTACTCCGCATTAACCGCTTGGCTGATTTCAAACAAACTTAGTTGGAAGGGCCCTAGGCGGCTATGCTTCAGAACTTGTATACAGAATTTGGATTTTCCTACATCCATCTTGGATTTTCTAGAAATCCTTTAAAATGCGACTTCATGTGTGGACTGATTCAATGGTGATCGGCTTCAAGAGTTCTAATAAGAATTTTAATTGGTCGATTTTTTTTTGGCAACCATCTTTGATTTTCCAAAAAATTTTTAGAAATCCTTTAAAATGCTCCTTAATCAATGGCCAGATATCAATGAAACCTGGTTGGAAGGATCCTATGGTCATATGCTTGCAAACTTGTATAGAGGAATTTGATTGGTTAATTTTCTAAAAGTCTAAATTGCTACTACGACTTAATCAACTGCTTGATTTCAACCCAGCTCTGGTGGAACGATCCTATGATGATATGCTTCAATTTTTTGGGCAGCCATCTTGGAATTTACATAAATTATCATCATATTTATTTTAAATGCAAATGGTTCAAATGCTAATAATCCAGGTGAGTGTCATAGGCCCTTGCGCCTTTTGTTGATAATAGTTTAATATTGTCATTTAATTTTCCTGCTTTAGTGCGAATGTTCTTGGGTTCACATATTCAGACTGCTAGTCATACAGCAACAGTCTAATCATATCATTTAACCCTTTGACCCTGATATCGGCCACAAAAGGCTTCTGTAGTGGTCTTGAGAAAAGTACATTTGCAGACCAAGAGGAGACTATTTTTTAACATTTACCACTGGAATGACATGCTCGGTTATCGAGCCCGTCATTCCAGTGGTAAATTTTCAAAAATAGTCTTCTCTTGGTCCGCAAATGGACATTTTCTACGAGAAAATTTAAATTTTCTTGAACAAATTCAAGGGTTAAAGGGTTAATGTATTTTCGCTTCACATTTACAGAAGGACTCTAAGGCGTTGTTATACCCTAAAGAAAACGTGTGCATTTGTGCCAATGAGGATCGTGTGTTATATGCAATCGGATCTCAATCGCACGTTACCCTGGTTGACCCTAGGTCGCTGAATGTGAGCAGTGTGATAAACTCACGGAACAGAGGATGTGGTGAGTCCAGCAGTACCTTTTGGCATCTATGAATCGATCTTTCCAGTTTATCCATCCATCATATGACATCATAATCAATTACATGACATGTAGGATGATGTCATAATCAATGATGTCATGAATGACTTAGATAAGTTTGTTACGAACGCATAATTGATGACAGACTAAGTGTTGTTGTACAAATTGTATGTCTTTACTATTTAATAAACATGCTGTTGAATATTTTGAAACTAATTTGGCTGGGCGCTGTTGCTGCCAGTCAAATTAGTTTCAAAATATTCAACAACTTATCTGTATAGTTTTTGTCACGCCTGTGAAGCAGAAAGCGAGACAGGGATCACTAATTCCAGCGGCGTCATTGGCGGCGTCGTCCGTCATTTGTGCAGTTTTGGTTAAGGTTTTTTAATCAACTTATTTTTCAACACTGGCTCATCCGATCTCAATGAAACTTTACAGAAGTGATCTATACTATACAGGGATGTGATCTGCAAACAATAGATTTAATTTTGGGGCATTTTAGCTGTTTTTTTCATGGTTTTGGACTTGACCATTTTTTCAATAATGGCTCACCAGATATGAACAAAATTTTACTGCAGAGTTATATACTATGCAAGAGTACTATCTGCATCATTACTAGTTTCATTTGGAAAAAAATTTCAGGATCAGACTCCGCAGTTTGGTAAAAAAATGTCTATGTTTAATTGGTTACATGTGTTTGTTGGTGCATTACTGAATATGTGTATTACAAACCATGCCATGTTTGCTTTGCCAATCAACACTATCCATGCCTTTACAGGCGAGACATTGTATGCTTCAGCATTCTTGTCTGGAAATTGAGATTCATACAGTGCAATGATCGATCGATCCCAAAATGGGCAAAACATGGGTGGAGCTTAATTAGAGATGTGCGTGGCGTACCTAAAACTGGATTCCTCCTTTATCATTTAACCCATTAATGGTCAAGATTGATCATGAAAGCCGAAATGTTGCTCATTGAATATCTATTTGCAGGCCAACATAAGACTTCTTCCAAGCGGTAGATTTTCAAAAATAGTGTTGTTATCTTGTCCTGCAATTGGACATTGCTCAAGATCACTGCATAAACTGGGTTTGACTGGCTTAAACCATTAAAGTGTCAGTGGTCAGGATTGGTCAAGATAATTCAGACACTCGCTCAGTTAGTGTCCATTTACAGGTCAAGAGGCATCTTAAAATTAACAACTTAACTGTCGTGCTCAAAATACTGTAGTGTTCCCTGGCCTACAAATGTTGATACTTTTAAACTAATTGGACTGGGAGCTGGTGGCAGCAATGGGTTTTAGTCGAATTAATTTCAAAATATTCATCAGTTTTCATGTATAGTTAGTTGTCTTGGAAGTTGAGACTTTAGCATTATGAGGGTTGAAGGATTAACCAATTCTTGACCAGGGGAATTAGTTACAGTTACATAATGCAGTGATCCGTATGAGAAGAAACCTATTGATCACAGGACCCGTGTGAATGAAATGATCCGATCAGTCACTCCAGTATCTGACATAATCAGTTTATCCATCAATCATATGATGTCATAATCAACTATGTGACATGTAGCCTGACGTCATAATCAATTACATCATGAATGACGTAGATAAGTTCGTCATAAAAGCATAATTGATGACAGACTAAGCATTGTTGTACACTAATTAATAAACATGCTGTTGAATATTTTGAAACTAATTTGACTTGGCGCTGTTGCTGCCTAGCAACAGCACCCAGTCAAATTAATTTCAAAATATTCAACAGCTTACCTGTATAGTTTTCTTGAAATTGAGATTCATAAAGTGCAGGGATCAATTGAGCTGAGACTTGTTCCAGGGGAGGGGGATTATGTTTTTGCTTGTGTTCGTCGCACACAGGTTTTCGTTCAATAACTTTACCGCTTCATTTAGTATCATGATGTAACTTCATGGGAACGTTGCCTATGGTAGTAGGATCTGCATGTTATTTTATAGGTCAGGCAGCCGATCTATCTGTCCATCCATCCATCTGTCTTTCTGACTGTTTGTCCATCCTTCTGCAAATTTTGTGGGGTTTTGTAAAATATAGTGTCATGACATTCATGGAAAGCTTGCCTTTAGTAGTAGGGAAATGCACGTTACTTTGTGGGTCAGTAAGTTAGTCCACCCATTTGTCTTTCTGACCGTGTGGTGCCCGTCCCTCCATGCAAATTTAGGATTTTCATTTTGATAACTTTAATTGTGCTTGGAGTGTCTTGACGAAACATCGGAAGTTATATTTTTTATTCATAATCATTATCCATCTATGCAAACCAGAGAGATTATGTCATGTCACTAACATGGCTGTCATTTCAGGAGTATCATTTGATTTATATCATATAGTTGATGTGGTTTTTTCTGTACATGGTCATTCTGTTTGATTGGTCAAGAATTTTGCTATTTTCACAGGTATTCGCTCAGTCAGTATCCACGAGGACATTATCACTATTGGCACAGGAATTGGGAGGATTCTCTTCTTTGACTTGAGGGCCGACAAATATTTGAGTTGTCGATGCGGTCAAGCATGCAACTTGGGTGTAGGACCTGGCTGGTTGGTGAGTGAGTGCGGATGGGCGGGAGTGCGTGCGTGCATGCTTTATAATATAAGAAATAATGTTTTGAGTTTTTATGCCACAAAGTATGGAAACAATGTTGGTGAAAACTGTTGCTTTAGCTTTGAATCTCCAAATTATGCATCAAATGTGTTTATTTTGAAACCAATATTGCTGGAAGCTGTTGCTATTGCATTTGAGCATTTGACCCCAAAATGGGTATATGTCTTTGGGACCCACGTGTGTGTGTGTGTGTGTGTGTGTGTGTGTGCTTGCTTCCACCCAAGCTAGAAGATACTTCCAGTAGAATCAGAGTTATTGACAAATGTCTTAAGAACAACAACAACAAGAAGAGGAGGCACCCGAGGCTCGCATTAACCCTTGCAACTAGCGACGTGGGTAAAACGAATTCATCATTTCTGGTATAGTACAGATCTTAGTTAGCTTTACTTAAACGCATCCTAAAGCTCGTTTAAAATGTGTCTATATGACGTCATTTTCTCGTAGTGATCTACTTAGACATAGCGCGTTTATCTTGATGGGTTGAAATTTTGACACTACGGGTTTGACATTTTGAATGACGGGTTTAACTTTTTGCCCTACGCGTTTGGTAGTGTTTGAAAATTTTACGATAAATTAAACGCGCCATCAATTCTAACTGCGGTTCTCCAGTTCTTTCGACGAGTCCTATGACTAGAAGCAAACGGGTACTCGGTTCCCAGTCTAGGCAGACCCGGTATCAGTACAGGTTTCCTCCGTACATGTATCTCGCGTGCTTTGCAAACTTTGAGCGATTCGTACAGCAGATTTTAACTTATTTACGTCAATTTGTGGCTGGATTTATCAGATGTATTTAATTTAGTGTTTCTTCGCGGGATTCATCTAATTTCTGCGTTTTTATAGTGAAAATCTCGATATATCTAATGCCGAATGGACAATCGTCTTGAACTGGAACACCATTCCATTCTGATGACGTCATCGCGTATATATTTAACCTCGTTATCTTTGATTGGCAGAGATATTGTTGGAAAAGCCATCAATGGCAAATCTGATTGGTTGAACTAATCTCATGACGCGTTGACAGTTGTGTATGTACTATTAGACGACAGTAAAAAAGCAACATAACCTAAACAAGGATATCCACACTTTGGCTGTGATCTGGACAAAAACGAAGTTGGATCCAGATTGGGTCCAAATTTTAATCTATGGATATATCGGAAACAAACTGGTCAGATTTTGCTCAAATTTTAATAAAGGAGGTTGTGTGATCATACATTAAGATTTAACAACCCTGGAAGTGATCAAAAGAAAAATTATAGGTTGTGGGTTACAATCTCTGATAACTTGGATCTATCTGACGATGGAAAGTAAGTGATAACTAGATTGTTTGGTCGATGCCATGTCATAGCAATCGACCACGTTCACTACTCTGACCTCTTTAGCCTACCCCACCACAGGGGAGGAGCCAAATGTAATACCAGAAATGTGGCTGCAATGTTCCCATGAATCTCGACTTCATGACAGCAATGAACTCTGACGATTGATCTCAAACATAAAATAAATTTGGAAGGCTTATCAACAAGGGGCTAAGGGCCTGTAACGGTATCCTGGACGGTGTAGGGCAATAAGGGCTGCCAGCAGAGAAGGCTGCTACTATGTAAAAAAAGGCTGCCTATAAAATATACTGAGTATGTACATACCTATCTATCTAGCTATCTATCAAAACTTCAAAATATTCAGCAGGTTGCCTGTATACCCTTATCTAATTTCCACTTCCTATTTTTCTTTTCAGATGAGGCGGACATAGAGGCGAACTGTCAAAATATCTCATCTGCTGACAGTTGTAGCTAAGCACAGAATTATAAAAAAAAATTCTGAATAGAGCCAACTACTACAGAATCCTTCCGCCAAATTTGGATAATCCACCAAGCAGTCATGGAGAATATGCACTTTGGCAATTTATGTCCAGCCAACTAGGGTTGCAATCTGTCAAGCGGTTAATGAGGAGAAGCATTTTGACAATTTCTGCTAAATTTTTCATAAAGTCAAAGATTTTCACGCAAAAATTGACCAATCAAAATTCTGTATGCATGTTCGGAAGCCGAAAGCATTAAGGTCCTTCCAGCCAAATTAGTTTGAAATCCGCCAAGCTGTTAATGTATGTATGAGACGCGGCATCACACAATGATGTTCTGGCCAAAAGGTCAACATCACTGATACGCATGGCAACCATCTGCTGTCCGCCGTCCATCTGTCAACTTATGTTTTTAAACATAAGTTGACGGATGGATGACGGACAGCAAATGGTTGCCATGCGTATCAGTGATTTTGACCTTTTGGCCAGAACATCATTGTGTGATGCTGTGTCATTATAAGGAGGCATGTGTCCAAGTTTAGGACCAGTATGATCAACCAAACATGAGATATAAACAGAAAAGTTGAGCTAAACGCAAATTAGATGCCGCCGGGCGATGTGCATGGTATCACAATAGCTCATTTTACTTTATAGTTGAGATAAAAATGGCTTCTTGCACTCCATAGTAACCTACAACATTTGTTTGAATTCCATCCACCGCTTTTGGAGGAGTTGCATTACACAGAGACTGGCGTGGATCGCTGTGAAAAATCTGGAGGTCATAAGGGGAAATGATCTGTGAGAGCAGGGGTTAAAATTAACATGAGCGCGAGGTTAGCAGAAATTAACCAGGGCTAGTACAACTTGTAACTGACCAACCCAATGGTAACAATTTGACATGTCAACCCTTTAATGGTCAAGGTGGTCAAAAAATTCCTCTAGTGTGAGCAGAGCAAGATGACTATTTTTGGAAATTTACCAGTAGAATGACTGGCTCAATAATTGAGCCAGTCATTTCAGTGGTAAAATTAAAAAATAGTCTTCCCTTGGTCTGCAAAGATTTGAAGGGCTATAGTAGAATCTTGTAATCACTAGTCTTATCTAAATGTAGTGGCTCATCTGGCTTAATTAAAAACTATTGAGAGGGTGTCAAATGATGTGCGAGAGTGTGGGCAGAACTATGGGAAATCTAGATAAATCTGGAAGACCCAATCTTTGAATACATAAAATAAATGTTGTCAGCCAATCCACAATCATATGGATAACCCAAATACCAAATTTGGTTGAATTCAACCCATCTGTTTGGGAGGAGATAGCATGAAGAATGGATGGAGGCAAATGTATCCTAATTTTTTCAAAACATGGAGATAAAGAAAGTACTCGAGGAGATTTTAAAGGTAGGTAGGTAATTAATTCAACGTCATCATACTAAAATGAGATTTTCTTTCGGATTGAGAAATTAGGCTAGCACCATCATTTAACATGCCACATTGTTTTCAGGACCTGTTGGTGAAAGGGTTAAATATAGCAAAAGCTGGAATTGGCATGAGGATAAAACAGAAATTTAGATTTTCTAATGGATGGATCCACTTTTAGCTATTCCCCGGCCATCTCTAGGTAGGCTCCATCGATGCTTTGCGACCGTGTGTTGGGATCAGTATGTACTTTGAATCCTGAATTCCAAATTTCATGGTAACTATAGAGACAGCTAACCTGTTGAATATTTTGAAACTAATTTCAAGTAATTTGACTAGGGTCTGTTGTTAAATATTCAACAGAATGTTTACTAAATAGTAAAGACATACAATTCGTACAATTCATTATGGCATCATATACTTAACACTTAACACTCATGCAGGGTTTTGTGGAGGCAGGGCCCTTGCACCATTTAGCGCTCTAAAATTCACACCATCCAATCATTACCTCCACACATGGTTCATTGGCCTAATGGATTTTAGGACATAGATATCTTCCATTTATGTACTTGAGCCAACATTTGTCAAAATGACCTATGATTTCTTGAGGAAATGGGACAGTTCACCCCACTAAGCAACCGGATCGGCAGAACCCGGCTCATATCCAAAACCGGTTTCTGCAGTGGTGTTGAGAAATATTTATTTGCAGACCAAGAAAAGGCTATTTTTGAAAATTTATCGCTGGAATGACTGTCTCGATAACCAAGCCAAGCATTCCAGTCGTAAATTTTCAAAAATAGTCTTCTTTTGTTCTGCAAATAGATATTTTCCTATCGGTCATCGGTGGTCTGACTTGAATCAGTCTTTCACTCTCCTGACATGCGTGATTCACTGTCCTCAGCGGTCACTCACCTGGAAACAACAACTCTCCACCGGAAAACTTTGAAGTCTAGATGCTCTCCGAGAGCAGCTGAGGCATTTCCAGGTATAAATAGGCTTACGGGCTGTTTTGCTGTCTGAAATTTAAATATTTTTTTACTAGTTTCCATAGAATTTTTTCTTTCAAACTTCACATCACCTGAGTTGTAACCACCATGCATGCCATCCAGAAAAATTAATGAATAATCCAGCATGCTTATCAGGTACCACTGTACCACAATGCATGTCACCCAACAAAATGAATGAATAAACTGGCATGATTATAATCGTGCTGGTTTATTCTAACAAATATTATCGGTGAGGTACGCGGTGGTATAGTGAATATCACTATGAGCAATGTGCGCTGTACTCAGACAGAGTGAGATTATAGTAGCTAATTTGTTATTGTGGCGTGAGACTGAGTGGTGGTAGTAAACACTTGACTGGGCAGTGCACCAGTATCATGTCAAAATACATGTAGCATTCTATCAGTATTTGTGTTGGTACACTTTTTAATAATTTATTACATAATGTACTTGTACCAACACAGATAGAATGCTATTTTGTCATACTACTGTTGCAGTGCTAGGTCAGGTGTTCACTACCACCGCTCAGTCTTACTTATAGTTTTGTCCAATGGAGGAATCCAGTTTTAGCTATGCCCCGCCCATCTCTAGCTAAGCTCCACCCAAGCGTTACCTGCATTGGGATCGATCTCTGCACTCTCTGAATCTCAAATTCCTGAAAACTATACATGTAAGCTGTTGATATGACAGCAACAACTCCCAGTCAAATTAGTTTTAAAATATTCGAGATCATTTTTATTAACCGTTTAATGGTCATGCCGACCAAAACTGGCCTCTTGTTATGGCCTTGTGGAATGTCCATTTACAGGCCAGGAGAATAGAATTTTTGAAAATTCATCACAAATGACTGGATCAATGACCGAGCCAGTAATTTGTCATAAATTTTCAAAAATTGCATTCCCTTGGCCTCTAATTGAACATTCAATAAGTAGATATTAAAATTTTCTTCACCAAATTTGTCCATTAAAGGGTTAAATAGAATACATATAGTCCGTCATCAATTAAGTGTCTGTGAAGATTGACGAACTTATCTACGTCATTCATTATGTCATTGATTATGTTGTCATCCTTATGCATCATGTAGTTGATTATGACATCATGATTGATGGATAAAATGGAAAGGTCCATTATGTAATGTTTATAACTCCCTGTGTAATCATATTTGTTTCACTTTCTATTTCAGCTACTGTTGAAACATAGCCAGACCACAAACAAATGTTGCAAAAATAAGCGTACAAAATCTGGAACAGTAGGACAAAAATTTGAAAGACCACTGTGCTATCAGTAATATAAGACCTGTGACCAGCAACATCATTCATCAACACAGACAGTAGCATAACCATAAAACACCGCTGATCACCAGCATGGGCAATATTATATAGGACCAAGATAGTTTACTGTTGTTCTAGAGACTGGACTTATATTATTATTGATCATCGATAACAACACAAATCTCAAGATCAACAGTAAAGTAAACTTAATCTTGGTCCTATATAATATTGCTCATGCTGGTAATCAGTGGTGGTTTGCGCTACTGTCTGTGTTGGTGATTGTTTGAGCAAACTCTGCATTATATCAATATGGCAGCATTCAATAACAATAACATTAAACTTTTTTAAGTGAATGAATAAACAATTTAATCAAATCCAAAATGACCTTGTTTGACTTATTTACTGTATGTAGGTAAAGGTTGTATGGTGTTTTCATCATTTCTTTGATCTTCAGTGGAACAAGGATTGAGAATTTTTCCCCACTGTGAACAGCAGAACAAGGTAGTTAAAGGTAAGTAAAGCTCCAGCTTTACAACCCTTTACTGTCCAATATTTGTCAAGAAAATGTAAATTTCTGCTGAACCCTTTAATGGGTAAATTTGGTCAAGAAAATTCCAATTGTCTCATAAAATGTCAATTTGCTGATCAGGAGTATTCTGGGAGCCAGTCATTCCAGTGATAAATTTTCAAAAATAGTATTCTCTTAGTCAGCAACAGGGCATTTCTCAGGAACACTGCAGAGGCTGGTTATGGCTGATTTGACCATTAAAGGGTTAATAAATGCCCATTTTCAAGCCATGGCAATTTTTTAACATTTAGAACTGTAATGATTAGCTTGGTTATCAAGCCTGTTATTCCAGTGGTAAAATCTTAAAGTAGTCTTCTCTTGGCCTGCAAATGGTCATTTCTCAAGACAATTTGATTTCAGAGGCCAGTTTTGACCACTCACTGAGTCACGGTAAAAAAATAATTCTTGTTCTGCATATGGACATTTCTCAAGGCCACCACAGAACATGTTTTCACCAGCTAGAGTGTTAAAGGGTCAATTGCTAAAATGTACAATTCTTATAACAGTGACTAACTACTAACTCAATCTGTAGTGTACTAGCTTCAAGTTCATCTTCAAGTCTTTCCAGTAGTGGTGGCTTCCTCATCGTCAAACATGTCATCATCAGAAGATTCACTGTCCCACACATTAGCCGTCTCACCATTACTATCAGTGTCTGATTCCACGTTTACAACGCCACGATGAGTGATATTTGGTTTAAAATATACGGCACAATATATAGCCAGTAATACACTATATACATGTACTGTTAGGCCCTATGACCTGACAGCGGCTATTATGGTCATACACCGTCCTCAGACTTTAGCGCAGAAATCAAACACATTATTCATAGTTTCGCACATCCGGGCATCTTGAGATCAGCCGCCATTAAAGTTGGGGCAAACTTACTAAAGAGGACTGCCCATACAAACGCATTGTTTACATTGTCCATGAAGTTCAAACCATTTAATCCTGTGTCTGAGAATCTGTAATAACCCCATCAGGTATCAGAAAACATGAAGTCATGAGTGAATTTCGCAATATATTAAAGAAAATGTAATTAAGGTTTAATGACCCATTGCTCGTAATGTTAAATTAGCCCCTCTGAAAACGGCGTATCTCCCAGGGTATTAGATGATGTCATCGTGATTCCTAATTTGACTGAAAGCCAGCTTCCAGTCAAATTGCTTTCAAAATATTCAACATCATACTTATATAATGACTGTAAAAGTGGAATTCTGGGATTTCAGGTTCAAATGGGTAAAATGTGATAATTCATTGGTTTAGATTTGGGGCCTACTTCCCTGATAATGCAGGTTACTACGCCAATATTGGCCCAGTAACATGCATTGTCATTCTTGTTTTAGTAAATCTGATGTCACCGATAATGAGAAAGTTATTGATTGTCGCAAGAGAGCCGCAGACAATATATATATATATATATATATATATATATATATATATATATATATATATATATATATATATATATATATATATATATATATATATATATAATATCCATTTCGTTTACCCCTGGTTGCGAAAAAACAATATTGAAGATAAACAATCCGATAAACTCGATCATCGATGCGTGTCTTTGTTTACAATTTTCGAGATAACTAACTTCAAGCACTGTCAGTAATAAGCCTGAGTTAAGATGACGAAGCGGTCAAATATATAGGCATCACACTTTCTGATTGGCAGTTTCGTTATTCCGTGTTATCTGTCTACATTTTAGTCTGTGGCGTACACGAAAATGTGTGTAGATTGATGAATTGCACACACAAAAATGTTATTTTCTAAACAGTTGACGTCATCTTTGCTAAATCTCATTAAATATGCGTGTATTCTCGACCAATCAGACGGTGATACCCGTTGCCGAAAATGGGTAATAACGTTACATACTCGGATACTCCTGGAGTGAGTTCAGGAAGGCGAATGTTCGCGTTCTACGCGGTACAATGTTCAGTTAATAACGGAAAACATTTTTCGCTGTCCTGAACGCACCTCCAGGCACGGGTAAAACAACTATGTACGCATGTGCATGTCTATGTAAAAGCGGAGATTTTCGGTTACATATTATGTATGAAATAGCGAAATCGAAAACAACCGAATGTCCGGTTTGCAGATTTTGTAAATCGCTTCCCTTTCCGTTATAAGACAAATTTGGCATAACACTAGCCGCAACTGGTGCATATATTGTTCTAAAAAGTTATGCCTATTACGTCGGCTCAAATTAGACTATATTGTAATAAACCCATTTCAGAGAATATCTTGGTTTATTCATCCAGATTTCAAAAGAAATTGTGGATTGAAAATTTATTAAAATATACGCACAGTCATCACACTAGCTTCATACTCAGTAAAGAATACCCAGGTGCGGAGTTCACACACGTCCATTTTATACAAAATTAGGATTGATTACGATGATGACATTTCGACAATTATCATTTACAGCCACAAAAAAGCTAAAGGCAGTGCATGTACTTAACACATATACGGCTCCAATTGCAATTTAAATTTACATGTACATGTCCTTGACAGACTAGACAGATTCCACTTTATGTTTAATGACGTGTAGTAAGAATCTTTGTAGCGTTACTGAATACATCTGATTGCGCGTTTGACTTTTTCCGTGACAGGTTTAAAATATTTCATGATACGTTTAACAAATTGTAGGACGGGGTAGACTTTCCGTTAGACGCACCTATAAAATAAATTAAATGCATTTGGTGTTTCGCCACGCCTGGAAACGCTATGAGGATTTGACACGAAAAAGACGCATTTTTGTTTCGTTTTTGCTTTGTCAATCAGTAAAGCTAACTAAGATCTGTACTGTAGGCAACAACAAAGTCATATCAATGACGAAAACTGCAATGGTGTGTAGTAATGTCCATTTGCAGGCCAAGAAAAGACTATTTTTGAAAAAGTGTCTCTGGAATGCCTGGCTCGGGCATCGAGTCAGGCATTCCAATGATACATTTTCAAAAATAGTCTTCTCTTGGCCTACAAATGGACATGCATTTGCTGAGCAAAATGAAAATTTCCGTGACGGATTGCATTAAAGAGTAATTAAAAGGTAGGTTCTGAAAATATTTTATGCTGTAGAATTATTCACGATTATTTGATTATTTCATTTTTAATCATATAAATTCACGATTAAAAATATAATCACAATGCTCGATTTAATCACGTAATCACACAATCACGTAATCACGCAATCACGCAATCACGTAATCACGCAATCACGCAATCACGTACTCAAGTAATCACACAATCACGTAATCACACAATCACGTAATCACACAATCACGTACTCAAGTAATCACACAATCACGTAATCACACAATCACGTAATCACACAATCACGTAATCACACAATCACGTAATCACGTACTCAAGTAATCACACAATCACACAATCACGTAATCACGCAAACCTAATTTCATTTCTGTGATTACATAATTGCCATCCTTAAGGTCCTCATATTGCTGTCATATTCTTCTTATTGCAGCTTCATGACGAGAATTATCGAGATTTCTTTTACGACCATCAATGTCCTAACGCTATTTACACACACTGCTACGATTCAACAGGAACGCGATTATTTACTGCCGGCGGACCTCTACCTGCCGGACTGTGGGGAAACTATGCTGGCATTTGGATGTGATGTCATCGCATTGTAGTTGGATGTGTGTGCGAGGGTGTGCCTGATTGAGTGCTTGTAATTTAGGAGGGTATTCAGGGGTTCTCATAAGATTCCTTTTTAGGGTATAGACCCCAAGATTCAACTTCGTACCCCAAAAATTAGTGGCAGTGGGACCCCTGAAAATCTTGTATGATTGTTACGGGTAACTATTAATTAGTTTTATAGGTTTTTCAACAACATACATGTACCCACAAAATCTAGTATGGGACGGCCATAATTGAAAATTGTGAGCCCCGTGCTGCGCTCTAATTTTAGAATGAATGAGAAAAACTGCATGGGAATCCCAAATTTCAATTGGGGACACCCAGATTTCAGGTTGGGACACCCAGATTTCAGGTTGGGACCCCCAGATTTCTAGGTGTGGGGTTCCTGGGACATCAAATTTAGATGCCATGAGAAACACTGGGGGTATTGTCAGTATGCGGTGTGATGTGTCTGATGGTTGAGCCCCTATGAATAATCTAACCCATGCATACCTGTATTCATTGATTGCGCTTAATCGGTACACCATAACGTTAGGTTAAGAAAATTTTAATTTTCTAAAAAATCCATTTATAGACTAAGATATATTTTTTTGAAAATTTACCACTGGAATGACTGGCTCGATTATCGTGCCAGTCATTCCAGTGATAAATTCTCAAAAATAGACCACTACAGAAGCTGTCTTTGGCAGGCTCGAGTGTTAACTGTTGCTGTTAAATCCTGTGAAAGGGAAATGGCTGATTCCAGTTTATCCGTCAATCATATGACGTCATAATCAACTACATGAAGTGTAGGATGACTTCATAATCAATTACGTCACGAATGACAAATTGTATTTCGTTGCTCTTTAATAAACATTCTGTTGGATATTTTGAAACTAATTATGGCAGCAACAGCACCTAGTCAAATTAGTTTCAAAATATTCAACAGCTTACCTGTAAGTGTATAGTTTTCTGGAAATTGAAATTCATAGAGTTCATGGATCGATTGATCCCAACACATGCGCAGTGTGGGTGGGGCTTATCTAAACATGTGTGTGGCATTGCTAAATCTGGATTCCTCCATTGAATTTATAAATCTCGGCATTCAGTGATCTAGTGCTTCATCCTTTGACGCTAAAACTGGCCAAAATTGCTCCTGCAGTGGTCTCGGGATATGTCCATCCGCCGATCAAGACGACTTTTTGAAAATTAATCAGAGGAATGACTGATTCTATAACTGAGCCAGTGATTCCTCAGTGAGACATTTAACCCTGAAGCTAGTCAAAAATGGTCTCAGCAGTTGTCTTGAGAAATGTCAATTTGACGTCTAAGAGAAGACTATTTTTGAAAATTTACCACGAATGGCTGGCTCGATGACCGAGCCAGTCATTCCAGTGGTAAATTTTCAAAAATAGTCTTGTTCTTCAAATGGACATTTTCTTTGAATTTTTCAAATTTGAGGTTAAAATGGTTAAGGCCTTAATGTAATTGTCATCTTACTATATATTCACATGGATTAGCATTCTCTCAAAGTTTCTCTCGATGTCCACGCATATTAATTTAAAGTGCAATGTTTCATACACAGTATAAGTATCCAATAAATAAATGTTATTTTGAAAATTATTATTACAAATATAATTGAATATAACCTTAATGATACAAATTGTTTTCGGATTTGTACGATGCTGAGAGTTACCGTTAACGGATGAAATGGTTAGTGATGTTTAAAATTGTTACTTCTCGTTATTTATTCGTTAGTTTACCCCTGAAACAGCTGTAATTAATTTATTGTTTTGTGTGCATGTGTAGTTTTCAATTTGTAATGGAAGAATGATGACGGCTTCATTTGTATATACTGCTGAGGTTTTGAATATGATCTTGTTGATTTTGGGTGGTAGTGGGTGTGAGAGTGTAGTAAGACCATACGTAAATGACTCTGTATGGATGAAGTGCAATTTTGGAATCCAGTTTTAGATATGTCCCGCCCATCTAGCTAAGATCCACACATGCTTTGCCCATGTTGGGATCGATCGATCCCTGTACTCCCTGACTATCAATTTCCAGAAAACTATACAGGTAAGCTGTTGAATATTTTGAGACTACTTTGACTACTTTATTAAATAGTAAAGCCATACAATTCGTACTTAGTCCGTCATCTACGTCATTCATGATGTCATTACTTATTATGTCATCTTACATGTCACGTAGTTGAATATGATGTCATATGATTGATGGATAAACTTGAAAGGCCCATTACCCTATCACACTAATGGAATATGAACAATATGCAGATTAGATTGGGATGAGGGCTGTACCCGACACGGGTTGATTTTTCCATATGAACAACAGAAACACAAAATTAGATACAGACCCGTTTATCAAGAACATCATGTCATGTTATTGGTTTCCAAAAACAATAGTTTCGCTAAAAATGTTGGCATTTTTTTGTAATAACTTGGTGTGTTTTTTCATAACTTCATATTAAAAACACCCTCAAGGCCATTCGTGTCTCACGAGATCTCATTCGATTCGGAATTGAGAAAAGAATCTTGTGTGTATTGAGTCGCCATTGGTGTAGTGATTTCCACCAGAATATTGTGGTAGAGAGAATTGAAACTTAAAAGGACATGAGAGCTACTGTCTTCATACCAGACAATATTACTTCACGTAAAATGACATGATATAAAGCCCATAGTAGTCTGTATGAAAAATAGCTAACAGAAAAATAGTCCCTCTTAATTCATCGTAAAATTCTAATCTGTTGCACACAAAATGAGGTCAAGAATTTGCTGATGTTGCATAGATGCTGATATCACACGAACTACTGTCCAGTGGATCCCGTCGATTTTAATGTCTGTATCAAGCCAATGATACAGAGGTTAAGATGATATAAACATCAACACGATCCACAGTGTTGCTTTTACAGTACACTACATAGACTGCGTCCAGATCTGTCTGGTCTCCGAAGTGGAATCTGTGTAACAGTCTAGCGTTGTGATGACGTAATAAGACCTTTCTGAAGACCACTGCATAGGCTGGGATGGCCATTGTCTGTTTACTATATATATATACCAGCGCAGTTATCAGTTTCCGTTCATTCTAGTTCATTTTATGTACTGTTTATTGTTTAGTTTTACTAAAAAAAAATTCACAATTTCAAGCGCAGAAGTTTTAAGCTATTACAGTTTTAATCCATTCATCATGTTAATTGTCAAGATTGATCAAGAAAATCCTAAATCTTTTCTCAGTGAGTGTACATTTGCTGGGCAATAGAAGACTTTTTGACAATTTACCCACTGGAATGGCTGGCTCGTTAACGAACCAACCATTCCAGTGTAAATTGTCAAAAATGTTCTCTTGGCTAACAAATGGACTTTTCTCATGACCATTGCAAAGCCATTTTGAGCGACTTGACCATTAAAGAGTTAACAAAGCTACAGAGAACAAAAAGTTACAGAAAATTCTAAGGAATTCTGAGTGATAAGGAGTTGGATGAAAAATATTGCTAGATGGAGAAAATGTTGAAACTAATGCCTTAAAGTTCCAGCAGTATTTTTTTTCTAGATATAGAAACATTAAGTTAGGTTTTTTAAAACAAAAAAATTAATTGGTATAGTCCCAATTGTGAATGTTCACAGGAGATATGTTGATTGAGCGTTGACAACATTACCATGGAGTTACAACACTAAGCCCAATGGACTTTTCCAGAGTAATGACGTCATATGACATCATCATAAGCTAAGCGGCGTGTATGGTGACATCATAAATGATTCTATTCGGTCCGTCTTTAACTCTTAAAAGTCTGACACGTAAGAATTGTATACTATTTACTAAACATATGCATAGGCAGCAACGGCACCCAGTCAGGTAGGTCAGAGATCGATCGATCCCAAGACGAGCGAGGTGTGTGTGGAGCTTAGCTAGAGATGGGCAGGGCATAGCTATAAATGGAAAGGTCCATTGAAGCGGCTCATAATAACATTAGAATTCAGCTATAATCTGGTTAAACTGCATCGTGTAGTGGGTGGATCTATAAGAACACGTATCATCAGTGGTTGTGATGTCATATACTGATTGTATTGTTGACTCGACTGTACAGAAGCCAATGTTATTGAGTACATGTACGTGTGTCAGAGAAAATCAGCTTATAGAATCTTATTTTAATTATTATTGTCGTGGTGCAACATGTGATATGTACAATATGACCATTCTATATTATTATTATTATTATTATTATTATTCTGTAAAACCGGTGGGACTATAGGTTTGCACTCGTTCGTCTATCCGTCTGTCACAGTTGGTTTTGCACACTTTTTTCGCACCCCTTCCAAGATATTCTACTAAAAATTGGTACATTGCTTTAATATTAGGGCGTTACAGAGCAAGTTTGAGTTATGCCCCTTTGGACTTACGATAAATATGAGTTTTCCGCACTTTCTCACTCCTTCAAGGTATTCAACTGACAATTGATAGGAGTTATAGAGCAAGTTCGAGCTTCAGACATTTTCATAACTTCTCATGGAGTTATCCCCCCACCCCCTTTCGACATGAAATAGGAAAAATATTAGTTTTCCGCACATTTCTCGCACCCCTTCAAGATATGCTACTAAAATTGGTACATTGCTTTATTATAAGGAGATTCAGAGCAAGTTTGAGTTTCGGACATTTTCGTCAATTTTTTATTGAGTTATGCACCTTTCGACTTATGAAATACGATAAATATGGGTTTTCCACAGCTTTTTCGCACTCCTTCAAGGTATTCAACTGAGAATTGCTATTTTGCTTTACTATTAGGAGTTACAGAGCAAGTTCGAGTTTTAAATATTTTCGTCAATTTTTCATGCAGTTATGCATTTTTTCCTTTCGACTTATGCAATATGAAAAATAGCAGTTTTGCACATGCTTTCGCACTCCTTCAGGATATTCAACTGAAAATTGGTACATTGCTTTGTTATGAGAAGTTACAAGTCAGGTTCGAGTTTCAGGTGTTTCTGTCAATTTTTCATGGAGTTATACCCTTTCGAGATATGAAATACAAAAATATATCAGCTTTCCAGACTTCTTTTCGTTCTCCTTCACCATATTCGACTGAAACTTGGTCTATTGTTATGCTCTGAGAAGTTGCAGAGTTTCAGGTGCTTCTGACAATTTCTAATAGAGTTTTTGGCTATCAATCTCTGAAGATTTATATCACCAGGTAGGGGACATGTATTGCAAAGCAATACAAAATGATTTATTATTATTATTATTATTATTATTATTATAATACTAATAGCACGACTACCACTGCTTTTGATGTGTAAAAATGTATCTATAGATAATGTACAGACATATGATTAAATTGCAAATATATAATGAATTTTGTTATTTTAATCTGGTAAAGCTTTCATAAAGCATTATAGTCATCGCTACTTCATTGTGTTGTTTTGTAAAAATTGAGTATGTAACCCTTCAATGATAAAAATTGATCAATACGGTCTAAATCTGTGCTCAGCTAAAATCAATTTACAGACTCGGATAAGAGTATTTTTGAAAATTTCCCACAAATTACTGGCTCGGTAACCCGAGCCAGTCATTCCAGTGGGAAATTGTCAAAAAATACTCTTACCGTGTCCTGCAAATGTACATTTCTCAAGACTACTTCGCAGTGTGTTTTCGGCAGTCTTGACCATTAACCAGCTCCAAGTGGCACATTTATTCATTCAGTGGACATAGGCTTGCATTAACCCTTTAACACTAAAATGAGCCAAAAATGGCTTGTGCAGTGGTCTTGAGAAATGCCCATTTGCAGATCAAGAGAAGAGTATTTTTGAAAATTTACCACTAGAATTACTGGCTCAGTTCCCCATATCTCATATTCACAACGGTTATCGAGCCAGTCATTCCATTGGTAAATTTTCAAAAAGGTCTTGGTCTGCAAATGGACATTTCTCGACATTCTGTAAAAATTAATTTAAAAAATTTTAGTTGTGAATTTGAATTAATGAGTCGTGTCTAATTCAATTTGACAACTTAAAAAAATTCTATTAATTATATTAATTTATACGAAAAGAAATCATATGTTCAGATTTTATTTCATTTCCTTAAATCTACTCATAATTTAATCCTCTGATGGCTGTTTTCGCATTCGCTTGCACACAGGCTTGGCGTACGTAAACCCCGCTCAGATTGCTGTAAAATTTGAACCTGTTATTGACCAGGTTCAGACCTACGATCAGTGTAGTAAATGGCAGATTAATTAATTATAACGGACCAAATCGATATTGTTGTTAACTACAAATGACTGCTGCTGACGCTACTTCTGCTGCTACCGATACCAATACTACTACTATAACAACAGCTACTACTACTACTGCTACTACTACTACTACTGCTACTACTACTACTACTACTACTACCACTACTGCTAATGCTGCAGCTACTGAAAATGGCATGCCATCAATAGAAACATTGTGACTATATAAAATTGTTTAAAAATTTGTTATTGTGGCCGAGCACACGACCACGACACACATGCACGCACACGCTCAAGCAGTCCTCAGCATCACAGCTATTACTGATCTATTCACCCACATGCAAACACATCATCATGATCATCATCATCATCATCATTATCATCTCCACCACCACCACCGCTACAACCACCACCACTAATAGCACCACCACCACTACCACTACCACCACCACTACTACCACCACCACCACTACTACCAGGCACCAGCATCATCAACACCATCATCATCCGATCATATGGATTAGGCAAGTTCGATCTGTTGTAGTAGCATCTCGGACAAGCTGAGTGAAATCATGTCCAATAAGCGTGATTCAAATGTTTGAGTGTCATTTAACTAGTTTACGTCATCTATAATGTCTTTCCATCTCCGTACAAGCTTGCTCTGTAAAGTTGGGAGCTTTTGCTTTGGAAGACATTGTGAAAATGACTGAATCAGAAGCGAAGTCGGGTTGAGCCGAGTTCTCATAAGCCAAACTCTGCCAGCGAATTCCTTCTCAGTCGATCTCGACTCAAGTCAGGTTTTAAACTTTTAAAATTACCGGATCCTCTCCCCCCCCCCCCCGCTCAGCCGGTAACTTAGACTTACATGAGCCATAGGTGTGCAACCGGCCATAAAAGTATACAATTTTAACAATTTTATTTTGAAGCATTTTGGTGTGAATATGCACCTTTAACACTCATATCAGCCAAAAAACGGCTTCTGCAGTGGTCATGGGAAATGTCCATTTGCAGACCAAGAGATTATTTTTGAAAATTTACCACTGGAATGACTGGCTCGATAACTGAGCCAGTCATTCCAGAGGTAAATTTTCAAAAATAGTCTTCCCTTGGTCTGCAAATCAATTTTCTTGACCAAATTCAAGGGTTAAGGCTAATAATATGTTTTAACGCATGAAAGAGCTCTACATTCAACACGTCCTGTTCTGTATAGACGTTATTATTTAGACATGAAACTATATATCATTCAGAACAAATAGGAAATCAACTAGAGTGACCAGTATGCCTAAATATATATATATATATATATATATATATATATATACACACACAGAAATGTAAAGCTCAAGTATGGTAGTCCATTCATGGTGGCAATTTATATGACCACTTGTTTTGAAGTGATCATGATGGCCGTTTATGACAAATCTTGTGTCACTACACAGAGAATATTGCACTTTATTATGATGAGCTAGGGGAAATAAGACTGTATATCTTTGTACATACACACTATATATTATCTAAGCTACAATTATAGGGTACCATAATGCTATCATGTCATTTTAATATTCACTAAATTTGTAAGGAGAAGGAATCGTTATTTAAGTAATGATTATGAAAGAATTTGTAGGTTGCAAGTTCGAGTTTCAGACATTTTAGTTAATTTTTCATGGAGTTATGGCCCCTTTCGACTTATGAAATATGAAGTTTTGCAGACTCTTTCGCGCTCCTTCAGGATATTGAACTGAAAATTAGTACAATGCCTTGGTATGAGAAGATACAGATCAAGTTTGTGTTTCAGGCGTTTCTGTCAATTTTTGATGGCGTTACACCCCCCCCCCCCCCTTTCGAAATATGAAATACAAAAATATCAGCTTTTCTTCACTATATTTAACTGAAACTTGGTATAGTGGTTTGTTATGAGAAGTTACAGTTCGAGTTTCAGTTAATCATTTTAATATGCACTGAATTTCTAAGGAAACGGAATCGCTATTTAAGTAATGATTATGAAAGTCTGGCCGCTTTACTCATTCCAAATTTGGCCGCCGACCTATGAACATTGATTACCAGTAGTACCGTACTAAAAACACTGAAACCAATTATATTAGACGTCTACATGTAAGATCTTCAATATTTATTCACTTTAAGGATAGGTGCTATTATTTCTAAGGCATTTGAACTTCGCATCCTTAACACTTTCACCAATGAATTCCCCATATCTAATTTTCAAGACAATTATACAGGAAAACTTGAATATTTTGAAATTAATTTGACTGGAAGCTGTTGCTGCCTTAGGCAGCAACAGCTTCAAGTCAAATTAATGTCAAAATATTCAACAGAATACATTTTCTACCGTAAAGAAGGTACCTTTTCAGGGATTTATCGGTGAAAGAGTTGTGTCCAAATAAACTTGATTGTTATTGAGACATAATATATATTATTAAATAAGAAAATGGAGCGATTTATTGGTCCTTGTATACTAGCGTGACCAGTTGGCCATATATTATATATTTATTGTCAATGCTCTCATAGGCACAACGTTTGTACTGGTCACAGAAATCCTAGAAAGTAATTTGAGTTTCGAGACGTTAGAATCAACTTGATAGAAATTATTTTGTGTCTTAAAATGTAAATCAGTCAAATTATTTTCAAAATAATGTTTAACATATCCTGTATTTTTCAAAAGCATATTGACATTGAAAAATCAATGCCTTTTAGTGAAGTTATTGTCAGAACAATCAGCATGAGATTAACTACAGGATGTATTGATCACCTCTCCATCCATTCTTATCACAACTGAATGAACATTGCAATGTAGGATGCTCGATTTAACCTTTTAACACTCATATCGGCCAAAAATGGCTTCTGAAGTGGTCTTGAGAAATCTCCATTTGTAGCCGAGAAGACTATTTTTGAAATTTACCACCGGAATGACTGGCTCGATAATCGAGCTAGTCATTCCAGTGGTAAATTTTCAAAAATAGTCTTCTGTTGGTCTGCAAATGGACATTTTCTATATGAGAAAATTACTTCCTTTTTTTTTAATTCGAGGGTTAAAGGATGAATAACTTAAGATAACTTTAACGTGGCTTTGCTGCTCCTGTCCATTGTGTACTCTCCTGGTAGTCTTGTTAAATTGTACAGTATGGAGTAATTTGTAAGCTGACTCAATACATTAGATCTTGTACAGTATGGTGTGTTTACTGTTCCTTATTTAACCCTTTAGTGGCTAAATTTTGTCAAGAAAATATACATATTTGCTTATTGAATTGAATCTCCATTTGTAGGCCAAGAGAAGACCATTTTTGAAAATTTAGCACTGGATTGACTGGCTCGGTTATCAAGCTAGTCATAACTTGTCAAAAATAGTTTTGTCTTGGTCTGTAAATGGACATTCTTCAAGACCACTGCAGAGGCCAGTTTTTGGCTAGTTGTGTACGCATCAAATGGAGGTTACCCCCTTTCTTCCTCAGACCAGAAATAACAAGTTTTAGTGATGCTGCAGTGCATTACAAATGATACCCTTTCCTCCGCTGAATCCCGCCTTTCACTGAACGCATGCATCTTGAAGTTGGCTGAACCATGACAATACTATATGTACCATGCATCTATACACCAGGATTGGTTACTGTATGCAAATAAACCTTGAAGGTACAGTTTGGATGAGAATTTTCTATGATGCTCAGTGAACCGTGACAAGTACGTCATGTTGACTTAATATGATAGCTTACAATTCACACACCAAGTATGGTTATTTTATACCAAGAACTTGAAATTACAGTACATAATATTCTATGATGCTCAGCAAACCATGAAAAGTAGGTCAAGCTGACCTTTTGATATATGATTCTTCCACATACCAAGTTTGGTCACTGTATGTGAAAAGCTCTTGAAAATATATCTAATAATCGGGGATGGAAAAGTAAAATTTTCTAGGATTTTTAAAACCATGAAAAGTAGGTCATGGTGACCTACTTCTGATAGGCGACAGAGTAACTTACGATGCATCCATACAACAACTTTGGTTACTGTATACAAAAAACTGAAAAGAATATGCTTTAATGTTCAGTGAACCGTGAAACATAGGTCAAACTGACGTCATTTTGATACACAACACACCATTAGGCTATGATGCATCCATATACCCAGTTTGGTGACTATATAGGACAGGTGAAAAACTTGATATGGTCTGGACAAAAATTGAAGTTGGACACACACCCGCGGACAAAACGATTACTATAAATGTGTATCGATCTAAGGAATATTATGGGGGGTATTTTGAAACTAATTTGACTATGGAAGCAACAGGTTCCAGTTAAATTAGTTTCAAAATATTCATCAGCTTTGTTGTCTAATTGTCTCGAATTGGACCTTTCCAGTTTATCCATCCATCATATGTCGTCATGAATGATGTAGATAGGTTCATCACGAACGCATAATTGGTGATGGACAAATTGTATGTCTGGTATAGTTATTAGCTCACCTGGCCAGAATGGACAAGTAATCTTATGGCATGGCGACTGTCCATCATCCATCTGGCCATCAACTTTTGCTTAAAAAGGCTACTTCTCATTAACCGCTTGGCAGATTTCAAACTAATTTGGTTGAAAGGACCCTATTGGGGTAGGCTTCAGAACATGTATACAGAATTTTGATTGGTCAATTTTTTCGGGGCCCATCTTGGATTTTCCAAAAATGGCGATAAATCGTTTAAAATGCTACGCCTCATTAACTGCTTGAGCAATTTCAACCAGACTTGGCTGGAAGGACACTAGGCGGGTAGGTTTCAAAACTTGTATACAAAATTTTGATTGGTCAATTTTTCCACCAGCCATTTTGGATTGTCTGAAAATTTCCGGAAATCACTTAAAAGCCTACTCGATAAGTACTGGGCTGATTTCAATCAAACTTGGATGGAAGAACCCTAGCCTAGTATGCTTCAGTGCTTGTATACAGAATTTTGATTGGTCAATTTTTCCGGCAACCATCTTGGATTTTCTGAAAAATGGCTGAAAATCGTTTAAAACGCTACTTCTCATTAACTGCTTGAGCAATTTCAACCAGACTTGGCTGGATACTAGGCTGGTAGATTTCAGAACTTGTATACAGAATTTTGACCGCTTGATTTTGATGGTGACCATCTTGGGTTTTCCGATAAATGGGAATTCATATAAAAGGCTACTCGTTAATTGCTTGTGCAATTTCAACCAATTTTGGTTGGAAGGATCCTATTGTCGTAGCTAGCCTCTAGAAATTTTATTTACAATTTCGATAGGTCATTGTTTTGGCAGCAATCTCTGATTTTCTTTAAAACCATTTAAAAACTGCACTCCTTCAATCAATAACCCGATTTCAACAAAACTTGGGTGGAACTATGACGGTAGGCGTCAACATATTAAACAAGAGTCTTGATTGGTCAATTTTTTTGGTGGCCATCTTGGATTTCCCGAAAATTATCCATCATGTCTATTTAAATGCAAATGAAGTAAATGCCAATGGTCCAGGTGAGAGCCACAGGCCCTTGGGCCTCTTGTCTTGAAATTGGAATTCAGGGTATATTCAAAGTATATAATAGCTAGAAATGGCCGGAACATAGCTAGAAATGGCCGGGACATAGCTAGTAATGGCCAGGACATAAATAAAAATGGCCGGGACATAGCTAGAAATGGCCGGGACACAGCTAGAAAAGGATCACTATTTTCGGACACCTTTCAGATCATTAGGTTCCACGAGCCTGTGCTTCGAGTATTGCTCAACAAAAACTGCGATGTTCATACTATGTACAAAATGGATTTATTTGTTTAACATTGTATAAACACCTTTACTTAAATTATCCCTTTTCATCCTACATACCCAAAAAGCAGGTACCAAGTGAGCTCCGATGAAAGCTGCTGAATACTTCGAAAACAATTTGACTAAAGGTTGTTGCTGCATAGGGTAAGGCAGCAACAACTTTCTGTCAAATTGATGTCAAAATAACTGAGATAATGTTACATAATGCATGTAAACAGTAAAGAACACAGGTGTTAAAACACATTAACCCTTTAATGGTCAAGTTTGGTCAAGAAAATTTAAATATCTGCCTATTGAATGTCTATTTACAGGTCAAGAGAATACAATTTTTGAGATTTTACCGCTGGAATGACTGGCTCGATAACCGAGCCAGTCATTCCAGTGGTAAATTTTCAAAAATAATCTTGATCTGCATATGGACATTTTCTATGAGAAGTTTTCTTGAACAAATTGAAGGGTTAAGGGGTTAATTAATCCTCTGTCATAAGTTTGTTGTCTGCTTTGTTTCTATTGTTTGTTGCTTCGTCGCCGACGTAACGAGCTGCTCCCTCCACAGATCACTTGACGGCTCGGCGGGGATCACCCAACCTCTGGGGACCCGAGATGCACCCGGTACATGCGGAGGCACTAAGAACATGTCCCATTCTTTCCTGAAATAATATCATATGATTAAAATAAAATTAACTTTTTCTGGGTTGCTATAGATTCATCAAAATAAAGTTTTTAACCCTTACCGCTACGACTTCAATATTTTATCCTTTACTGTGTCGATAGCAAAGAAACTGGTGTACATTTTTTAACAATTTTGGTGGATGATGCTGCTGCCTATAATGGCAACATCTTCCACCAAATTTGTTGAAAAATGAACACCGGTTCATCTCTTAATTTAATTTGAAGATTTAAAATTTTGTCAACAGAGTGGTAAGGAATAAACAATTTTGCCATGATCTTTTCATACAAGCTATACCGTAAACAAGAATTTTCAAGAAAATAAACAATTTTGCTTACAAAAATCTCCATTTGCAGACCAAGATAAGATTATTTTTGAAGATTTACGACTTGAATGACATTGACTGATAACTGAGCCAGGCATTCCAATGGTAAATTTCAAAAATAATCTTTTGGTCTGCAACTTGACGTTTTCTATGAGAAAACTGAAATTTTCTTGACCAAATTTAACCAGTAGAGTGTCCTTCTACCAATCATTCACCATGTTTACGTAAATACTGTTTCTGGTAAAACTATATCGTACTATTGTGGATCTACAACTGACAACTGCCTTCTGGCCATCTGGGATGTGTTTCTAACAAAATGTCCAATGAAGAAGACTGGTTCAGATCACTTGTCAGTATTCAAATTTTACTTCATGATGAGCTAAGAAAAGTATGTCAGGCTTGAAGGTCAATGGAGGATTCCAGTTTATCCATCAATCATATGACGTTATAGTCAACTACATGACATGTAGGATGATGTCTTAATCTAAATGAATTACATCATGAATGACTCGAACCACTTAAACTCCATCAGGTTGTATGAATTGTATGTCTTTACTATTTAATAAGCATGCTGCTGAATGTTTTGAAACTAATTTGACTGGGTGCTGTTGCCGCCTAGCAACCAGTCAAATTAGTTTCAAAATATTCAATAGCTTACCTGTATAGTTTTCGGGAAATTGAGTCAGTGAGTTCAGGGATCGAGCGATCCCAACACTGGTGAAGTGTGGATAGAGCTTAGCTAGAGATTGGCGGGGCATAGCTCAAACTGGATTCGTCCATTGCAGACCAAGACTTTTTTGTGAAAATTTACCATGAATGCCATTCCAGGTCGTAAATTTTCAAAAATAGTTTTCTCTTAGCCTGCAAATGAACATTTTATATGAGAAAATTGATCCTTGATGGTCCTTTACCATGTTAAAACAACTCTCCCGTAAAGTTGTTTAATATTTTGAAACTATTCTGACTGAAACGTATTGCTGCCAGAGGCAGCAACAACTCCTGATCAAATTAGTTTCAAAATGTTCTTGAAACAGAATTCTGATTACATAATAACAAGTTTGTCGTTTCTGGTCAGTAGACCATAAGGAGAATGATAGTTTGTTCCGAAACACAATTTTATGCAATACAGTACACCTCATCTATTTATTATTGTGAACATAATTTAATGGACCATTCCGGTTTTAGCTATGCCCCGCCCATCTCTAGCTAAGCTCCACCCACACCTCGCTCGTGTTGGGATCGATCGATCTCTGAACACCCTGACTATCAATTTCCAAAAAACTATACAAGTAAACTGTTGAATATTTTGAAACTAATTTGACTGGGTGCTGTTGCTGCCTAAGGCAGCAACAGCGCCCAGTCAAATTAGTTTCAAAATATTCAACAGCATGTTTATTAAATACCAAAGAATTATAAAGACATGCAATTCATACAACGTGTCGGACCATTTGAGATTTGGTGACGGTCTATATGGAACCCTTTGTGGCATAATGATTATGACGTCATCATACACGCGCTGAGCTGATTATGACATCATACGAGGTCTGATGATGGATGGATACTCTGGAAAGGTGAATTTGAAGACAATGCTGTCTTACGCAATAAGGCAGCAATGTCTTCCAATCCAATGGACCCAGTCCAGTTTATCCATACATCAGATGATGTCATAAAATTATCTACGTGACATGTAGGATGATGTCATAACCAATGAAGTCATGAATGACGTAGATAAGTATATTACGAATGCATAATTGGTGACAGACTATGCATTGTTGTACCAATTGTGCAAATAAACATTCTCTTTAATATTTTGAAACTAATTTGACTGGGCGCTGTTGCAGCAAGAGCAACCAGTCAACTTAGTTTCAAAATATTCAACAGCTTACCTGTATAGTTTTCTGGAAATTGATAATCATGGATAGTCAGAGAGTTCAGGGATCGGTCGATCCCAACATAAGTGAGGTGTGGGTGGAGCTTAGCTTGAGATGGGTGGGGCATAGCTAAAACTGGAAAGTTCCATTATGTTGACAATATTCTTGAAACTACGTTTTATTTTGTTTTGGAAACATAAGTTATTTTTTAGCCGTACCTAGACTGCTGCGGCAATTACGTGATTAAATCGAAAATCATAATTTATTTCTTAAATCGTAAATTTATAATGATTAAAAATTATATAATCGAAAAATCGTGAATAATTTCTACTGCATAAAATATTTCTAATCCTACATTTTAATTAATTTTTAACGCCATTGGTTACAAAAATTGACATTTTTCTCAGTGAGTGTATGTCCATTTGCATACCAAGAGAAGAGTATTTTTGAAAATATATCACTGGAATGACTGGCTCAAGAATCGAACCAGCCATTCCAGTGATACATTTTCAAAAATAGTCTTCTCTTGGCATGCAAACTGACTTTTCGAAACACCATTGCAGCTTTCGTCACTGATATGTTTTTGGTGTTATGTCTTGGTAATTTGTACCAAAGCTGATTAATCAAGTAATCACGATTATTCTTAAATAATCGATCGTGATTAATCAAAAGAAATAATCAATCGCACAGGCCTACTAATACCACAACTTTTACTTTTGACTATGTGCATGACTGCATATATAGCTAACCTGATATGATATAAAGCAGCCATATTGCCCTCTGCCTGTTTGTAATACTGAGTGAATGGCAGTATCGGATCATGCTCATACAGACACACTGAAAAACAATATATATGAACATAAAATGAATTTTTTTAAAGTAAAATTTAACATAGTGTATTTATAAAGCACACATTTTTTCTATCTTTATGACAAACTAAAGCTAAGCAAAAAAGATTGTGCTGTGGTGGTAACATCTCGTGCTTACAAACTGGGGTACTGACTTTTCTGCGTAGTACATATTTGGGTAGATTCCTTCATTGTTTGCCACTGTTCTCCACACAGCAGGAGAAGAGAAATCAGAGTAGATTCTGGGATAGTTACCTGCGATAGGATGACATCAAGTCCAGGGACAGAGCTTGGAATAGAGGAATCCAGATTTAGCTATGGCCTGCCCATCTCTAGCTAAGCTCCAACCACGCTTTGACTGTGTAGCGATCGAACAATCCCTGCACTCTCGGAATCTCAATTTCCAGAAAACGATACAGGTAAATTGTTGAATATTTTGAATCTAATTTGACTGGGGGATGTTGCCTACATCATTCATAATGTAACTGATAATGACATCATCCTGCACATTCATGTAGTTGATTATGATGTCATATGAATGATGGATAAACTGGAATCCTCCATTAACATGGGTGAGCCTCTAGTCAGCATGACTATTGACCACCAGATTCTACTTGCCCTACAGATTATTTACAAGCCCTTACATGGCAGATATGGCGATTACTTTTAGCCCTTAAAGTATACAATGTTGATCTTATATCAGTACATGTCTGTGCAATTCAAGTTTTATGAAAACTGGTGTAATTAAACCCTTGAATTGTCATGTTTGGTAAAGAATATTTCAGTTTTCTCACAGAAAATGTCAATGTGCAGACCAAAAGTAGATATTTTTTTTTAATTTCCCACTGGAATGACTACCTTGATTATCGAGACAGTTATTCCAATGGTAAAATCTTTAAGAAAAGTCTGGTCTGCAAATGGACATTTCACACGATCACTTCAGAAGCCATTTTTGGTCACAATGACCATTAAATATTTGAGATATCATATTGCAAACTAAGGTCCTGCATTTCAGTGATCAACAGCACTAAAATTTACTCACCCTCTTTACCAAAAAGCTGTTCTATTACTCTTCTCTCCTCCCTCTGCCGCCGATCTGCTTCTCTTTTCTGTGCGATTTCGCGAGCTTTCTCTTTCTCTTCCTCCTGTTCAGTCTCAACAAGCACCTGCAAACAGAGTTAACCATTTCAATAGCAAATCCCTGTCAAAGTATATTCATCATAGTATTAAACTTATTCTGTTGAGTGGTTTGAAATTAATTTTACTGGAAGCCTACATGCACGAGAGGTCACCAATAAATTCTCAATCTCGGGGCAAACAAACAGGAAACCTGGTCAATATTTTGAAATTAATATGACTGGAAGCTATGGGCTTCCAGTCATAGTAATTTCAAAATATTCAACAGAAGATGCTCTACATCTAAAGAATTTACGTTTTCAGGGATTTGTCATAGAATGAGGTAATTCCAAACTGATTTCAACGTATTTAGTTTGCATATTATGGAATCTAGACATTTAGTGGTGTAACACAGAGAATATCAGCAGTACACACAAAACTAAATTGTCCTGTAGTATTGCGCGAACCACGAGAGATGACACTTATAACACACCTCATATCTTTAGTAGGGGTGTGTATTGCCGGGGACATCCCGATACAATATGTATGACGATACAGATCATCAAAAGACAAGAATGACAAACCCCACCAGTAGTGAGTAGCAGTGATGACTTGCATCTTATCCATCATGAAAAAATTATATGTTTATGACTTGTATTAAATACAAAATATTTGCATAGTAAATGTTATGACTGTAGTCACCTCCAGCAAAGGAAAATTTGAAACAAAAACATTTTGTCACATTTACAGTGTGATAAAAAACTGGCAAGCAAATATCTCAATCTCTATGTTTTCGCCAAGATATTTGGTTGTAAACTAAACTAATAAGATGGATATAATGCAAAAATGTATGCCATTCATTCATGTCAGTATTTAATTTTAGAATCTGCTAACCATGGTGTATATCTGTATTATGATACACATGTGTCGATACGATACATGTATCGCGGCTATCGCCAAGCTTTAGTATCACGATGACACCCCAATCGTTAGGCCCTAGATACACCCCGATCTCAGTTGACCTTTCTCAAGACCAGTAAGGAAACTGTTTTTGGCCAGCTTGGTCTGCAATGTTTGACTGCTCTTGCTTACAAAGAAGTTATATTCTACACAATGACAATTTATGAATCCATTTTCTTAGTCAATCATGTGACATCATAATCAACTACGTGATGTGTACGCTGATGTCACAATCAATTACATCATGAATGCTTAATTGATGGTGGACTAAGCGTTGTTGTACGAATTGTGTCTACTATTTATTAAACATTCTGTTGAATATTTTGAAACTAATTTGACTGGGTGCTGTTGCTACCATAGGCAGCAGCAGCAACACCTAGTCAAATTAGTTTCAAGAAACAGCTTACATGTATAGTTTTCTGGAAATTGAGATTCAGAGAGTGCAGGGATCAATCGATCCCAACACGGGTAGTGTGGGTGGAGCTTAGCTAGAGATGGGTGGGGCATAACTAAAACTGGATTCATCCATTCACCTTCAATGCATTCTCTTCCGCCTCATAAATCTCTGTCCTCTCTGCCATAATCCGCAGTATGTTTGATGTTTTCGCCTCAAATTCATCTTCGAAAAAGTCCAACACATTGTGTCCTATTAAATAAAACATAAGTTTTATCATGTGACCCCTGACATCCTAGAACCTCATTTAGAAGATAATCATATGTACAGATAAGTTGCTGAATAATTTGAAACTAATTCAACTGGAACATATTGCTAGGCACCAACAGATCATAATTAACCCTTTAACCCTCATATCAACCAAAAACGGCTTTTGCAGTGGTCTTGAGAAATGTCCATTTGCAGACCAGGAGACTATTTTTGAAAATTTACCACTGGAATGACTGGCTCGATAACAGAGCCAGTCATTCCAGTGGTAAATTTTCAAAAACAGTTCTCTTGGTCTGCAAATGGACATTTTCTAAGAGAAAATTGAAATTTTCTTGAATAAATTCAAGGGTTAAACTAGGTTCAACATGGTTCATACAAGAGTTTGACCGATTCATTCAGGTCCTTTTCAAGGACTTTTCAATGACTATGTCAAATTTAATCACTGTCAAGGACTGATACCAAAATTCAAGAACTTTTCAAATATGTACAAACCCTGTTCAAAATATCCAACTGATTCAAATGTTTCATATTTCATTATTCGGTCTATTTACATTATCGTAAACATGCAATACAGGACAAACTCTAGATAAATATCACAGGCCTCCATCGATGAGTCGATATTTTCCACTTCCAGTTTCAACCTATCTTGAACATTCATGTTTGATAAACCAAACAACAATGTTTGAGGTCTTAGTTTTTCAATCTAAAGATATCTGAGAAAAGGCCAATTTAACCTTTTGGTTTACAAAAATTCCCAACCAAAAAACACATGCTCCAAGATGGGGAAAAAATACAAATAATGCACAATTTCAAGCTCAGAAGTTTAAAGCTGTTACAATATTAATAATCCTTTTATTATGTTAATTGTGAAGATTGATCAAGAAAATCCAAAACGTTTTCTCAGTGAGTGTCCATTTGCTGAGCAAAAGATTATTTTGGAAAATTTACACTGGAATGGCTGGCTCGTTAATGATTCCAGTGGTAAAATTACAAAAGCTCTTCTCTTGGCCAGCAAATGGACTTTTCTCATGACCATTGCAAAGCCATTTTGAGCGGCGTGACCATTAAAGGGTTAACAAAGCTACAGAGAACAAAAAGAGTTACAGAAAATTCTGAGGAATTCCGAGTGATAAGGATTTGGCTCTCCAAAAATTTCTAGATGGAAAGAATGTTGAAAATAATGACTTATAATTACATCATTTTTTTTCTAGGTATGGAAAAATTAAGGCAGGCGGTTTGTAAAATAAAAAAATAGATTGGTACAGTCTGAGCAGAATTCACCTTTCCAGAGTACCCACCCATCATATGACGTCATAATGAACTGCGTGCTGTGTACAATGACATTTTACTATTTAATAAATATTCTGTTGAATATTTTGAAACTAATTTGACTGGGCGCTGTTGCTGCCTATGGCAGCAACAGCACCCAGTCTAATTAGTTACAAAATATTCAACAGCTTCCCTGTATAGTTTTCAGGAAATTGATAGCTAGGGCATTCGGGGATCGATCAATCCAAACACGGCGAGCTGTGGGTGGAGCTTAGCTAGTGATGGGCGGGGCATAGCTAAAAATGGAAAGGTCCATTGAAGATAATGTTGACCGAAACACTTCACCAATCATCATCCTGTCAAAGATTTGGTTCACCTTTCTCAGGTGATTCTTGAGCTCTTAACCCATTAACCCGTAAATTTTTTTCAAGAAAATTTAAATTTTCTCATAGAAAATGTCCATTTGCAGACCAAGATTATTTTTGAAAATTGATCACTGAAATGACTGACTCAGTTATCGGGCCGGTCATTCCAGTAAGAGATTGTCAAAAATTGTCTTCTCTGGGTCTGCAAATGGACATATTTCAAGACCACTGCAGAAACTTTTTTGCTGATATGAGTGCTAAAGGGTTAAGATGATTCCAGTACTAAATTTTCAAAATGAACAAATTCATGTCTGTTTTTGTTTTGGAAACATTTTGTCCTATTTATAAGCTGTACCGTAAAGCAGAAGCTGATCAATAACTCACAGAAACATACCATGGAACTGCAGGAAATGTCAATTTCCCTTTCTCCGAGATCTAACAATACTCACCATTCTGTTACTTCTGATATACAGCTGGCCCTGACAGCGGCTCTAGGATTATAGACTTAGAAAGCTTTACCGACTCCTGGGAACCGGGTACTCGGTTCCCAACTGCCGAGTACCTGTTTACCATAGAGCTCATATTGTTTGCATAGCCACCAAACAAGAGAAAACTATGGCTTGCCTCCGTGGGGCTGGGAGGCTGGGTCTGTAACAGAATGGTGAGTATTGTTAGATCTCGGAGAAAGGGAAATTGACATTTCCTGCATTCTCCTTCGATCAATACTCACCATTCTGTTACTTCTGATATACACCAGATTTGATCAGTAACCTGGTGGGAAGGGGCAAGCCATAAATGCTAATTTTGCCCCTTGGAGAAAGATTTTAGACTTCAAACTTGACTAATGGAGACCTAAAAGGACCGTCAAGTTCACGGAACCGAATCACATTCGCGTCACAGCACCCCCCACCCCTTTTTCCTCCTAAGAAAAGGGAGAGAACTAACGAACATGTATCTCGCCTGAAAACACAAATATGCCAAGAGGGTTAACTACTCCCTGCATATTCCATGTATTAGCCTGGGAATGAGCATGAATATATAAGATGAATGAACATGATACATATACATAATACAAAAAACTCTCACTTATTGAATTACCTTATGATAATTGGACTTCAGACGTACCGCCTCCAACCATTCACCGGTTCGGCCATCAGTGACACAATCTGGTTGACATCCTCTCGCCTGACCATGCCTGCTTTAGGTTCTTTTCTTACCAAAGTGAAAAAAGGGTGAAGAGCAGTGTGGTCACTAACTATCGTTTCAAAACAGCTAAAGCGAGTGGATTGGCTGAGTCTGACACATCCCTCATATAGTAATCCGTGAATGAGGACTCACAGTGCCATTGTGCAATGGCCATGATGTCCTCTAACGGAACACCATTGTAAAGGGCGGTCGAGGCGGCTATTCCTCTGACATCGTGTGCCCTTATGCCTTGCACCTGGTGCCCAGTCGCCATCTCGTGAGTGGTCTGAATGCATTCGACCACCCAACGAGAGATAGTATCCATGGATGCGGTGCCATAAGGCTTTTTATGGCAGATCCACAGATGTCTATCGTTCGACCGTAACGAGTCAGTCCGTTTCTTGTACTTAGTCAAAGCACGGACCGGGCACCAGACACTGGCATCACGATCAAACCTAGTTAACTTCGGTATAATGATCGGTTTGCCGGGATATCTCATAAACTTAAACTCTGCTCTTGGCAGAAGACGCAGACCTTCTCCAGAAACAATAAATCGGTTCCTCTCTGCCGAAAGCGCATGGATCTCACTGCGCCTTCTAGCTGAGGAAGCTGCCAATAGAAAGACCGCCTTTAGAGTCAAATGCTTTAGACTAGCCGAATGCAACGGTTCGAAAGGGTGCTTGGCCAGTACATTAAGCACTAAAGATAGACTCCAGGCTGGAATGACTACCGGTTGTCTCGGGCGGAGATTGCTCATTCCCTTCAACATCACATTTAACTGGGCCACCTCTGGACTATCCCTGTTGGCTAGACAAGGGATAACTGATGCCAAAGCCGACTTGTATCCAGCAACTGTGACGGGAGCTAGTCCTGAAAAGAACAGCTCACAGAGAAAGTCTGCTATTTGCTGAATAGTGGATTGAAAGGTATCAATACCCTTTTCTTCACACCAGTCTGCAAATCTGTTAACCTTGTTGTTATATGACTTGAAGGTTGACCTCCTTCTCGCAGCCGCGATGAAATCAGCAGCCTGTCAAGAAAAGCCTTCCGACGTGGAACGTTGTTTGATAACATCCACGCAGTCAATTTGAACATTTCGGGATGCTCGTGTAGGAAGCGTCCCTTGGCCTGGGAGATTATGTTCGGAATCTCGGGCAACTGCACAGGATTTTCCACCAGCAGATCTAGAAGATCCGTGAACCACGCCCTGCTCGGCCAATACGGCGCTATTAGCAGGACCAGACACGGTTCCTCCCTGACCTTCACCAATACCTTCGGTAGAAGAATGGTGGGTGGGTACGCGTAAGCGTGCATCCCTCTCCAGCTTATCGCCAGAGCGTCTGTATCGACAGCATTTGGATCTGGAATCGGCGAGACATATGTCATGATTTGAGCATTTTCCTTTGTGGCGAACAAGTCCACGTTGGGTTTGCCCCAATGCTCGAAGATCCGTCGCAGAACCGGAGGGTTGAGGGACCATTCTGTTGGCAAGATTCTCTGTCTGCGAGACAAAGCATCCGCCAGAATGTTCAATCGGCCAGGAATATGAGCTGCTTTCAAAACAACCGAGTAATTCCTGCACCATTGAATCAAGTGCCACACCCTGATACACAGAGTGGGCGACTTGGTCCCGCCGTGGCGATTTATATATGATACTACTGTCGAATTGTACGACCGTATCAATATCACCTTGCCCCTGATCATCGGAAGGAACTCTTCCAACGCCAGTTCCACTGCCATCATTTCCAACAGATTGATATGCAGCTGACTCTCCGGGAGAGTCCATGTGCCCGAGACCTGGTGTTCTCCCAGGCAGGCACCCCACCCTTCCAGCGATGCATCCGTGTAGACGGACAGCTGGGGTGGGGTAGGTGCAGCGAAACCCCTAATAGGAGATTCTGACGCTGTTTCCACCATAGAAGATGCGATATTATCGGCTCCAAAACTGGCACCAGTTTTGACAGGGGTTCTGTTCTCTGTTTCCATAGAGACATCACATACAACTGGATAGGCCTTCGCATTAGAGCAGCGTACGGGATAACCTGCTCCATGGAGACCATCATGCCAAGCATCTGAAGGAACCACCTCGCCTGAATGTGGTTTCCCACTCGAAAACTCTTGAGGATGGCTAACAGAGACACCACTCTGGGCTCTGACGGGTAAACCCTGCCCTCCTCGAGGTCGAATCGCATCCCCAAATAAACGAAATGTTGAGTGGGCGTCAACTCGGATTTCTCCTCGTTGACTATCCAGCCCAGATCTGAAAGTAACTTCAGAGTCAGAGCAGTATCCACGTTCAACCTGGCTGCCGAGTCTGCCTTGAGCAGCCAGTCGTCTATGTAGGTGTGTAGCGCCACGTTCTCTTTTTTCTGAGAAACGCTGTCACCGCAAGGACCACTCTTGTGAAAACCCTCGGAGCTGTCGACAGGCCAAATGGGAGAACTGTAAACTCCCATACTTGATTCTGAAACGCAAATCTCAGAAACCTGTGCCAACTCCGATTCATAGGAATGTGGAAATACGCATCTTTCAGATCGATCGATACACACCACATTCCTTTCCTCAATCCCGCCATTACCGACCTCGGCGTTTCCATCTGGAACCGAGGCGTATGGATAAACCAATTTAATGGCCTGAGATTGAGTATGGGTCTCCATCCCCCTGTGCTCTTGGGGACAAGGAACATGTTTGAATAGAAGCCTGGAGTGTTCCGGTTTGCTGGTTTTATTGCTCCCTTCAGAAACAAACCCGACACTTCCTTTTGAACGGCTTCTAACTTGTCTGGCTCCCTTGGTACGGGTGTCCAGACAGGTGCCAAAGACAGATTTTGTGGTGGAAAGTCCCACCACTCCGGCATGTAACCCTGGGATAACCATCCCAGGACCAGACTGTCTGACGTCACACCTCGCCAGGCCTCGACGAAACGCATGAGCCTTCCACCCACCATAGACGCCTCGACGTCTAACGGGGTTGTCCGGCTCGCAGTCCGCCCCCCCCCCCCCTTCTTAACGAGAGAGAGTGAGAACCATTTCGTTCTAGGCACGACGGGTATAACTGGCACCGCTGTTCCTGTCGCACAGGCGCGGTCCAGGCGGATATGAAGGGAGCTTTCGTACCATCAGGTACGCTTCGGCCCCTTCTGTCCGCCCTTTGAGGCCTTACCCCTACCCTTCCCCTTGCCCTTCCCGCCTCTAGGGCGATCAGGAGCAACATTGGGGAGGGTAGGCGCCTCTACAACCTTCCTGGGCTTCTTCGCCGGCGGCGGCTCCGAAAACCCAGCTGAAGCAGAAGTCGCAACAGGCCTGGCTTTCGCCTTGCCCTTATGCTTCTTCTGCTTCTTTGAAGGCTGTCCCGTTAGCGGTTTCCCCACAGCCCCTAGTGCGTGCGCTTGCCGCACTAGCTCTAGCTGTAGGTTTACCGCTAACCAATTCTGCGCGATACTGGCGGTATCCTCTAAGATGGCCCGCGCTTGGCCACCGAAGATGCTAGGCCCTGTCAGGGGCATCCCAAGAAGACGCTCCCTGACTGCCGTAGCCGGACGCATATGGTCAATGACCATTTGCCTCCTGGATTTCGTCACTCGCGCTTGCACCCTTGCCAATGCGTCCATCGACAGCACCAGGCCGTCATTGACACATGAAAGCGCCACAGGTGGCACAGGGTGGCCTGCCCCCGCTTCAGCCCACACCGACTGAAGGAGACGATAAGAATGGTTGACAGCGCTCATCGCTTCCCTCACACCCTCATCGCATAGGGACAGGACTTCTTCCTGGTGTACCTGAGACTTGTCCACTAGTGCCGGACCGGGGCCACCCGCCACGGCACTGGACACCCAGTACCCATCGGTCATCCTCCGTGACCGACGGGACTACACCATACCTGTCGTATTCCCCCCGCAGAATACGACATCTTGCCCGCACCTCCCTGGAGGCCGCAGGGAGCTGACCCTTGGTCATCAGTTGTTTGCTATAAATAGCATCCAACAAATCTATGAACCGTGGATCCAGTCCCACTGACTGGATCAGGGCCGCGGGCAAAATCCCCGTCCTAATCGACGCAACCGACGGACAGGGCGCATCTTCATCGGCCGTGGCCGAAACCACAGACGGGTCAACCCTGGCTAGCCACGCCAGAGCATCTGACCAATCTACCTCCGACGAAGACACCCCCGCAAACACGTCACCCGTTGACGTGCTCACGGGTCTGCCAGCCACGGCCTCCCGGCAAGGAGCCACGGCTGACACGCCAGGCACTCCGCTACCACACGGTTCCGCCGCCACCCCATGAAACACTCCGGTCCATGGGGTAGGTCCGCACGAAAACCGTACGGACCCGTAGCAGTCGCGGAACCATAGCCAGACACGGGCGCCAACGGCACCCCACGTCCGACTTCCGGACCAGGCGAGATAGGTGAGTACCACGCCTGGCCCGGCACACCCGTTCCCGTGACGGCTGGTGCCAAACCAAGCCGCACGGAACCGGTGCACGGTAACGGATTGGCCTCAGCCACAGGCGGAGCCGCTGACCTGGCTTGCGCCAAACCAGACAAATGGAGGCCGGTTCCGTCCAGGACGGAATCAACCTCCATATTCTCCACCTGCGGCTTCACTGGCCGCAGCAACCTCTCCTCCTCGGCCTCCTCGTCTTCAGGAGGACGGACGGCTCCCACACCTGACGGACCGGCCACCGCTACTGGACCACCCGGAGGTGGCCGCAGAGAAACAGAACCCGTCTGGCCGAAGCCAGACGGGACTGCCAGGGGGCTGTACAAGACGGCCCCCTCGGTAACCAGTCCAGAATCCTGTCCGAGGACAGGATCCGTACCAGGCATGGGGAGAAACTGCCCCCCCCCAACCTTTGGTAGCAGGGACGACACCAGCGTGGGCAGAACGCTATGCAGAAAACCCTGCATAGCCGGACCAAACCACGCCGGCGGTGCCATCTCCGCCACCTCCAGCTGGGGACGTGGAGCACCCCCACCGGCCGAACCGGGCGCTCCACGATTTCCTCTCGGACCGCCTGACCCCGCGTCAGACCCAGCCAAGTCCTTCTGGGCAAGGAACTTAACCATCATCTCAACGGACCACACTGCACAAACATTACACCTATGATCAATATTACACAGGGAACACCTAAAACAAGCATGGTCCTTGAACACGACACGGACAAACTTATGGCATTCGTCACATGATGGCAGGGCTGGCTTGGCCTATAACATAAGCACAAACCTACAATAAACAAGTGGAACGAGACCCGGATGGAAGGCAGACAATTAATTTTCAAATAATTTTGACTCATAAATTAACCGTGACCCTCCCGCACCCCACCCCGCCACGTTACAACAACGATCGCATTGATTATGACGACAAGAACGAGGCGGCCATTAAACACACCCATAATAGATCCTCCAGGATGTGTAACGGCTCCATGAATCATATCGCATAGCATTCGGGGTATATTTACTAATCAATATAAATTATACTCCTAACGAAAGCAGCACGATATGTGAAGAAAACAACAAAATGTATAATAAACTGCTGTATCACACGGTAAAACCGCAGACCACGCATTTACTCAAGAATTTTGAAACCACCGATCATTGCAAACCGATCGTGATCGCACGTAAACTTGATCATTCTAAAGTTTCCGGTACCATTTTTAGTACGCAGCACCCAGAACAAGATGCGCGAATTAATGAAAAATTTTTCTTCACATAAACATCCGAGCGACCGGGTGTGACGTCACCCGCTCGGATCCTACGGAGAACGACGTCAGCTGATATTCGTGTTAGAAATACCGTAGCATAACACCTATTTTCATATCTGCCGATCGCCTGTTGGGGGTTAAAGAAGGCGATCGTCTGGCATATATCGTTGTTAGCACACGTCCCAGATTCTATGGGGTCAGAAATTGGAACATGCGACACAACGAAATTTAGAGACCTAAGTCTTTTAACTATGGATAATAAAGAACGATACAACCTGGTTATCTTCGGCGGTATTCTCCATAGTATCCTTAGTTAATCCTTTCACGAACACACAAACTATCACAGATTAAAGACTTAGATTTTCTTTCACAAAAAACCACTAAAATCCTCAATGCAGAAAGCATGTATTGCTCTTGTTGCTATGCAAACAAAAATGAGCTCTATGGTAAACGGGTACTCGGCAGTTGGGAGCCGAGTACCCGGTTCCCAGGAGTCGGTAAAGCTTTCTAAGTCTATAATCCTAGAGCCGCTGTTTAGGCCAGCTGTATATCAGAAGTAACAGAATGGTGAGTATTGATCGAAGGAGAATTACTCTTCCATTCATAATGGACCATTCCATTTTTAGCTATGCCCCACCCATCACTAGCTACGCTCCACCCATACCTCGCCGTGTTGGGATTGATCGATCCCCAAATGCCCTAGCTAGCAATTTCCTGAAAACTATACAGGGAAGCTGCTGAATATTTTGTAACTAATTTGACTGGGTTCTGTTGCTGCCTCTGGCAGCAACAGCACCCAGTCAAATTAGTTTCAAAATATTCAACAGAATATTTATTAAATAGTAAAAGCAAACAATTTGTACAACAACGCATAGACTGTCTTCAAATATGCGTTCGTGACGTACTTATCGACGTCATTCATTATGTCGTCATTGTACACCTCACGCAATTAATTATGACATCATATGATGGGTGGGTACTCTGGAAAGGTGAATTTCCTACCTTTATTTAGCACTGCCTCTTTTCTGATAAGTCTGAGTTTTCCTAGTTTTTTCACCAGAGCCTGCATTCGCTTTGCATCTAGCATCTTCTTCCTGACTTCACTCAGAACTGTATCAGCCTGACCTTTTAACTCCTGAGCCTGCTCAGAAGAAACAAATTTCAGATCCCAGCTATACGCAGAGGGCTAGACATTAACTACTGATCCAGTGATCCACAGGCCTTTTTCACATACGGATCAGTAATGGATCACTGTGTTAAATAATAATAACTGATCTGGCTGGATCACTAAGTTTTAGTAGAATTTGTTTGTCTTAACTACTTCTACCATACAAGTAGTTAAGACAAACAAAGTTACTGTTTATAGTTTAATAACCAGTTGGTGCAAGCGTGTAAAATTAGTATTGAATCTAAAATTGGCAGACCAAGAAGACCATTTTTGAAAATTTATCACCGGAATGATTGGCTTGTCTGCAGACTTTTTGAAATTTACCAGTGGAATGACTGGCTCGATAAACAAGCCAGTCATTCAAGTGGTAAATTTTCAAAAATGTGTATTTTTACTTTCTTGATCATTCTTGCCCGTTAAAGGGTTAATTCCTAATAATATGATGTAAATGTATTTGACTAATTTTATATGCTGTGTGGATCAGAACAAAATGTCAAAGACCTGTGAATTTTCTGATGTACTGATCCGTACGGATCACCATTAAATAAAGTTAATTTCTAGCCCTGCAAGCACCAAAATTGTGCTTTTCATTGTATCTCCATAAGAAATATGCCCAAGAATCACTCAAATATATGTAACTAATCCATTTTTGCCAATAGAGGGATCTGATCTGTCACTCAAGTATATGGCATCATAATCAAATACGTCACATGTTAGCTGACGTCACAATCAGAATGACATACCGTAGCTTAGTCATGAAAATAAAAAATTCTGTCACAAGATCGTAAGAATTATATGTCTTTGATTAATTTAATAGTTCTATAATCTATAAATTATTATTAATATTAGCAATTATATGTTGATCTGCTAAGATAAGGTTTGAAATATGAAATTTTAAAGCATATCAAATTATAAATAACCTCTTTAGCCGTTCTGTCTTTTTCGTAAATACTGTTCCTCCATTGGTCAATCTGAACATGTAGTTCTGCTCGTCTCTTCTTGATCTCCTGTTGTTCTGCATATCTCTCCTGTTTTCTCCGCTTCAATCTCTCCTGAGATGGGCCGAGCATAAGCATTGCATAAAATGATATGTACAATGTATGTTTGTGAATAGCAGAATTAAGGCAAGTTATTACGTACAAGTCACCTGCCCAGCTTCTGAGCTTTCAACATCTTCAGAGCCACAGTTATAGAACTAACCCCTTAACCCACAAATTTGTTCAGGAAAAACATCAATTTTTTCATACAAAATGTCCATTTACCGGGCAAGAAGACTATTTTTTTTTAATTTATCACTTAGTCATTCTAGTGGTAAATTTTCAAAGTCGTCTTCTCTTGGTCTGTAAATCGTCCTTTTCCAAGACCACTGCATAAGCCGTTTTTGGCCAGCCTGAATGCAAAAGGTTAAAGGTTGTATCGCCTCACACTAAATTGATTAGTTTTTGGCACGCTTGAATCAATCATACACAAATTGTGCTACATTAAGACCTTTATGTGCGAAAGTTTGTCAACAAAGCAAGAAAGTTACAAATGTGGTTTTAACCGCTTAATGGTTGAGCCGGCTAAAATGGTCTCTAGCATGGTCTTGAGGAATAAGCATTTGTAGGCTAGAAGAAAAGAATTACAACTGGCATGATTGGCTCGGATATCAACTAGAGTCCTGGTCCTGCCGAGCCATCTGGGCAATTTGAAAAACTAACATTTTATATACCGTAATTCTCAGGTCAGACACCGAACGGCAATCGATTTGCTAAGTCGCACTATCCTTCACATCGCGTAGGGCTCAATAAAAATGGCCTCCACTTGTCCAGCAAATAGATGTTTCTCCAGACTCTTGCAATTTTTTATTATCTTTTACTGTGTCAATAGCAAAGAAACCGGTCTACATTTTTCTACGACAGCAACATCTTCCATCAAATTTGTTGAAAAATGAACACCAGGTCATCTTTTAATTTAATTTGAAAATTTAAATTTGTTACATCAGAGTGGTAGTAGTAAAAGGTATCCTAGTATAATCCTACAATCAATCGTGCCAAACAAATACAGCTATAACTTGATACTAACAGTGATGCATAAAATGTGTACGACTACACTAATGGGAATATTTGAACTGGGGTGTTCAAGTAAATTATACGTGAAGAGCCACTCAAAGTAGGAGTGGCTTGAATTTGGAATGTTAGAAAAGAATGGTTCCTAACAAAACATGTGGACTTGTAAAATTAACCTTTCAAGAAGCTAACTGAAAAACTACCCTGTCAACTGATATGCAATAGATACAAATGAACCACTAACCCTGTTACATAGGCAGCATAAGATTCTGGCGCACATTTTGGAAACAATGATGTGGTAAGCTAGACAGCAACAGCTGACAGCAAAGCTTCTTTCCAAAATGTACACCAGTTATCATATGAAATGGAATCAAATTTGGCCATTTGATATTTCAATAGGGTTTTAGAGCTTCAGGAATTTCACTAGATTCCCGTCTGTGGATGCATTATGTATTTAAAAAGGATACAATATAGTATAAAGGATACACAATAACGCAGAAAGGATACAGATATTTCAGTTATGATTTACAAAAGGATATAAGCATTCAGCCATTAGCCTTTGAGATTCAGTCTATTGCTAACCAGTGACACATGGGATACATGTACAAATTTTCCGGGCTGTAAGCAGCAAATATAACCATTAGTATGATAATCCTTCAATGATAAGCCTTAAAGGTCTATGTGTAATCCTATAGACTCGGACTAACAATCTCATTTAAACCCGTAGCCCTCGAATTTGTTCAAGAAAATTTCAAAAAGTCTATTTGCAGACAAAGAAAATATGATTTTTTTAAATTTACCACTGGAATGACTGGCTCGGTTATCGAGCCAGTCATTCCAGTGGTAAATTTTCAAAAATGGTCTTTTGGTCTGCAAATGGACATTTCTCAACACCATTGGAGAAGCCAAGTGTTAAAGGGTTAATGGTCATACTCGCCAAACCCAGCCTCTGTTATGATCTTGTGGAATGTCCATATATAAGCCAAGAGAATATAATTTTTGGAAATTTACCACTGGAATAGCTGGCTCAATAACCGAGCCAGTCATTCCAGTGATAATTTTCCAAAAGTTGTATTCCCTTGGCCTGTAAATGGACATTCAATAAGCAAGTATTTTAATTTTCTTGACCAAATTTGACCGGTAAAGGGTTAATACAAGAGGCTCAAGGGGCCTGTAACGCTCACCTGGAACATTAACATTTCAAGTAGAACGGCCATTACTTTACACTTACAGCTCTAATCATTTTTATCAGAAATTCAACAATTCTGACAAGAAACAGAAACATGTTTTAAAACAAATTATGGTCAGGCATTTTAAGAGTAATATTTTAAACGATTTCTTGACCATTTTCTGAATTCCAAGATGACCGCTGGAATAACAAACAAATCCAAGTTCTTGTTAGAAGTGTTGAAGCCTACCACCCGAGAATCATTCCACCCGAGAATCATTCCACCCGAGAATCATTCCACCCGAGAATCATTCCACCAAAGTTTCATTGAAATCAGGCCTTTTATTAAGGAGTACATAACATTTAAAGAATATCCAAAACATTTTCAGAAAATCTAAGATGGCCACCGGATATCAAAATTCGGCCTACAACCCTAGGGGGATTCCCCCAAGCAAATTTAGTCCAAATCCACCAAAAGGTTTAGGAAATACATGTACGTTATAAAGGATTTCCTGTAAATTTTTAGAAAATCCAAGATTTTACCAATAACAATTTTCGTTAAGCGTATTCAAGCCTGAAGCCTACCACCATAGGATTGGTCCACACAAGTTTTCATTGAAATCAAGCCATTTATTAAGGGAGCGTATTGTTTTAAAGGATTTCAGGGGCATCTGTGGAATATCAACCAATCAAAATTCTCAATAGAAATTCTAGAGCCTAATACAATAGGATCTTCCTGCCAAATTTGGTTAAAATCTTCCCGAGGTTTAGGAGAAAATCAAAGATGGCCACTGAACGAATTGACAAATAAAGATTCTCGTTAGAAGTGTTAATTCTACAACCAGCCAAGTATTATTGAAATAGGGACTTGAGTAAGGAGTAGCATTTTAAGAGACTTCTGTAAAATTTACATTAAATCCAAGATGGCCGCTAAAAAAATATTAACCAATTAAAATTATGAAAAGTTCTGGAGCTTACTATGATAGGATTCTTCAAACCAAATTTGGTTAAAATCTGCCAATTGGTTAAGGAAATACGTTTTAAAGGAAAAGTTGAGGGACAACGGATGGACCCATGCATAAGTTCATGTGGCTATTCTAGCCAGACCTGCCAGATGAGGTAATAATGAATATATTCATGAGCTACTCGCTAATTACAGGACTATTGATTAACTATTTCAATGACAAATCCTTAAAAATGTAATTCTTTACGATGCATAGCAAATTCTGTTGAATATTTTGAAATTAATATGACTGGAAGCCATTGCTGTCTAACAGACCTAAGGCAGCAATCATATTAATTTCAAATTATTCAACAACTTTGCTCTTTGTTTGCCCCTAGATTGCGATATAGGGAATTCAGCAGTGAAATGGTTAATAAATGCTGCTAGCCCTAGTGCTTATCCTTCTCTGCTAGATTTAACAATTACTTTTAACCCTTATATTGCTTTAACCCCTTAAGATCAGAAACGAGAAATTCTTTATGATGTAATGAATATTATGTATTTTATGTTGAAACTGATGCGGCTACCACTCCCAGTAAAATAACTCAAAATATTCAACAGGTTCCATGCACAGTCATGAATGTTAAAGTTATAATTACAGAATTATGAGATATATACATGTAGTATCAGTCATGTCAATTGTCATGACCGATCGCAGTAAAAAGTAATTAGAAGGTAGGTTTTGAAATATTTTATGCAGTAGAAATTATTCATGGTTATTCTATCATTTAATCTTTACATTTAAAAAATAATCGTGTATTTCGATTACATCACATAATCGCGCAAGTCTACTGTACATTGTAGGTAGTTCCCATGAAATAAATCTTGAAGTCATGGAAGTGTGTGGATTATCAGCCCTCTGATTGGTTAAACACTTACCCGCTTTTTCTGGCGTTCTTGCACCTGTTTCTGTATTGATAGAACCAGCTCTTCATCATTGACCATCTCTGATTGAGCAGCAATCTGTTTCTGCATTCAGTTGATAAGGAAATAAAACCCGTAATTACTTAGAGACTTTGCATTAACAAACATTGTGTAAGCATTGCTTTGTCATACATTGCCCCTACATCTTATTTCAGAACTCAAAAAGGGGAATAGATTCATAAATAAGAGGCCCAAGGGCCTGTGGCATTCACCTTGACCATTGGCATTTAAACCATTGGCATTTAAATAGATATGATGGATGAGTTTCGGAAAATCCAAGCTGGCCACCAAAAAACTGACCAATCAAGATGCTCATTTAATATATTGAAGCCTATCATCATAGGATCGCTCCACCCAAGTTTTGTCGAAATTGCTCTATTGATTGCAGGAGTACTGTTTTTAAATGGTTCCGGAAAACTTTCAGAAAATCAGAGATGACTGCCAAAACAATGACCTATCAAAATTCTGAATAGAATTTCCAGAGGCTATGACAATAGGATCCTTCCATCCAAATTTGGTTGAAATTGTCCAAGCGATTAATTCCCATTTTCGGAAAATCCAAGATGGCCACTATCAAAATCAAGCTGTCAAAATTCTGTATAGATGTTGTGAAGCGTACCGGCTTAGGGTTCATCCAGCTAAGTTTGGTTGAAATTGGCCAAGCGGTTAATGAGATGTAGCTGTTTAACTAATTTCCCAAAACTTTAAGAAAATCCAAGATGGCCGCTGGAAAAATATACCAATCAAAATTCTGTATATAAGATCGGAAGCATACTACACTAGGCTTCCTGCAGCCGAGTTTGCTTGAAATTGGACAAGTGGTTATCGAGGAGTAGGTCTTTTATGTGATTTACAGAAATTTTCAGAAAATCCAAGATGGCCGCCTAAAAAGTTGACCAATCAAAATTTTGTATACAAGTTCTGAACCATACCCGCGTACTATCCTTCCAGCTAAGTCTGGTTGAAATTGTCTAAGCAGTTAATGAGGAGTAGCGTTTTAAACAATTTCCCGTCATTGTTCGGAAATTTCAGGATGGCTAAATTATGTATACAAGTTCTGACGCCTACCCCCATAGGGTCCTTCCAGCCAGATTAGGTTGAAATCTGCCAAGCGGTGAATGAGTAGCGTTTTTTAAGCAAAAGTTGATGGCTGGATACCGGACAGACAGGTATGCTAAAAATTGACAAAAAAATAAACTGAACTGTAACTTTCATAATAAGGACATACCAATTATTTTTTTTATTTTACAAATGATCCTATCCAAACTTAATTTTTCCAAATCCAGAAAAAAAATAATGATGAAATTCTAAGGCCTTACTTTCAACATTATTTCCATCTAGAAATTCTTTGCAGCCAAATCCTTATCACTCGGAATTCCTCAGACTTTTCTGTAACTCGTTTTGTTTCTCTGTAGCTTTATTAACCGATGGTCAAGCCACCAAAAATGGCTTTGCAATGGTCATGAGAAAAGTCTATCTGCTGGCCAAGAAGGCTATTTTTGAAAATCTAGCACTGGAATGGCTGGCTCGTGGATGATGGGCTATTGAGCCAGCCATTCCATTGGCAAACTTTCAAAAATAGTCATCTTGACCTGCAAATGAACACTCACTGAGAAAATGTTTTGGATTTTCTTGATCAATCGTGACAATTAACATGATGAAAGGATTAATACTGTAATAGCTTAAAACTTCTGAGCTGAAATCATACATTAATTTTTTTTTCCCATCTCAGATCTTGTGTTTTTGGGTGGGAATTTTCGTGAAACAAAACATGAAATTGGTCTGGCATAAAGCTATATGCCAAGTTTTCATTCATTCTCTTTAAGCATATGGAAATTTTAACAAATTTATAAATGTGATCAACTATAGAACTGCGACTTAGGAAGCTTTGTCAGAAATGTAAAAAATCTGACAGGCAGGCAGGCCTGCCCACCGCCACACTGACCGACAGATTTATACTACTTGTAAGTCACAACTAACAGGTCCAGAAGATTAAAAGACAGACAGACAGACAGACAGACATTGCAGCAAGAAACATAAACATACAAGGCAATGGAAGGATCCAATCTGTCATTTAAGTACATCTATCTGACATCATAATCAAATGTCACATGTTAGCTGACACCAGTCATAATGAGGTAGCTTAGTCACAAAAAAATCCAAGTCTGTCAGGAGAGTGTACAAATAGACCTTTCCACTTTATCCTCCATCAGATGATGTCATGATTAACTATGTGACGTGTAGCATGACATCATAATCAATGATGTCATTATGACATCATGAATGACGTAGATAAGTACATCACGAGCGCATAATTGAAGACGGAATATGCGTCATTGTACGAACTGTATGTCTTTACTATTTAATAAAGATTCTGTTGAATATTTTGAAACCAATTTGACGGGGGCGGGGGAACAGCACCCAGTCAAATTAGTTTGAAAATATTTAACAGCTTATCTGTAGTTTTTTTGAGAAATTGATAGTCAGGGAATTCAGGGATCGATCGATCCCAACACTAGCGAGGTGTGGGTGGAGCTTAGCTAGAGGTGGGCTGGGCTTAGCAAAAACTGGAAAGGTCCACTGAAGCTCCCAATCAAATTAGTTTCAAAATATTCAACAGCTTGCCTGTATATTAACCCTTCAGTTTTAGATTCTGAGAATTCAGATTTCAAAGTTTCAAATCGATTCCAACATGTGCTAAAAATTGAGCTGAGCTTAGTTATAAGTGGGTGTGGCATATGTAGAAATGGGGGTAGGAGATACAAAAAACATACAACACATACACAGGGATTCTCATAAGGGCCCTTTTGAGGGTCTATACACTCAAAATCTAGCTCGGGACACCCAAATGTACCCTGAAAATCATGTATGATTGTGTAATACTAAGTAGTTTTATAGTTTTTACACAAAAATACCTATGTAGTCTAGCATGAGACCACCATAATTTATACAGTAGTTGTAAGTCCCTGCTACTCTCTAATTTTAGCATGGATGAGAAATACTGCTTCAGATTACCAGTTTTCAGTTTGGGACTTTCAAATTTCAGTTGGGGACCCCCAGCCTTCAGGGTGTGGGGTCAATAGGATGTCCAAAATTTAAATGCTATGAGAAACATTGCACATACCTTTATTTCTTTGGCGTGTTCAATAAACTCCTTTGTCGCATCAGTATCAACATTAGCGCCATCTTGCAGCATTGCCTCTAACTGTGCCATACATGTCTGCAGCTCATCTTGAGCGGATACCAATCTCTGCATCATCTGTTCATACTCCAACACCTACAGATAGAATGGCAACAGCCATTTAGAAATCATCACACTATAGCAGGGTTAGAAATTAACCACTGATCCCGTGATCCGTACGCATACGGATCAGTAATGGATCACTGCTCTAACACAGTAACTGATCCGGCTGGATCAGTGTGTTTCAGTGTTCCAGTAGTTTTACCAGCTGGTGAAATCTGTTGTGTTTTAACCCTTTAATGGTCAAGTTGAGCAAAATGACCTCTAAAATGGTCTTGAGAAATATCCATTTGCATGTCAAGAGAACGAGCCAGTCATTCCAATGTTACATTTTCAAAAATAGCCTTCTCTTGGTCTGCAAATGGACATTCACTTTAAAGCAAACATTTTAAGTTCCTGAACATTGGAATTATTAATTATCATAATAATACAGTATAAATGATGCATCCAGAACATTTGATTAATGTTATTTTCTTTGTAGTACTACAGTACGGATCAGTACAAAATGCCAGGGATTTGTGACGTTTCTGGTGTACTGATCCGTATGGATCACCATTAGAAAATGTTAATTTCTAGACCCGCTAGACTGTTAGAGAAGATGAAGATGTATTAATTGAAACTGTATTATTTGTAAGGTATTTTCAAGAACAGACATACATTTTTCCAGTCACGTAGGTTACTTTCAGTCACAAAAATTATGGGTAGACAGAGTAGAATGTAAAAATGAAATTCTTGGTCCCCATTCTGCAAAATTCATGAAGAAAGAATTTAAAGAGACAATCGTTTCTGTTTTCTATACCGTACAGATATTCCGGACTGGATATTTGTTATTATTTGCTATTTTTATACAAACACTTGCGCGCATTGCAGTTTCTTCGCGTGAGGATTTATTTTATATACAAAACATTCCTATTTGTAAGAACACAATCTTAAATAATTCTAGACAGTTTGAGAATCTCAGATGAGATACTGGTGCCACAAGTTCTACAATCCACTTGCGAAACCTCAAAAGACGAAGGGTGCAAATCGCAACAAATTATGGGGACACTTCAAAGAAATCGGCTTCTGACATACATGTACTAACCACAACATATCATTTATAGCACGAATTGTCCGAGTCAACGTGAATTATCGTAAGCAAATACTCTGGTGTCCTCTGTGAAATGGTGGTGAAATCTGCCTTCAAATTTATTTTCGGGTTTTTAACATTTTTAGAATTTCTAATTTCCATCTTCTTGTTTATTGAGTGCCTATATTTATTGACCCACTAGAAGCAGTTAATACACTTAACCCTTTAATGGTCAAGATTGGTCAGGAAAATCTAAATAACTGCTCATTGAATGTCCTTTTGCACGCCAAGAAAACAATATATTTGAAAATTCAACACTGGAAAGACTGGCATAACCGAGCCAGTCATTCCAGTGGTAAATTTTCAAAAATAGTCTTTTATCGACCTGCAAATTATGGACATTCCTCAAGATCACTGCAGACGCCGGTTTTAGCGTGACCATTAAAGGGTTAATTCAATATATCAAATTTATAGATCTATCAGCCAATGTACCTTTAAATTTACTTGATCAGTCTTGACCGTTAACCTGACCAAGAGAAGACTACATGTATTTTTTTTAATTTACCACTGATAATGAGCCAGTCATTTAAGTGATCAATTTAGAAAAATAATCTCTTGGTCTGTGACTGTACACTTTATATTATGAATAAATTTTAATTTTCATGAACAAATTTTAGGATTTAGTTAACGTGCTTAATGTTAAGACTTTAATTGTTTTATTATTATAATTATACTCACATTAACATTTCTTGAGCATCGTGGCTGTTTAGAGATCTTCTTTACTCCTAATTTTTGCACCCAGCTTGAAATCCACTCCTCATCTAATCTTTCCTGTTCACTTTTAATAGACGGAATGACAGCGCCGTCTGATTGAGCTCCAATCATGACTTGGCCTGAATCGAGATAGATTACAGGCGACCTTGGAAGATGTGGTGATACGTTTTGACTAACTGATGAGAGAGATGGACGTTCATTTGTTCCCAATAATGGCATATGGTGCCCATGGAATGACGGTCTTGCAGGTATACAGGATCCGGATTGTCCAACATGGTACATTTGTGGCTGTGGATGGAATGAATGTATATCAGAGCCACCATATTGTGGCAGTGGTGGTCGTGGTGGTGGCGGCGGTACAGAATGAGGATGACGGAAACCAATTTGGTGTGGCACTGGTGGTTGTGGCTGTACGAACTGGCCAGGCACATTATTCCTAACAGGTTTCATATGCATTGTAGATGGAAAATTAGGTGATACTGAATTAGACCTAAAGGACATTATTTCTGGTTGTGTCAAAGATGGTCTCATTGGCGGTTGTTGTGGAAATGCAGTAGGCAGGCATTCATGAGCATCTGAATTTCCTGTAGGCATTCTAGGATGTGGTATATGTGGTGGCGGTCGACTGAATGGTGGTTCTAGCAATGGTGGTTGTGATATCTGATGAACCATGTTGATTGCTGACTGGGAAGGTGGTTGTTCCGGTATATTATGAAATTTCCTGCCATAATTCAGATTTCTTTCCGAAGCTGTCATCGGGAGATTCTCAACTGGATGAATATTATTTCCTAAAATTTGTTTACCCTGAGGCTGCAAACTCGAGATAGCCGTGATTGAGTTACCCATATGCTGGCCTGCAGGCACATACTGAGGCAAGTGTCTGCCATGCCAGGTTGTTGCATCTTCCCTAGAAGGGCCTAATCCAGTAGCAAAGTGTTGTCTATCTGGTGCTTGGCCGGTAAATGGTCTTTGATGAGGGTCTTGTTCAGTCTTCCAATTTGTATTCACTGTTGTCTGTAAGTGACTGTTGGTAGAATTTGTGGTCTGACACATGCCAGGATAAGTAATAGGATTTCTCTCCATCATTCAGTTTTCTTAAATTCACACACGACTATTAGTGAGTCAGGGTTACATAGCGACACATGCTGTAAACCAAAAAGAAAATTTAATCAGGTGATAATTTTGTACAAATGAGTAGAACTAAATTTCATTATATAACATAAAAATTATTGTATTTAGCATAAATTGACCAATGTGGGTGCTTCAATTAAGGAGAGGAATTCATATCCTTTCATGCATGTCGTAAGTTGGCAAAGAAATAAAGATTGTACACAATTATTCAGTTTCTTCTGCTTCTGCTATTTAGTAGCCACCATCAACTGGTTGATTTTTTATGCTACAGTAGAGAGCGGATGGCAGCGTTAAAACCATTTTTTTGCTATGATATTTTTCTTAACCCTTTCACCGATTAATTCCATATATCTCATTTTCTAGACAACCATACAGGAAATCTGTTGAATATTTTGAAATTAATTTGACTGGAAGCCATTGCTGCCTTAGGCCGCAACGGCTTCCAGTCAAATTAATTTCAAAATATTCAACAGAATAAGTTTTACATGTATATCATAAGAATTTACTTTTTCAATGATTTGTCACAAGGTTCCCCATTATTTGCTGTCCTTACTGTATGAGAGCAATGCTCTCAGCTTATTAGTGATGTTCTGATTAATCGATTTAATCGATGATTGATTGGTTTGCATGGTCAACCAACCGATCGATCATGATTTAAGATATCGACTTCGGTTGTTTATAAATTGACTTTATTAATATATTTTAACTGGTCAAGCTAGAACACAAATACTTTTTGGAAAAGAATTTAAATTTAATTGTTACAACTATAGTATTACTCCCTAGTTATACATTAATTCTTTCAGCACTGAAATAGTATGTTAATTTCAAAGAAATCATACCAATAACTTGGTTTGAAAGGGGTAGTTATCCTTGAACATGCTATAATTACTGCATTAAAAATGGGGAAAAAATGAGAACCTGTTATGATCATTTATTAATTGATCATCGGTTAGTATATAAAACCAATCATCGATCACAAAAATAGTACCAATTCCCACCACTACAGCTTATACCGTAGCTAATAGTCATGCCGCTAACGCAAGCCCATCCTTGACGGTACATGGGAAGAATGATTCTTTTCGAAGCTTGTTTCTGTGGGTGACTTGGAAAAATTCCTGGTCATGCCTATTTCTCGAGAAATGTTTTAGTGGAATGAGTCAATTGTCGAGTGCGCTTGTTTGTTGGAGATTTTGTACAACATCATTGCAAGCTGTGAAGACTTAGCCGGTTTTCGAGTGATGGCCATTGAAGATACCTTAGAATCATAGTCGGAGAGTGTTCGGCTGTGCGTTTAATTGTTGGATGTGAATTGTTCATGTATATTATGAATTCGTCCGGATTTTGTTTTCCGGCCATCATGACTTTATCATGCATCTATGCATTGTATATCTGTGGGTGTGTGGAAACAAGTTTATTTTCTAGTTGTGCCATAAAGATAATTGGATACGTGGGTGCCATTTTCATGCCATGGCTGTACCTCCTATTTGAAGATACTGGTGGCTATTAATTTCAAAATTGTTACATTTGAGGACCAAAGAGATGAGGTCTAGAAGAGATCTAGATGTGAGATTGCCTGGCATGCCGGATTGAAGTATGTGTTGTGTGATAGGTTTCAATCCCTCCGAGTGCAGAATCTTAGTGTAGAGGGATATTACCTCCATAGTAATCAATACGGTGTGTCCTGGGATTTTCCAGATTTTTTCCAAGTTTATTGATGAAGTCAGTGGTGTCTCTGCTGTATGACAGGATATGCTGGAGATGAATCTTTAAATGTTCATCTATGAAGCTACTGATGTGTTCAATGGGGCAGCCATTGCCCTTTATTATAAGCCTCCCAGGTGTTGGGAGGGTTTGTTTGCGTATTTTGGGTAATACGTAGAATCTTGCAGTGCGTGAATTATCTATTCTAAGAGCATTTGCTTGTCTGTCAGCATCATGTCTGTGGTTATTTGACAACTATAAAGCACTAAATCAGTGATGGAGTGTTTCAATTTTTTTCAGCATGTGATTTTGTTACGTTTTCAGTCACACACTTGTAGTAGCGCTCATCAGCTAATGGACCTTTCTAATTTATCTATCAATCATATGATGTCATAATCAACCATGCAACTTGTAAGATGATGTCATAATCAATAATTTCATGAATGACGTACATAACTTTGTCACAAATGCTTAAATGATGACGGACTAAGCGTTGTTGTACGAATTGTATGCCGTTACTATTTAATAAAGTTGCTGTTGAATGCTTTGAAACAAATTTAACTGGGCTGCCATAATTGATATTCAACAGCTTTATACCTGTATAGTTTTCTGGAAATTGACAGTCAGGCAGTTCAGGGATCAATCGATACCAACACAGGCAAAGTGTAGGTGGAGCTTAGCTAGAGATGGGCGGGGCATATCTAAAACCGGATTCCTCCATTGTTTGAGTGCTTTAGTGTTGTAGTCCTAAGCCTTCAGAATGATAGTGTCCGGGGCGTTGTCACCACTAGTTGGTAGCTATTTGCAAGCTGTTGTGAGCTTTCAGCGAGACTGATATCAATTGCCTTTATGATTATGGCAATGTCTTAGTTTGCTAGCATCATGTTTTACTATTTTTATAAATGTGTCAAAAACATGACCATTGCCAGGGGGAGGTATACAGTTGCTGGCCGGTTTTAACTTCCATGTAACCCTTTCACTGATGAATTCCCCATATCTCATTTTCAAGTCAATCTTACAGGAAAACTGTTGAGTATTTTGAAATTAACTTAGGCAGCAATGGCGTCAAATCAAATTAATTTCAAAATATTCAACAAAATTAATTTTCTACCGTAAATAATGTACTTTTTCAGGGATTTGTCGGTGAAAAGGGTAAGTGTTTCCGTGAAGGAAGACTTGTTGTGTGGTTTGTCTGATGTGAGTGTGGTGTTACTCTCATTACTTCCACACATTCTGGGTGGTGTTCAAAGTGCAGTTTGACGCGTAGCCTTTTGAAGAATTTATTACGGTCTGCATGTAATCTTCCCATGTTTGGTTCGAGCACATGAGAGCTAAAACCAAGCCCTAATTCTAGGACTGTGTCAGGGTCTGTATTGATTGTTTTCTCAGATCGATTGACATGAAACATATTGCCAGTTCAAAAGCCCTTATTTCTGACCAACGCTGCAGTAAGTTTAAAATCATCTGCATGTATAACGTTCTGATAAGCTTTTCTATCATCTGCATGTATAATGTTCTGATAAGCTTTTCTATCATCTGCAAAATAGAGAAATGTCGGATTCAATCACAGATAGTATGTCCTTGATAAAAATAGTGAAAAGTACTGGACCAAGTACAGTGCCCTGTGGAACTCCACTCAAAACAGGTGTCCATGACAAAAAGCCTCCATTTACTAGAACCCTATGTTCCCGATTTGTTAAAAAAAGATCTTATCCAATTTATGGTCACCCAGGGGTAAATTTTAAGGATTTTTTCTACTAACCCAGACGGAAGTGTATTCATTGATTTTACTATCCCGCAGCAAATTACACTAACCCAATGTTTCTAGGCTCAAAGCTGATCCCTTCTTTAATCCATTCACCGATGGACTCCTAATAAACTCAATTCCAAGGCAACCATATAGAGAAGATGTTGAATATTTTGAAATTAATTTGTCTGGAAAGCCTTTGGCAGCAACGCCATTCTGGACAAATTAATTTCAAAATATTTAATAAAGCACTGAAGGTAGCAAAAATCTGTTATTTTGTCAATTTTTGGTGGGTACATAATGACATTATACATGTAACAGTGATTTTAGTATTTCCTTTTTTTGAGATCATTACTAACCCAGACAGGTTAGTGCAGGTGTAGTTTTACTAACCTATATGAAATTCTTCTATCCTCGGGTTAACGGGTTAGTGTTAAAATCGAGCCCTGGTCACCTATCAATAGTAAATGTGAATGCTTGGTTTGAAGAGATCTTTTAATTGCATCAAGTAATCTATTATCATATATACATATCTACATGTCACAAGTTACAAAAATGTTCCTTCACCCGAAACACTGACAGTTTTAAAATCAAATATTTTGACCGATAAAGCGCTACACAGACCTCATAGTAGTGATGATGATGATGATGATGATGATGATGAATAGTCATTCTTATTATACACCTGCATGTGTTCATCCAATGAAACACTTCCAAAATGTACCACGTGACCATCCAATAATTTTTCCATATTGAACGATGCAAAACCCATATTGGACAGTAAAATCTGTATTGGATGCAGCTTAAAATCTGTATTGGACATTAAAGAATGATCATAACTCTTTCCGCATTAATCTCTGTCAAGGGAGGAATCTTCATCGTATCTAGCCTACGTTTTCTCATGAAAAGGTTCTTTGTATATTCTGAGATTAAACTAAATTTCTGTTGATTTTTTATGTTTATTTGCTGATAACTGTAAGAGGTGCATAATAAATAGGTCATTTTACATTGTTACGTCCAATATGGATTGTTATTGCACTGCGGCGTCTTGTCCAATACCGATTTCAAAACAACATGGACTTGTACGATAGTAATCCATATTGGACTCACCAATAACCTACATGTAATAATATAAACGGGAAAAAATCGACAATTAGGATACACAATCCACATAAATACAAAATATACGGCCAAGATCATATGCAGGCCTGTGCTGTCATGGAAACCTGTTGAAATTGGTCTGCATGAGGTTGCCTTAATTCTGGTTTAGAGGGGATCCAAAATGGGTTACTTTATTTGTGGGTTTGAGTATGGGGATTAATGAGGTTATAATGGTTAGATTACCATAGGGTTCCTTAACCCTTTAATGGTCAAGCAGGCTAAAACTTGACTGTTATGGTCTAGTGGAATGTCCATTTACAGGTCAAGAGAATACAATTTTTGAAAATTTATCACTGGAATGCCTGGCTCGATTATCGAGCCAGGCATTCCAGTGGTAAATTTCTCAAAAATTGTATTCTCTTGGCCTGTAAATGGTCATTCAATAGGCAGATATTTTAATTTTTTTGGTCAAATTTTACTGTTAAAAGGTTATCTAGGCAAGATCGTGATGACAGAATGAAGGTACAAGGCTCAAATACAGACGACTGAGAGGTGATATGATTGAAGTTTATAAATCCTGAATGGAGTGTAGAGGTGACAGACAAGTCAACATGTTTTCAAAGGTAATAGAAAACAGCTCTACAAGAGGACATAGCCTGAGGGTATGAAAGGAAAGGACCAAACTAAGGGAACATTCATTTACAAGCTAATCAACAATGTATGGGACTGCCTACCCAATGCATTAGTAAACATGGTTCGTACACCTTTCTGTGTTTAAAATTCTATGACTTTTTATGACTAAATTACCAAATTCCATGACCTCCAAGAATTAATATCTAGGAGATTTGTGTTTATGACGTAGCACCAAAAATAAAATTCTGCCACATCTCTGAAGATTAATATCCTCTTGCAACAACCAAGCCTTGTTTCGATAAGCTGTTGCCATGATTTTTATTGCATAGAGGCAATTTATGCCAACAGATTTATTTTTATTTTACATGATTACTATTTTCCATGACTTTTCCATGACCTATGATATAAAATGTTGATTTTCCATAACTTTCCAGGCCTGGAATTTAATTGTCAAATTCCATGATTTTCCAGGATTTCCATGACCAGTACAGACCCTGTTACAGTAAACATCGATTCAGTGTTTAAATTCGGGGGTGGGGGAATATATCAGGAAATTAAGTATGACTTTACTGCAGAGAACAAAATGCCTGGAAGTCATGTGCATCCATCGTATAAGTCAAATGAAAACGGGTTGAACAGGCCTAAGGCTAAGTCCACAGCAACTTGATCTTGATTAGTTATGGGGAAACATACAAAGGACATTATTTTCGCCGCGCATTCGTGAAGTGACTGGTCTAGACATGTTTTTTCCAATAAGAGTCCTACGGTGTTGTACGATTTGCTGCAGATCTCAATGATGTGTTTGTTCCAACTAAGGTCATTGGTGATGTTGATGCCCAAGTTACTGATGAAACAAAACTTAGACTGGTTCCTTTTAGTGTGTAGTCGAATTTGATGGTTTGTTTTTTTCTGGTTAGGCTCATCATGTTTCATTTTACTGGATGGAAGCACATTCCCAAAGTGGAAGCACATTCCCCAAGTGGTAGCCCAGTTACCTAACATGTTTATGTCTTGGTGGAGAGCCTCGCAGCCCTTGGGGGTCATCAATTTCTTGGTAGCATAGTTGGAATCTAAATATAAAATAATATGAAGATCCTTTATATGTAGAATATGCTACATGTAGAACAATCCTGACAATATGGTACAAAAAATGAATGTTGTGCCTTCCTGTGATCTGTGTTTACTTACGGATGTTTGTATAATTAACTCTCACCCTATAACCTATCATCGGATAATAGGTTTTCGAGGGTGTAATCACATTTTTGCAGATTAAATATAAGAGTAAGAATTTTATCAAAAAATGCTGTCAATTTTATAACTAGCAAACATTCCTTGAAATAAAACATGCATTAAAATGAAAATAAACCATAAAATGAATGTAATGCTCATAAAAATCCACTACCTCGTCTACAGATGTAATCTCAATACTGTGTCATATGTTTTCGAGGGTGATGTAATCTCGTAGTTTCAACACAAGTGAGATGGTGAATTGATGTCAGTGTTTATAATTTGAGCAAAGGAGAGTTTGTCACCAATGGTAATGCCATAAATGGGTCTGACACAAACACAGAACTTAATTTATAGTTGTAAATCCAGTTCAGGTCAAATTCTGTTTTTTGTTATAACCGGGTAGCAGCAAATTTCAGCCAAAATTCTTTAAAAATTTTAATCTTTCTATTGAAAATGAACATAATTTTTTTTCATCAAGAAAACGAAAAAATATTGAAAATTTTATCATATGTGGTAACTAGCATCAGTTTGAATCGGCATTGTGGGTAAAGAAATATCAATCTAGATCTGAAAATCACATAAGCACCCCATGTCAGTTTGACGCTTCGGGAGAAATAAATTATTGCTATCGCAACATATCTGCTATGCTACTCAGGACGGCAATCGGCAGATGTCGTGACGCGAAAATTGGTTTGTTTAGTATTATTTTCTTATGAGTTATGTGCATTTTCATCATGGCTCTAAAAAGTAATAGTGGAAATACATGTTTTTCGAATAGAGGTATCATACACACTCCACTGGCAGTAATCCTCCACTCGCGGCAGAGGTCCACTCGAGGCAGTGAGCTAATTCATGGATTCCTATCAATGCAAGGGAAACAACTCCGTACGGCGTAATTTGATCACCATCGCCCTCCCCCCCCCAAACCCCCCTGGTTTTTCCTCTCGCATAGTGTATCCCCTATAGCGACCCCAGGTTTTGGCCTCACCCATACTTTTGGCCCCCCCCCCAACCCACCCACTTCCAGGTGAAGATACGTTCCTACACGCATGGTCATAGCCACTCTACAGCTATTTAACTCAAAGCAATATTTATTCAGTAATAAGTATACAATGGTAATTTTTAGGTTTAACTTGGGGGCAACAGTACATAAGTGCATGGGCCAAAGCCTTAGATTGTGCCGTTCATGAAGGAACTAGTTTGAAACAAACGGATCTCACCTGGAAGTCAACAGCGATCAAATTACAGGAATACGTGAATTATCTCACTGCCTTGAGTGGAGCTCTGCTGCAAGTGGAGGATTACCGCCAGTTGAGGAGAGTATGATACCCTTCTCTGTTTTTCACTACACCGACGTCAAATTGCATAAAATTATCATCTGCTCTACTTGCATATTTTTAAAATTTGCAGATGTTGTGTAAAAATACTGTAACTATTTAAAGACACCTGATTTGTTGATGTCGCCTAAGCAATGCGCACGTGAGCATGTCAAAAGTATGTACCCTCAAAATCATATGACCCTCGAAGGTGTATAGACATTTCGGCAGCCAACCATTTTCGGCAGCTTGGAGTACATTTTCGGCAGCCCGTTTTCGGCAGCCTATATCAGTGTGTTTTATTATTATCCCTGTGTTACCTATATGTTACCCTATATCTATGTCGCTTTAACAGTCGATATAACAGAAATATATACTAATACTATATGTGTGTATTATATAGTAATAGTATATATTTCTGCTATATCAACTCAGATAGACCAAAATCCATATCTAATTACCACTAATTGCTAGTTGACGAATTTTATTATGTTTGTTTTTCAGCCATGCTGACTCTAAGAGCAAAACGAACTAAGAGCCAGTTGCTGCGATGAAAGTCAAGCGCCGTGATGAAGATTAGGCATACTGTTGTGACGCTGTGAAATATAATTTCATATTATTTTGAAATAAAGACGTAGGCCTATATCGATCATTCTTTAATAAAGTGGTTGGCCTCTAATTATTACAAATTTCAGTTCAATTGCAAATGCAAAAAAATTTTCAAGAAAATTCTAGAATATAGACGTAACATATTATTTAAAAAGCAGTGCCAATTTGGAAAAACTGTGTCATGTAATTCATGTATCACATGAAAATTAGAATTTTGAAAATAATTTTTCGGGTTGAGACTTGGGAGCAGATTTCCTCCACTTTTCGTTAAGATCTACCAAATACCTAATGTTTGAAGCAAATTTGGAAATGCTCATTAGAAAATATAAATAATTTCGAAAATCCGCAAGAAACTCTTATAATGCTACGTCTGTAATGGTCGAAAGATTAATACAGACTGACTAACGATCTGAATCACAAGTACGACCAGCAATTCCACGTGCATTTTGATTTGTTGACGTTGTTTCTGAAAGCTGGTTGGTTAGAGCTCTCTCTATTGTATTTGTAATCCGCGTCTGTGTGTATTACGACCATTGTAATGGTTTCCTGCAATTAAAGCCCATGTTAGCTAGACTCTGCGGGTGATAACAATGTCCTCAGTTTATAATCCCCGCTGTTATCTTAACGCCAAAAATGTTAAGATGCGATCTCTTGCGTGAATGAACAACACATTTCGCTTGCACAGCAACTACTTTCAGTATGACGTAACATACCTAGTAAGCAAATAACTTTTAACAGACAAACTCATTTCAAAGTATTCACATTTTAATTAATTGTAACAAAATTTCATTTCACGCACCTTGTATGCACGGTCACTATGTACGCGACCACATATATAAATCTAAAGGAATTGTGGATATTTTTGAAAATAATTTGACTGGAACCTGTTGCTGGTATTGGCAGCTACAGCGTCTGGTCAAAATATTTACACAAATATTCAACCTATCCCAACAAATCGACTTAGTCAATAAGTGAACAGCTATCTAAAGAAAAGAAAATCAATTTGACAAATGTAAATCCTGCTAGATTTTTAGGAAATAATTTGACTGGAACCGGTATTCAACACTGCATATTCTGGAGTGAATTTGACCTTTAATACAAGTTTACACACACGCTACTTATTAACAACCGTGAATTTATTTTCAAAATATTCAAATATAACATATTTCAAGATATTACAAGTGCAACATATTTCACCATATTACATGGCGACGAACATATACACACGTAGACACTCACGTATTCATTAAATGACCACTTATCTAAATAAAGGTTCTGGACATATATTTTGAAAATAATTTGACTGGAACCTATTGCGGACATTTGCAGCAACAGCTTCTGTTAAAAATAACTACACAAATATTCACCAGATCCTGACAAATGCATACTCATTAACCCCTCTGGCTGAACTGTATAAAAAAAATGTATTTGACTGGAACATGTTGATTATGTTTGCAGCAACGTCTACGCAAAAAAATATTTACAGATATTTAACAGGTGCACTTTCGTGCAGGTTTTAAATATGTATATAAGGTAGCGCCAGTTCCAGTCAAATTGGTTTCAAAACATTCACAAATTTAACTATAATATAAGCGTAAGAGTGAGTGAAATATTGCTTTTGAGCTGTTACAAAAATAATATATTCGTTACGTATGTGTCAATGTCTGTTAAGTATTTTGAAACTAAATTAAGGTAGCGCCAAAAACTGTACTGTATAATTTGAAGCCGTAGCATGTGCACGCCTACACAGGCTATAACCGCCAATACTAAGCTCATCATTACCATTGCCATAAATCACACAAATAAAAACAGAAAAAGAATACTGTTGTGAAAGTCGTTCCGATTTCTAATTAACAAGGGAGGTAAATCGTATCGGTAATTACCTAACAATAGCCTCACGCAGTTACTTCCCTTGAACAATATAAAATGAACGCGTGGGTTCGAATATGTATTTTCACTTTAGGAATTTTCTGGTAATAATTTTTATTAGATGTTTGTTGGGCACACGCAATTTATTCACCTTATTTTTTCAATTCACAGATGTACACCAGGTGTATGCAAATGTTGCAGAAGCAACATCAATTAAAATGAGGTCTATGAATTTCAGATCTATGGTTCCTAATCACGGTATTAATCTGAAAAAAGGAAATATTATTAGATACAGACAGACTTATACAGATCGGCGGTAAAACAATTTTAATAACATTCATAACATTACAATATTTTACAACAATATAACGATGTTGAACATGCTGCCGAAAATGTAACAAGAGGCCCAATGGGCCTGTATCGCTCACCCGGAACATTGGCATTTCAACTAATCTTACTTAAGTTTTACATCCATCGGTGTCACTTCCAATGACTTTCAGTCAAATGGTTTAGTTTTCGAGATACTGACAACAATCTCTGGACTGTTTTTTTGCATTAGTGATTTTGAACAATGTTTAAGTAAAAATAGATGATATCAGTGCTAACCACAGCTGGTTTCTTAACTGTCTCACTGCTGCAAGCTAGTGCAGCCAATAATTTCAATTTTCCAAAGCTCTTCACTTGTTGAATATTTTGAAAACAATTCGACTGAAAGTTGTTGGCGGCTTAGCCACCAACAATTTCAGTCCAATTGTTTTCAATATATTTATCAGGTTCAGAGATATAACCTTTGGAATATGTCGTCTGCAAAAACTCAGTCAGACGGTTATTAGAGGTTTAAATACAATTGAAGAAAATGGTCTCTAAAGGCAGGTAGGTGGTCTTTATAGCAGGTTATTCCCCACCACCACCACACAATCCATTTAACACATGCGCATCTGGCTGAATCACCAAGTTAGGAGCAGAGGTAGGGTGAGCTGGAGTCGATTAAAAAAATAATTTGACTGAAATCATTGCTGCCCTAGGCAGCAACAACTTTCACTGCTGCCTAATGCAGCAACAACTTTCAATCAAATACATTTCAAAATATTTTTAAGAGCATAGATGTCAGAGCACATAATACATATCTTAAATATTTCGGCAGTACTGGAAAGGTTAATCCGTTAATTGGAATTTAATATCTAGTTTGGCAATAAAATCTGACATAGTGATAAATCAATGGACGGTGGAAACAAACCTATATTTGCCCTATGAAAGTGAGACTGCAAATATTTATGGAGTGGTAACTCTGGCATCTGACGTCCTATCAGTTTCATTTTCACAACACACATATTAGATGCCGACAGTAACATTGTGACCAAGTTTGGTGTCAATCCGTCAAGAAATAAGAAAATGAGCCGCCATTGTTGGTGAGACAGACAGACAGATGGATGGACAGACATACAGAAGAAGGATGGGGTCATCGCTAGATGACAGCTGACTGACAAGTATGTGGAGTTAAGAAAACCAATTTGGGCTTCAAAATCCATCAAATAAAAAAATAGAATATGGCAGCCACACGCTAAAATCTGATTGGTCCATGGCGACCATGTTTTTACCGATCAACTTCCCATGAACAAACTTTAATGGCCCTTAGTCCATAATCATATCCCCAAAATTTCAGCCCGATCCATTCAGCGGTTCTGCAGAATAAGTTGTTTTCACGAAAACTATGTCATCCAAGATGGCTGCCGAACCATTTGGCCAATCAAGTTCCTTCGAACAAACTTGGTTCAGCTCCTGATATTTCGTGAGTTTTGAATCGATCCACCAAGCGGTTTCACTATAATTGAAATCGGCCCAGTGGTTCTTGAGAAGAAGTCGTTTAAAGCAAAAAGTTGACAGACGGATGCCCAACAGACGACGGATGGTCGCCATGGCATAAGCTCACTTGGCCGTTATGGCCAGGTGAGCTAATAAATTGATAAGAAGCGAATCTTATTACCGCATTTAACTGGAAATAAGGGTTGTGTAAGCTGTTGCTGTCAATTATATAACAGCAACAGCACTGTCTATGACAGCAATGGTGTTTACAAACTGTACAGCAGCCTTTCTAATAATGGCTTTGTAACAATTAATCTTTAGACATTGGTGTGACAAGGGTTGAATAGTCAGGCTGAAAACTGTTGCTGCACTTGACAGTAACAGATATCGTCAGCAAAACTATTTTCAAAATGGTCGTCACCATGCTACATGCTATCCAACAAAACTTGTGAATAACGCAATACTGAACTAAATTTATTGCTAGAATTAATTGGCTTTAACCGTTTAACCCTCAAATTTATTCAAGACAATTTAAATTTCCTCAAAGAAAATGTCCACTTGCAGACCAAGAGAAGACTATTTTTGAAATTTTATCACTGGAATGACTGGCTCGGTTATCGAGCCAGTCATTCAAGTGGTAAATTTTCAAAAACCGAATCAGTATGTGAATATGGTACACTTCATCAGCTCACTACCTCACAGGGTATTAATTTCATTTCAATCTTGGGAATTAGAGTTGTGGTTTTAAATTACAAGATTAAATGTTCTCCTACGTTGGCTAAATATCTAAGATATGTATTGTGTGTGCTGACATCTATAACTTTGAATATTTTGATATTTATTTGACAGAAAGTTGTTGCATTCTAAGGCAGCAATGACTTTCAGTCAAATTATTATTTTGAACTAGTGAACAACTGCTGCAAAGTGAGTTTGGTCACTCTGTCAAATGATTACAAGGGTATTAGAATGCAGTTAAACATGCTATAAAGACCACCTGTATTAAATGCCAATTTTACCTGCCGCCAAGCTGTTTATCTGATAGATTCAGAAATGGCATGGTTGAAATCAGCATACTCATAACCCTGTACTAAACAAATTTTGGCTTCAAAATCCATCAAATAAAAAAATCCAATATGGCCGCCAAAACATGCTGTATTTTGGTTGGCCCACTGTGGCCATGCTTTTTGACAGATCAACTTCCCTTGAACAAAGTTTAATGGCCCTTAGTCCCTAATCATATCTGCCAAATTTCAACCTGATTCCTTCAGTTGTTCTAGAGAAGCAATTTTTGCTAAAACTAGGTCAACCAAAATGGACGCTGAACCATTTGGCCAAGCAAGTTCCCTTGAACAAACTTAGTATAGCTCTTGCCATAGATCATATTTCATGGGATTTGCTTCAATCCACCAAGCGGCTTCGGAGGTTTTTAAAGACGTTTCTAAAAATCGGCCAAAATTCAAGATGGCCGATCGGCTTCGTTTGAACAAATTTGAATCTCTACACCCTAAGGATGTTTCCTGCCATATATAATTGAAATCGGCCCAGTAGTTCTCGAGACATAGACATTTTAAATTTCCCATTGCCTTAGTATGGGAGCTTTTGGCGGGAAAATGATCGAAGATGGCCGCCAAACCGTTTATCCGACAGCTTTGAAACTTGCAAATTTGTGATCAGAATACCCAGAAACATATATAAAGACAATTTCAGCCTCAAAATCCATCAAATAAAAAAATCCAATATGGCCGCCAAACATGCTGTATTTTGATCGGCCGACTGCACCATGTTTTTTGACGGATTAACTTCCCTTGAACAAACTTTAATGGCATTTAGTCCCTAATCATATCTGCCAAATTTCGGCCTGATCCCTTCAGCGGTTCTGGAGAAGTCGTTTTCGCTAAAACTAGATCAACCAAAATGGCCACTGAACAATTTTGCCAATCAAATTCCCTTGAACAAACTTGGTTCAGCTCTTGCCCTAGATCATATTTCATGGGATTTGCTTCAATTCACCAAGCGGTTTCGGAGAAGATTTTTAAAGACATTTCCTAAAATCGGCCGAAATCCAAATTGGCCACCAGCCAAATTGGCCAATCGGCTTCGTTTGAACAAACTTGGATCCCTATGCCCTAAGGATACTTCCTGCCAATGATAACTTATATCGGCCTAGGCTAGTGGTTCTTGAGAAGTCGTTTAAAGGAAAAGGTTGACGGACAGACAGACGGACGCCGGACTGATGATGGACGGTTGCCATGGCATAAGCTCACTTGGCCATTCTGGCCAGGTAAGCTAATAATGTGAGAGGCTGCCGAAAATGTGTTTTTATGTGTGACAGAGTGATTTGCTGTGTCAAAATCACTTGTCTCAGTCAGGTTGTGGTTTGGGATATGGTTAGGTTTTTCTATAAATATCTTTTATATGTTAGGGCAGGATAACTTTAAGGGTAACTTTAAGTTGGCACATAGGCAGATGAAATGTATTTCGCGCTGTTTTTGCACGCGAAACTCAGGTTCGCTTCTGATTGGCCGGACAGCTAGAAAGGTGTGTGTTTGTTTAAAGGATGGTTTAAGATAGCCATTCACTGATATCCAACTGACAAGTCAACTTGGAAGGAATGATTCCGTGAATCTAAGTGTGGAATCCTGTTTGTAGATTTGGCCTGTAGTTTGGTAAGTTATGCTCGTATATGTATATATATATATATAATTAGAATAAATATTTAGAATGTTATCATCATTATCATACCCTTTCCCCTCCCCCTATCAAGTCTAAAATTCCCGTTAAAATATGGGAACCTTTGGATGGACCGCATGGGAAAAGATGGAATTGATGGGGATGTTTTGAAGTGCAAATGGAATAGTGACTTTATTTCATTATGTTGCACTTAATTCATTCCGATTCTATAATTTCTTGATGTGTGTGGCTCTGGATTTTCCAATATTCGGCGGCATTAGTTGTTGGAGTAATATTGAAAAATACGAAAACTGGTTATATTTCCAATTAGTAATGGTCAACCTGTTCCATCCAATATATACTCCACAGCGTTTATAACCGTGAGACATTTGGTTCTACCAGTATAATAAGTGTCCCATCAGGAGTCGGGAGGTTTGGTTAGTTCGAAAACCGGTAACACAATGAAAGGAGTAAGTTCGGAATCCAGGTCGGATTACCATACTCAAATGTTAGCCTGCTAGGGCTAACATATTTCTGGATCCATGGAGTGAACCAGCTGTTATCTAGTGATCCAGGAATGGTACACTTTGTAAATATACTGTATTGTTTATTTGTATACTTTGTTATTATATTTTAAAAAGAAAATAAGGTTTTTGATGAATGTAAGTTCTTTTAGCTCTCCTGTTCGAAGAACCGAATAGTTGCCATCACAATGGGTTTTTGTACTGCATGGTTGAAATGCAACCATTTTTCTGAGATTAGCATATAATCTAGCACATACTATATTATTTTGATTAGGTCAATTGACGGCAGATGATGAGGCAGTTCAGACTTTGAGCGCATATATGGAAGGAACAGTTCTGGTGAGATAGTTAGATTTTCTCTCTGATTCTGTCTATTTGTCTGTGGTAAAATTGTCTACAGTGCTATGTCTTGGGCATTATTTTGGTCAGAGTTGTTGGTGGAATTAATTCTTATTGATAAGAATTGATTTCTGTCATCAAATCTGGGGTAAAGGTTGTCTAGGACGATGGCTGATAAGGCACATGTTTTCTTTAATGGTAGGACAGAATCAGAGTATGTGGTAAGATCAGTGTGATGTGTTTCCCCCCTTTGTATGCATATGAAGCAAACTTGACTCTCTGAACCCTGGCGTCACAGTATATCAATTACCAGGCAACCGTATAGGTAAGCTATTTGTTATTTTGGGGCGAGTGCAACAGGAAGCTGTTGATGCCATAGTCAGCGTGGTTGATGCCATAGGCAGCTACGGCTCCCAGTTTGGTTCGTTTCAAAATATTCAGCAGAATATTTAATAAATTGTAATTGAGATTTTGAAGTCGCTATTTTGGGTTGAAAGGGTTAAATATTCATGTATCTAAGGTTTAGCTCATAAGTCCATGGTGTACCGGTTCTGTCGACTGACCTTTGTCCGTCTATTTATCTACCTGTTCGTCAGTTGTCCGTCTTACTTTCCCTTGGTGCACACATATATATATATATTTTTTTGCGCATGTTGAAATCATGACATATATTTTTTATGCATGTTGGAATCGTGACATTTTGAAAATGGAATTCCAATGGTTAATTGGTTTGTGCGTCATAATTTTCTTGTTACGGTTCATGCTCTCGACCGGACATTACCATTACAGATGCCGAGCTTTGCTAGTTCCTTCATTTCTCATTCGACTACAGACGTATGGGTTAATATTTATTATCCTACAGTTAAAACTTATAGCGCATGTAGTTAGTATCTATTATCATAATAGGCAATATATACTTTAAAGTGTAATTATTTAATTAAGCGCCTTATGTTTGTCATTTTTCTAATAACTGATCAGGGGTGTTTACCTGGGTGTTAACCTGAAGCAGTTCATGGGGTGTTGACCTGGGTGTTAACCGGAAGCAGTTCATGGGGTGTTAACCTGAAGCAGTTCATGGGTGTTGACCTGGGTGTTAACCTGAAGCAGTTCATGGAATGTTAACCTGAAGCCGTTTCATGGGGTGTTTACTTGGATGTTAACACGAAGCAGTTCATGGGGTGTTTACCTGGATAGTGTATGAGATTTTTCAGAGACATGGTGCTTTAGTAATGTCATTTCTGAAACCGTCAGAAATGTTCCTGGATTTGTTTCTGGTATTGTGTTAAATTTAATCTGTATTTGGACATTTCAATATAAAAGAACTTTATACTTACTGGACTTCACATAAATATTATGTCAGAAATTAGATGAAAGAAATTGTTTAACTTTAATTTGTTAGACCTAGATAAGAAATTACCTATCTGTAAAATGTATTTAGGGCATTATATTTTATGCGAATTATTCTGAGGAAATGGGGAATTTTCCATATTAAAGAATATTTTGTCTTTGGCCAACGTCCCTCCGGGTGGTTATAAGGATTAAGGGTATTTTATAGGTAAGGTTGTGATCAGTCATACTCTATTTTCAACTTTGATCTCAGGAGATCCTGGTAATTGTTTCATTGGGTTTATTCTGTGAAATGGAAAAAATGATTTTTGCATGTGTAGTATTTAAGGCATTATGTAATCTATTCAGTATTTTGCGTATTCCATTTGTATAGATATTCATTGTGGAGCAGTGAACAAATGGTGAGAGAATTCATTCATTAAAATTCTTACTTAAACTTAATTTTTATATTATTCATCATCATCATCAATTCACAAGGCATAAGCCATTGGCTTGTTATTGCCTCAGTGCTAAACTGGTAGGGCAGGCAACCCTGGTCTGGATACAACACGTGTAGCTATCTTCATGTGTGCATGTTCATGTAGATGCACAGGCTGTTTCAAGATTAGTCCACTGTGATGTAATAATTGTATTATGACTTTGGGAATTGACGGCTCACATATGTTGTATAAGCATATGTGTAACAGCAACGTCCAAAGCCACACCACAATTAATTGTGTTCAGTCGAATTCAAATATTCTTTCTTTGAAAAAGATGTCTAGTTTGCCCTTGAATATTTTGACTGTGGTTGCTTCGACTATTGTAGTTGGCAGTGAATTCCAATGTGGTGCCACTCTATTTGCGAAGGAGTGCTTCCGAATATCTTTGCTGCTACGTTTTATGTTGAGCTTGAGCCTATGACCTCTGGTCCGTGTAACATTGGACAGTTCGAAAAAGTAGTTCTTATCAATATTATATAGATCTTTGATGAGTTTGAATGTTTCAATCAAATCTCCACGAAACCGTCTATATTTCAGTGACATTAGATTTAGGGCTTCAAGTCTTTCTGTGTAGCTATACTCTCTGATTTGTGGGACAAGTTTTGTTGCTCTGCGTTGTACTCTTTCTAATAGCTGCGATTGCCTTTTCAGTCTTGGAGACCATGCTGAGTTGCAGTATTCAAGAATGGGTCGCACAAGTGATTTGTATAGTAGCGTGAAAGTAGATTGATCAATGTTGGTAAATGTTCTCTTGATTAGTCCTATTGTACTGTTTGCCTTGGATACAATGTTCCCTATATGTATGTCAAAAGAGAGGTTTCTGTAGACATGAACCCCCAAATCTTTTTCTACATCTGATGTTGATACAGGATGTGGATCAGGTGTATCTGTCATATAGTATTTGGTTTGAGGGTTATTTCTGCCGAAGTGCATGACATGCGTTTTGTCTGTGTTGAAAGATAGTTGCCATGTCTGCGACCATTTACATACTTTATTTATGTTTTCCTGAATCTGACTGATAGCTGGGTTGCCGTACATCTTTGTATCATCTGCAAATATTTTGCAGTGGCAGGTTAATCGATCAGGTAGGTCATTTATATATATCAGAAAAAGTATAGGTCCTAGAACACTTCCTTGTGGCACGCCGCTGGTCACCTCAATCCAGTCCGATGATGCATCATTAATTCTAACTCTCTGGCTCCTGTTGCTTAAGTAGTTCCCTATCCATTTTACTAAATTTTCGCCAATACCATAGCTTCTCAGTTTTGTTTGGAGTCGTTGGTGTGGCACAGTATCGAAAGCTTTTGAAAAGTCTAAATATATTGCATCGACAGGTTCGTTTGAGTCAAGCATGGCTGTTAAATCCTCCAGGTAGTCTAGTAGTTGAGTTTTACATGATCTTTTACCTCTAAATCCATGCTGACATTTGGTAAATAGATTAGCCGTTTCCAGGAAATTTACAATACTGTCTCTTATAAAAGATTCTAGGACCTTGCATAATGTAGAAGTGAGACTGATTGGTCTGTAGTTGCTTGGGTCATTCTTGGAGCCTTTTTTGTGTATGCAGCATACATTTGCCATTTTCCAGATGTCGGGTAAAATGCCTTCTTCCAGAGACTTGTTGAAAATTATGCATAGTGGTGTACTAATTTCTTTAGCAGCTTCTTTTAGTATTCTCACTGGTATTTCATCCGGGCCATTGCTTTTGTTGGGGTTGAGTCCTTTTAGTTTATTTTCGATGGCAATAGGTGTTATTAATATGTCTTTTAGTATGGTACCATTGTTTCTGGGGTTAATGATTGGTGTAGAAAGAAGATTTTCTGGAGTGAACATGTTTGAGAAAAATGTGTTGAGAATGTTTGCTTTTTCTGTATCATCTGTGGTCATGGTGTCGTTTGCAGGGTTACGTAGCTTGCTAATTGATTCACGTAGAACTGTTTTACTCTTGACATAGTTCCAAAAGGCTTTAGGATTTTTCTTACTTTCAGTTGCCACTTTACGTTCAAATGTCTGTTTTGATTTTCTGATGCATGCTGTTGCTTTGTTTCTAGCAATTTTGTAGAGTGTGTAATCTGTAGTTTTCTTAGTTTCATTGTATCTTTTGTATGTACACTTTTTGCTATTGAGTGAATCTGTTGCCGCCCGATCAATCCAGAGGTGCTTTTTCTTGCCATGGTTTTTTGTTGTAGGTATATACTGTTCTTTCACTGTGTTCAATGTTTTGTGTAGGAAGTTCCAAGCTTCTGATGCATTAAGTTGGTGTAGATGATTCCAGTCAGTCGTTCCTAAGTCTCTTCGCAGTTCGTTATATCGTTCTTTGTTCAACAGTAGTTTTTGCTTAGCTATTTGTTTGCTTGTGCTTAAGATGTCAGGATGTAGTGATATTTGTAGATGTCATGATCACTTTTACCTAGCGGCGGTAGGTGAGTTATTTCATGGACGATGTTTTCGTTGTTTGTTAAAACTAGATCCAAAAGATTTGAAGTCTGATTTATTCTATGTCGAGTCGGATTAGTAACTAGTTGCTGTAGAAAAATATCGCTGGTAGTATTAAGAAAAGCGTCTTCTTCTTCTTTTGGAGAAAAGCCTGTGTTCCAATTTATCGATGGGTAGTTGAAGTCCCCCACAATAAGAATATGGTCTGTATTTGCTGCATCAACTTTCTGTAGTAGATTTAAGAGGTTTTTGTTATTTGAGCCATCTGAGCTGGGACTTCTGTAGATGCAACCAATGATAATTCTTTCCTTTTGTTGTGTCGTCCATGTACTCCATACTGATTCGGTAAAGTCATCGTCATTCAAGATGTCACAGGGTTGAGCATTTAGTGATACATGTGTATATATAATAACTCCCCTTGATGGTTGGTTTATTATTCAGTGATAGTTGGTACTCATCAATCTGTAGTTCACTAATGTTGATGGTTGTGTTTTTAGGTAAGGCTTCCGTGATTAATATGATTGCAGGGTGAATATTCTGTACTAGTGTTTCGAGCTCAGCCTTTTTATTAATCAAACTATCTGCATTTGTGTATATACATGTGTTCGTTACTGTTTTAGAATTTCCATTGTTGTTTGATTGTAAATGTTTTGGCAATTGATTTGTGCTAATTTCTGCCTGGGAATGTACATGCAGTTCAGTATTTGTGTTTGTATTGCTGTTGATAGTGTCTATGTATGGCTCATCATCTGGAGTGGCTATGGACTCGTTGTGTAATAAACTGAAATGGTTTGATAGTTGTATTGGTACTTGTTTATATATGACTGGCCGTGTACCGGATTGATCGCAAGATGGTAAAACTAGCACCTCCATGTCCTTCCATTTCGAAAATCCTGTAAAAGGTAATAATTTATGTAATCTTGGATGTTAGTGGATAGGAGATTTATTCCTGATTTGTTGGGATGGACATTGTCCCAGAATAACTCACCATATACTTGGCCCTCTTCGCTGCTGAAAATAAAAGAATGGTTAATGAAAGTCACAGCGAGCCACACCGCTAGGGATTCTAATCGTGTGTTGAACTCACTGACCAGATCATTTTCATATGGTTCGTTTGGGCGTGGAAGCAGTGATGATACAAATACCTGTGTTTCGGGTGACTGGCGACGGATTGTTTGTATGAGTGTAGTGTAGTCCTCTATCATTCTGTCAAGGCTCTTACGACCGATATCATTTGTTCCTACATGTACCACAATCCCATCGTATCGTTCATCGGCTACAGATTTCTCGATTTGGTATGTGATTTCGCTTATACGCGCGCCGCTGAAGGACCTAATTTTGATGTCGGTATCATCGGATGACATATATCGCCCGCTTAGTTTTTTAAAAGTTGAGCTTCCAATTAGAAGAACATTATTCTTCTGCTTATCATTGGAATGTCCACTTTGTTGTTGTGGTGAAAGCCTATTGCTTGGGTGCCGTTGTTTGTGTGCAGTGCTAGAGTGCTGCTGGTATGAACTGAGTGTTTGGTGTTGTTTGTGTGCAGTACTGGGGTGTTGCTGGTATGAACTGAGTGTTTGGTGTTGTTTGTGTGCAGCGCTGGGGTGTTGGTATGGATTGAGTTTTTGATGGTTATCTGACTGTAGCCTGTGGTTGTTGTTATGGCGGTGTGTGTATGATGTACCTGCGACTACCTCATTGTATTTCTGCACACCTGGTTTGGCCTGGCTCCTATGGTCTCTTCCTTGAGACTCACTGAGTGCTTGTGGCATGGCTGGTATACGTGGTTCAGTGTGGTGATTTTGATGGATGTTGTTCTGTTGTGCTTGTTGTTTGGCTTGTTTACGTGGTGCAGTGTTGTAATTTTGATGGATGTTATTCTGATGTTGTGTACTTCTGTGTGTCTGTAGGTGAATGCTATTTGTTTGTTTGCCTGATCTGTCTGATTGTAATTCACGTACCTGGGATTGCAAAATGTACTGTCCCTCTCTAAGCTCACTGATCTGCTTTATTAGTGTGTTTAGCAGATCTGGAGTTTCGTCACATTTGGCAGAGGCCAAGAGTGTTGTGGATTCCACAACACTCTTAGCCTCTGCCAAATGCGACGAAACCCCAGTTGATGCAGTTTTACCTGTAAATGAGACAGTAGGGGGTTCGTTGGGTGGGCTTGTTGAAAACATGTCTGTGATGGCATCATCGCTTGGGTCAGGGATGTTACTCTGGTCACTTACCGCTGATGAGGACTCACCACATTCAGAGGCCAGCAGGAAGGAATCATTTGCCGCAGTTAGTTCGAATTTCTGTTGTCGCTGTGACTTTGTGATTATATTTACCTCGTAGTCTACCTGCTGGATGTTTACATACCATGCCAAGAAATCGGTGATATGTTGGTTTAAATGTGTACACTTGGAACAGGTGTACCTGCGACGTGTCGATGTTAGAGTGTTGAGCATGTAGGGAGGAAGTAGGGTGCAAGCATAGTGGTACCAATTTTTGCAGTCAAAACACTGTAGCATGAACTTACTATTTGCCTCGAGACAAATGCATTGGCTACTTACCTCAGCCCCATGCGAGGGGCTGGGCTCTGTGTTCAGAGCTCCCATCCCCCATCATTCACGACTATAGTTAAGACAAATGGGATTCATGAAGAACCGGTGACCTCTAGCAACTGAATTTTCTTTCGTCAATCAAATTGTTATTTTCTCCTTTGGAGATGATTGTTAAAGTTTTTCTAAGGTTAAAGTTGCTTGCTACGTCACATATGCACCATATTTGCGTCTCGGTAGGCTGTCAAAAACGAATTAATATTTGCGGCTGCCGAAATTACATGGCTGCCGAAACCGCCTGAGACCCCCTCGAAAACACTTTATTGGACAATATAATGAATATTGAATATATTATATAATATATTGTTTTGTTTTATGTGTAGGGGGTCCATCGACTCATAGGCTCTGCCTTTGATGGACTGCCCAATTGTGATGTGTGTATATTGTATATTAAGCATGAAATAAATAGTCTTGAATCTTGAATCTAAATGATAAGAATAAGCACATGTAGGCGAGATATATTTGGAAAAAATACGAAAACCGGTAACACATACAAAGAACGTTATTTTATTGTACTCACATAAATACAGGTCAATGTCAGTAATGTAAATATTCGGCAGACTTGTGAAATTCCATACGATATTGATAAATCGATTTATTTATCAAATTTACAATTTCAGACAAAAATGAAACTTCAACTTCTTCTTGTTTTGTATATTCCTTCTCTCATATGGTGAACCATACCTCAAGAGACCACCTTTTGGGCTGCGTGGCTCAACGGTCTAGAGCGTTCGGCTCCGCCGCGAGAATCGAATAAAAAATGTTACAGGTTCGATACCACACTCAGGCATGTTGGATTAGAAAGGGACGAGTATTAGCCGGCGTTTTTGAAAAAAATTTGATTATTCAAGATCAATTTTCGCTTGTGTTAACTATTATAATTGTGCAGATAGAGCCAAATAGATATTTAGTAGTATAGCCAGATTTATTTCCGTCAAAGATTATTTACTATGGTATCTGCTGTGTTTTCGTCTTTGCACAGGTTTTTCTCTTATACAACACGTTTGCGCATAGATAGTGGACCTACATACATTCACTAGACACTATGGGTTACTGTGAGGATTGTTGTACAGGGTATCTCAAAGTTAGAAACAGTCCAGCCGACCTAACGCTTTGCAAAAACATTTATTCAAGTGCCAAATTTCCACCATCCATAGCACCAACACCGATAACTGCAGCTACCGCTGCTACTACTAATGCGACTACTACATCTCTGCCACCAGCAGATCATGTAACATCCCCTAAAACATCAAATCTCTCCATTACTAGTTCCCCTGTTGACATATTGGCAAACCTAACACACCATTGCACGCCATTAACGACATAGTCTCTGTCTCAGACAGGCAACCTCTAGACATGGCAAATGAAGATGATAATGAAAAGAGTTTCTCAAATGACAACATATTTTGTACAGCTAAATGTTCAAAACCAAACAAGAAAGGTGGCAGCACTATGTTTGCACTAATCTGCCTCCGTATATGCTATCAGCACTAACAACTTCAAAACGACGATACACATGCTGTGATTGCACACTAATAGCAAGACATATCTCAGAGTATATAAAATTGTTAAATGATGGAAGCAACATAGAGATATGAACTGATTATAACAACTATCATCCCAACATCGCTGCAGCAAGCAACCAACTACAACGAAAAGAAGAGGAAACTTAGACGGAGCTTGTTCTCAGCTGAAGAGATAGCGGACCAGCAACAGAAATTAGAGAAAGACCTCGCAGAAATAAACCAGCACACCATATCATCATCCAGAATAAAGGGGGGATTTGCAATAAATCTTCATAAAGAACTACAAAGGAATATCATTAAGCACTACAGAAGGAAGAGAAAGTGATACAACAAGAACTCAAAAAGGTACAACTATTCCCACCTGAAGGACGGCGTACACCTGGATGATGAGCTAAATAAATAAAGAGAGATGTGGATTAGAAACCAGTAAAAGTGAGTCTGAGGAGGGCATGCCTTTGACTATTATATTTAACAAATCTATGGATAAAGGGATAGTATCAGACAAGTGGAAGACAGCCATCATCACAGCAATTTACAAAAAGGGGTCCAAATCTGACCCTGGAAATTACAGACCAGTAAGCCTGACAAGTGTATTGTCTCAACTAATGAAAAAGCTAGTACGGTCAGAAATAATAGAACATATAAAGAGAAACAAATTCTTCAGCAAAAATTGAATTTGGTTTTATGGAAGGAAGATCAACAGCACTGCAACTACTAAAGGTACTGAATGAATGGACAAAAGTGGTGGACAAAGGGAGACAAATACATGCCATATATGTGGACTTTATGAAGGCGTTCGATACATACAGGCGACTCATCAACAAGCTCAGAAAATATGGTCTAAGCGAACGTATAATATTATGGGTACAGGACTTTCTTTCAAACAGAAAGCAATGCTTCGTGGTCAATGGACATGTTTCAGAAAACCACCCAGTAACAAGTGGAATCCCACAAGGCAGTGTATTAAGGCCTATCCTGTTTGTGATATACATTAATGATCTTCCTGAGGCTGTAAGATCTACATGTTATCTCTTCGCAGATGACACAAAAATCTACAAGCAAATCAGATGCAAGAAAGATGAAATTGAGTTGCAAGAGGATCTGGACTGCCTTCACATGTGGTCAAACACATGGCTATTGAGATTCCACCCAAACAAATGCAAAGTACTAACGGTAGAGAGCAAGGGAGGAAAACGCCCAGATGAGAAGAGCTACCGCCTCTACAAGCAAGATGGGACACTAGTAAATCTTGAGAACACACAACAGGAAAAGGACATTGGGGTCACAATAGACATGAACTTAACCTTCTCAAGCCACATTCAAGCCCAAGTTAACAAGGCGAACAGCATTATGGCGCTAATTAGAAGAACATTCACTTACATAGATGAGGGAATGTTTAAGCAGCTGTTCCAGGCCCTGGTGAGACCTCACCTAGAGTATGTGGTATGTGTGTGGAGCCCTCATCTGAAAAAGGATGTAGCCCTAATAGAAAATGTACTACGACGAGCATCAAAAGAAGTTCCAGCATTAAGCAATATGAGCTATATAGATAGGCTGAAGAGACTGAAAATGCCCACAATGCGGTAAAGAAGGATGAGAGGAGACATGATAGAGGTCTATAAACTCACCCATGAGACATATGATCCTGAAGCTTCTGAGGGGCTGCTGATCTTGGCAGAGAATAGAGGCACAAGAGGCCATAGCTTGAGACTGTCCAAGCACCATATTAGAATGGACATTAGGAAATATATGTTTACAAATAGAGTGGTAGATACCTGGAATAGCTTGCCTGGCGCCATAGTAAATTGTAAATCTGCTTCGCCTTTGAAGTGGCCGTAGATAAATTTTGGGAGCAACAAGCCATTAAATTTGATTTCACGGACGAATATCGGATGCCGGGAAGTCAGGAACGTGGAACATTTTTAATGGAAGAAGATGCGGACATAGAGGCTGAACACAGCCTGAGTCCTCAGAAATATCCTAAGAAGTCCTAAGATGACAAACACAGTACCAAAGACTATCGTGCTAGGTGTTGCTAACCATCCCGTTGAGCACGAAGCATCGTTTGAACCATCTAACCCAGTACTAGCAACAAATAATGAAACTAACATCTGTATCCATGCCAACCAGCATGTTGTACCAAACACAAGATACGAACCCACCAGCCTTGTAACAGGCAATGGATCAGAAACCAGAAATTGAAACAACTAAGCCATCGCAAAACAACCAAATACCATCTCCCCTTCCAATGTAATAGAGAACGCCATATTACATGAACTTGTAAAGCAAGTAACAAAAATGCAGGAAAATATAGAGAAATTAAACAGTCAATTTATAAATCTCCAAACCAAAGATCACGAGAAGCGAATGCAACAAACCACATCCACTCTCTACCGTGATGCTTTAGCAAGTAGCACTCAAACTATGTCATAAAATGTAAAAGGACAACAACCTGCCAATACATATAGCAATGTAACAAAGATTGCTTCATCCATAGAACCTAGTAGATCCATCCCAGTACTACAGCAGAATGGCACATTTACTGATAAAGCAAGCTCAAACTATCGATACCCAACATATGGTTTCACGCAAGCGAGAAACCCTATGAAACAAAATACAAACACAACCCAAAACAGGAATAACTATCACAAGCAGGCACATATCCAAGCTACTAGTTCACCAATTCCAGTATACAATACACTGGGAAAGACAAACCACAACATAAATGGGAGGATACGAGTTGCTCCACTCTCAGAAAACTCAGTGGGAGATACATGTCCAACAATGAACTGAACATCAATATAAGAACTCTGAGAGGAGCAAAAATTTGTGATGTACATAGCAAGATACAAAACCACATTTCTCCAATCAGCCATGATGCAATAATGATACACATTTGATCAAATGCCATTTCTATAAGCAACCCACAACGCATGATAGACGATTATACCTCTATGATACAAAGGATTAGAGATATCTTTCCAAATATCCAAATCTGTGTATCAACTCTCATACCACGACCCCAAAATGAGCATCACCCTAGTGTGACACTACACTTCAACAGTATGTTATATAACTCAGCCGAGACCTTGCACATGACACAGGTGGACAATTCACAGCTTTTTATGGACCCCAGTGGATCAGCGTATAGGGAACTCTTCTATGACCATATACACCCAAATGTACATGGTACTAGACTCCTCTCAGAAAACATCATCAACTATCTAACAACAAGCTCAAACTCCCTACACCAGTATTTTCAGCTTGGAAGGACACATGGGAGGAACCCGTTGCAAACCAGCTACATTCCTTATCAAGGTGCAACCTACCAGAAAACACAATACCAGCCATACCATACATACTAAGACCTCACTCATTACATGGCAACCCAAATAGAGTTATAAATAGTAACATACTTTCAAATCTTAGACAACAAATAAAAAATTACTTATCAAATCGATTCTTAGTACTGTCAAATGAAGATATAGAACATCATTTACATGAAACTACATATCCCAGCTTGTATAACCCCATAGAAATGCCTTTATAAAACGCCCCAAAGCTACTCAATAGCCAATCAAATATTGACAGAACAGGAGAACAATGTAAAAAGTTATTAACAAATATGCAAACAGACAACCGTAAAAAAAACACCTACTAAGAAACCCATGAAAGTAGCCCCAATTTGTAGTTACGCAAACGCACTGGTTAATAACATTTCCCCTGCCATCATAATGATCACAGAAGTTCTCCCCCAAAATACAAACTTTGTAAACAATTTTAACCTTAGCGAACTTCAGATAAACAAATATAAACTCTTTATAACTAGTAGCCCTACTTGAGGAGCGGCTATATATACTAATGAGTCACTGAATGCACAACAACTTACATCACTAGATGACCATTCCATTAGAGGATCTGTTTGGTGCTCATGGACAAGACACGCTAAGGAAAATATAATCGCTGGGTGCATCTACAGAAGCCCCAACTCAGGCACAGTAAATAACAACAATTTGCTAAAGCTGTTAGACCTTGCTGGAACCATGAGAGACCACATTCTAGGTGATTTTAGGTGATTTTAGGTGATTTTAACCTTCCGTCTATAAACTGGATCACAAGATTTGCAACGAGTTCAGAAGGGGAAAATTTCTTTAACACTACAAGAAACAACCTTCTCCAACATTTAATCACTGACGCAACAAGACACAGGGTAAACCAGGCCTCAAATATTTTAGATCTTCTTTTAACAAATAACAGTAATTTAGTTGATGAAATAAATCACTTACCCCCTTTAGGAAAAAGTGACCATGATGTCCTTCAGATCTCACTGCATTCCAATATAATGAACGCCGACACCAAAAAAGCACTCCTAAACTATTACTACATAAAGGACAATACGATAAGATTCGTCATGAATTAGATAAGATTGACTGGCAACAACTTCATGGACTAAATACTACCGATGCTTGGAACTTCATACACACAAAGCTAACTTTGTTAACCAAATAATATATATACTGACCACAAATAACAAAAAATGTGGCAAAAAGCACCTGTGGTTTAACATCACTACCACTAAGTTGCTTAAATTTTTTTAAATGGCTTACAATAGATATAAAAAGAATAAAAATCCAAATGACTACGTCAAATATAAAACTGCTAAGAACAGCACTACATTCTGTATAAGAACAGCAAACCGTGAATTTGAACAGAAAATTGTATCCGAAAGTACAAAAAAAACTCAAAGCCTTTCTGGAACTATGTTAAAAGTAAAACTGTACTAAAAGAAACAATAAATAATTTGTGAAATCCGGAAAACAGTGCCTTAGCAACTGCCGATAAAAACAAGTCTAACATACTCAATAAATATTTTTCAAGTGTATTCACTGAAGAATATGTACTTTTGATGCCAAATACGAGCTCTCAACATAAGGAAAATGTGCTAACTGATATACTAATAGCACCAGTTGGTATAGAGAAAAAATTTAAAACCCTGAACCCAAACAAATGTAACGGGTCAGATGAAATACCCGTACAATTACTTACTGAAGTAGCAAAAGAAATTAGTAACCTCTTACGTATACTCTTTCGAAAATCATTAGACGAGGGCGTACCACCCGAAATTTGGAAATTAGCAAACAACTGTGATCTCTGCAAAGTCCTTGAATCATTTGTGCGAGATTAAACTATGAAATTTTTAGACGACAACAACTTACTTTCCCTATGCCAACATGGCTTCAGACCAAATCGACCATGCAAAACACAACTACTGGAGTACATCGACCACATAACTACTAGTCTAGACAATAACAATCTAACAGAGGTAGTTTGCTTAGATTTCTCAAAGACATTTGATTCAGTTCCACATAAGATACTCCTAATAAAAATGAGGAAATATGGAAGAGGAGAAAAAATTGTAACGTGGACAGAAATTTGTTTAACTAATAGAAAATAATGTGCGAAAATCAATGACACTCAATCAGACTGATTTTGACCAACCCTTTTCCTGTTATACATAAATGACATGTCGGAAAAATTAAGTTGTTATTGCAAAGTCTTTGCAGATGATACTAAGATCTATGGAAATCCCACCGAATATGAGATTCAGGATAATATAAATACAGTATGCAACTGGTCTAAAACATGGCAACTGTCATTTAATGCAAACAAAACCCATGTTATACACGTGGGTAATAATAATCCAAGAAAGGAGTGCACCATGACAGATTCCTCACAAACATATACAGTGTCGATATCAGAAGTAGAAAAAGCCCTAGGAGTCCATATTGATGATACACTTAACTTTGATAAACATATAAATTCCATAGTGTCGAAGGCAAATCAAACAGTGGGAATAATCAAACAAACCTTTACACAGTTAGACCCATGCACTTTCACATTATTATACAAGTCTCTGGTGAGACCGATCCTCGAATATTGTAACTGTGTGTGGGGACCCAGACTCAAGAGGCAATCAAAACTGATAGAACGGGTTCAGCGACAGGCAACAAAATTGGTTCCCCAAATCAAAAACTATACATACCCAGCGAGGCTTGAAAAGCTTAATTTAATGCCATTGAAACATAGACTATTCCGTGGTGATCTAATAGAAACATATAAGTTTATTAATGATACATATAACATAGACAAAAATATCTTCTTTGAAATCTCCCCAATTGCACACACCATAGGGCACTAACACAAACTAAGCACAAATCATAGCAATAAAGATATCCGCAAAAACCTTTTTTCGAATACAACAGTATCATCTTGGAACTCATTGCCAGCCCTAGTTGCTGAGTCATCAACTCTTGACACATTCAAAACCAAATTGGACATACGTTTTATAGGCATGAAATTCTTATCAATTAAAACATATGTGTGTTGAACATTCCAGAGTAGGTATATGGCTTACATAAACAACTATGTTTTAAAAACAATAACAAGCCAGTGGCTTATGCCCTGTATTTTATGATGATGATGATGATGATGATGATGATGATGATGATGATGATGATGATGATGTAAAAATCTGTGCAGTGCCCTGTCCTTCGGAGGGGATGTAAAGCCGTTAGTCCAGTCTCGTGTGGTGTCTGTGCCATGGGGGACGTAAAAGAGCACACGCTGAGTGTCATGCACTGTATCGGGAGTGTAGTTGTGAATACACTCTGATAGGGAAAAGTCAGGTGTCAGACATGTAAGCTTAGGTCTCAAAGTATGCAGCTAAGGTGGCGGCTAAGGCTGAGCAGCATGGTGGCATGGACTAAATAATAATAAGTTGAAATACTGTACTGTATCTACGTCTTGGTCAACAGTTCAAGCGGCGAGTGGCTCCATATATGAACCTGTAAAATAGCACACTGAGTAGCTGAGATATCGGCCTAGATGGTGCACCTATGAAGAAGAGGACTATCCAAACACAACAACAACATTAGTGACTCTGGGACAGGTCATCATAAGACTAGATGTCTAGGAGAGCGACCGCCTTGTGGTCTAAGAAACCAGTAATTTTACTGATTGACTATCTCCAATGACCAAAACCACTAACATAGTGAAACAAACATGTCAGTCGGATCAATTTTTTGCTAGTTGTGTCAACTTTAAATTCAATCCAATTGAGAGTTTTGAATCAATTCACAGAACTCTTTTGCTGTTCTCCGGATGTACATGTTGTGGGAGACATCCTCCTTCTTCTTTAGTGTTTTCATGTCACATTTCAAGAAATTAACATCATGGAATCCGACAGTGCAGCTGGAACAAGGTTTGTTGTAAGTACTGGACAGCCGAACACAGGTAGCTGACCACGTTTAGTATGGGAATGCGTTCGTTGGATGAGTAGTCCCAATACAACTCGTCATAGGAGACGAACCCATATTTTCAGCAGTGCATCTTTTCTAAAATTCCAGATTTGCATAACAAATAACAGTTAGCTCGATATATGTTTTAGAATGTGTCTGATTTTCTTCAAATAATGTTGCTGAAAATTGTTGTAATGTGCAGTCCGATGATTTTCAGCCGTTATTTGATGGATTTCTCGCATATTTTTTGATCGATGCTGTCTTGATCATTGTCTCTGATAGCGCTCAGGAGTAAGTGGGAGCATGTCAATTTTGGAATAATGCTTCGGCAGACCAGATTATTCCGGTAGCATGTACTTTGTGCTTGTTTTTCCTTTTGAGGCATTTTCACAAAACAACTTCTCAGATTTTCGTTCTCTCGGCGTTTATACTCATGTAGGTAACAGCAAAAATATATGTGTCCTAGTTACGTAGAATGTGTTCGTTGGATGAGTAGTCCCCATATAACTAGTGATAGTGCAGCCTTTCTAAAGTTCCAGATTTGCATAGCAAATAACAGCTCGATGTATGTTAACCTCTCATGTTTCTGATGACCTATTTTGAGATATTGGTGAAGATGTAGGCGTCTTAGAATGTGTCTAATTTTATTCAAATAATGTTGCTGAAAGTTGTTGTAATGTGCAGTGTGATGATTTTCAGCCGTTATTTGATGGATTTCTCGCATATTCTTTGACTGATGATTTCTTGACCAGGGTCGCTGACAACATTCAGGAGTAAGTGGGAGCATGTCAATCTTGGAATAATGTAGCTCGTGGGGCTATGCGCTGGACCGTCCTCCTGCTCTGCTCCATTGTAGTGCATGTACAGCATGTGCGGGAGGCTGGAAAGACTGACTTCTAGAGCCGGTGGAACGATAACGTTCCAGTGGGGCCGTGCGACCATTGCCACCTAGATTGAACCTGTAGTTTGGATCGACCGGTCAAGTGCCGGCCGCACCAGCTAAGCTGGGTACGCGATGCCCGTCCTGGATTCGTTCCCTGAACACTCCCCCCTGGGTAGAGCTATAAGCATATATGAGCCTATGGGAGAGATAGTGTCATTAAAAATGACTAAGTTCGTTAAAGCGCGTAGCGTGCATGCGCACGCTTAACACTGTTTTGACAGAGCGCGTATTTCATGATCAAGATAGGATGGCACTTTTAGTGTACTGAGTAGGTACTATGTAATCCTTTATAATTACTTGTTCCAGCCGAATCTGGCATCAATCAAGACCAGAATTCTACGGGCTTTCCTTCCGAATCTGTAAACCATTTCAAAATCGGTTAAGAAATGGCTGAGTTATCCACGTAAGACCCCTTTGATTATCTTCGAAATATTGCCGTGACGTCGTAACCATGTGTACGCAGAAATTCTAGAATAATCTAGAACATTCGACTGTGTCATTATTAGCTACGTGCTGATTGGCCATTGCTCGACTGATGATTGGTTGAAGCCTGTGCCTATGATGTCACGAGTAGTATAAAAGGAGATGAAATTCAGAACTTGAGAGCATCCTCGGCCAGAGGCCGAATAGGTTGGATCTGTTACAGCTACTATCAGTGAGACGGGTATTAAATAGATCACTTCGGTCTCCGTCAGTTTCTTTCCATAGCCAACAGCAGCAACCCAACCTACCACACCTAAAGCAATTTTGTTCGGGGAGCATTTTTGGAACTTTTGAATATTGTTCACGACTAAATCAAGAACTGACTCGGAACAGAAACTTGCGGTGAGGTTTTCCTGGCCTGAAATGTGATTCTACAGATGTAGAGGCAGCGATGATCTTTTGTGGATGACTCGCCGGATCTGCCGGCCACACCAAAAAGTGGTTATTCAACCTTCCCAGCGCTGATGTCGTGCAGGTTTATTTAAACTTTTTGACCGCAGCAAGTAAACTTTGCCCGGTATGTCTTTAGAGCTAATTGATGTACCCCACACCATAGGCTTAGTTATGTATCGTCATCCGTATTCAACAACCCCCGCTTATGAATGGGTTGTTCTTAACTTCCATCTGTACCATCGGTGTACAGGAACTTTCTTCCTAGCAGTAATGTTATTGTATCACTTACTGACTGCTCGTTAGACATTCTTATATTGTGATTACCATCCTGAGTTCGATCCACTCCCATCCTGGACTGCATATGGGAATCCTGTTTGCGGGAACCGACATGTGGGAACTTTCCAGCTTCCAGAGAACGCATCCACTCACATCACACCAAGGATGACGTATCAATTTCAGGAACATGATAGCCCATCATTAAGAATGGCTACAGACTATTCAAGTAACTATACTTAACATCTTAATTATTCCGTTAGTTACATTTGTAGTTATTATACTTTATTTGTGTAAATGGTCCCGATGACTAAAAGGAACCGTAACGGTCTTAGGACCGCTAGTTATAATTTCTTTATTTGTTCATAGTTATTCTTGTTTTACTGTAAGGTGGGGTTTTTTTTACTAACCGCACCGTAGTAGGTCTGCCAACCTGTACTTCATATTTTATTCTTATAATCATTTCACACTGTATTATTTGTACCGATTAGTCTTATATATGGTGAGTAGCCATTCGTTCATATGTTTTGTTTATTTGTAGAAAATGTAGGACTGCAGTGCACGTAGGAAACACTATACAGCAACATTTATATATGCATCACGTTCTCTCGCCACCAACAATTTTTCACTGAGGTCGCTGTCCATGCTATAACTCTGTTTAGCCCGGCATGCTACCGACTAAAAAGACTTTCTATTCCGCTCGATAGGATAGGTTTAATCTGATTAGAGACAATTTCTTCATCAAGAGACACATAGTGTATGCCTCTTTCTCAGCAGTTGCGATAATCTAGCTCCGCACTCCGGCAAGGTTGTGTAAAATTGGCCAACATACCTATTGGGCCTCATATATATAAGTTATTGTCTCTCCTCATGTTCCACTAAGCCTTATGGCTTCTTAAGTATTTGGATGTCCCTATCCGCACCATGGACTGATCCGACCCTGGGAAACTATTGGGGTTTCCGAGCGGTGATGGCCAGGGTGTGGTGTCACATACATTTCCCATGTATCTTCGGATACCTGGTGGTTAGATATCCTTGCCAATGTAGGAAGCACTGCGAAAACATATTTTAATTATAGATTTCTTTTTCACCTTCTAAGAAAGTGTCCCCCGCACCGCAGTGCATAACTGGGCAACTTGCATTTAAACCTAACATCAGGTTAAAAAGATAGCTCTATAGGACCTGGTGACGGGCAAGATGTGCATCCCCACCAAATTATGTAAGAATGTCTGGGCATGATGTTAGGATCTGCCACGCCCTCACGGGAAGGACATTCGCGGTGGGTATTCGTCTCTCTTACCCCACTGTAACGATAGATCAGTTGCCTAAACTTGCTTGTGTGAAAAGTAACCATTGTCCTGTGGCGTTTTATGTGGTTATGGAGCAGGATCTCCGGATTCTCACCCAGCTCGGAGGTCTTGTGAAATAACATGTATGCACGCTGTCTTCAGTATTGATGTCTTAGGACATCCGTTCTCAATGAGAGCCGTATCTAAGAGTTAGGAAGGGCACCCACCACCTGCTACCTAAACTACTTCATGTCATTAAAAACTAAATGTTAGGTTAGACATAGAAGAAGGCCTGCATAAATAAAAGCGTCATCGACTAATTCAGCATACTTAAAAAACATAAGACGGTAAAGTGGGAATCCCTCGGGAATCGCTCATCCCGTCTTCACATAAAACAGCATGCAACCTTATAAATCTTAATTTCATCAGGTATGGTCTTTTCTTTATAGCATTTTGGCTGAATATTAGAGTAGGCCCTTTATGGCCAATGCTCTTCTCCCGCTTTAAGCGATGGTGACATTTTCCTGTGACGGAGGCCTGCGCGAGGCATTTGCCTCTCCCAAGGATTCAGTAGCGACGGCCCGCACGAGGCTACTACTTCTCACCCAGAAATAGCATCAGAAGTCGTGCCCGTTCGAGGCACATAACTTTTTGCCACTTCAACAAGATAACTTTCTTTAATTTTCAGCTTAGATACATAATAACTTATATTAAGTTAATTAGTGATCTCGTGTACGGGACCCTCCCTTGCAGGGATACCTCTGCGGACCTACGAGTCTGTGTGGTACCTCCGGGAGTCCCGCATTTAAAAGTTCATCAGGCTGTCTATATGTCTTGTATTTTCGTATGCTCATTTTTATCTAGCATACTTGACGGTCTGTTTGGGTAAAACTATTGTATAGACTTAACTTTTAGGTCACCAATCAAATATTGTACGTCCATAGATTACGAAATTACTATGGACAGGCATACCGGTGACACAAACCCTTGGGATGAGACTGTTGTGTATAATGTTCACGACGATGGTCACATGGCTCCACCGGAATAATTGAGTTCCACCGGCCTTAGGAGCCGGTCTTTGTTACCCGTAGGGCAGTATCGAATGGGATCCGTAACCCCGAGACCGGAAGCTAACCAGCATCATCACTCATCGTGCACATGCAACGCGGCGAGTCGACACCAGACACCGGAACGGCCCGACACTACCTGGTGAGCTACAAACCTCACTGTCTCGTCCCAACTATTAGTAACACCGGTATGACGGTCCATAGCCCAATTTAGGAGCCTAGACATGATAATTTAGAAAACTATATACTACACAAACAATAGTACTCGTTTGTTAGCACGAGAGAGAAAATATAAGTACATAGAACTAAGTTGGTGTCTTGTTAACGCGGATTCGTCAGAGGTACCTCACTGATCTGTAGATATCCGTGAGGTATCCCTGCAAGGTGGCACGATTTCTAATTTGCTGGGAAGATTTCCGCAGCCAGACTGCTGATGCAGCCCACTCTAAAGATGGTGAAGGAGAACAGCTGTATGGAGATGGCCAATAGATAGTCAGAATAATTAATACACAGTAAATTGAAAGTGTCTATCCGGTGACGGTAGTTTGAAAGTTGCATAGAAGGTTACAGTTGTAATTAAATAGTGCATGTATATAACTGAGTACACCATGTGGGATGCATCACATAGCTCTTCCAGTGTACCAGTCAGAGTCCCACCAGACTGTGGCCTAAAAGTTACTTAGACACACACCATTCTGCGTGGAAGTTTGATACCACTTTTCAGCATGGTCTGGAAGATCCGGCGAGTTATCCACCAAGAATCACTGTGGCTCTACATCCTGCAGAATTTACATCAGGCCTGCAAGGCCCTCCGCAGGGAAGCTCCTCTGTGAGTTGTTCTGGAAAGGGAGTCCTTATTTATTTAGTTGCCCTCGGATGGCCGTCAGAGAGCTTACACAAACTTATTGTTGCGGATCAAAGGTTGCTCACCGGTGCAGGAGATCTGAATTCCGAAGGGCACTGCTGCGGTTTAGGATGCCACAGTCAGTAAGCAGTTAGCCCACGTCTAGCACTGCGCTGGTCCAGCAACCTTACTGTCGGCTGTTCCTCGTCGAAGTGCTCCTGATTCTTGATTTTTGGCTCCTTTTATACTACTCATGACGGCAGAGGAAGGATGCCCCAGCCAATCAGCGGGCGAGCAGTAGCCAAGCAGCGTGCAGCTAGAAAGAGTGACGTGGCGATCACGTGATCAGCGCATTCCCCATTCACTTAATACACACACTTAAGACACTTTGGTCTTCACCGCTTGGAAACCCCAATAGTTTCCCAAGTCGGATCATGCCAACATGTCGATGGGAGTTTCGGACAATTAATACGCCTTGTGGCTGGAGGAGCGTAGAAAGAGACAATCACTCAATATAATAAGAGGCCCTAAGTTATCTGACCAATTTTACACAATCTAGCTGGTGTGCGGTATTACATATCCACTACATCTAGAATAGAGGCTTACACAAATGTCTCCTATGGAGTGGTTGTCCCTAACTACTTTTAAACCTATCCTATCGAGCTAAAATAGCCAGGTTTTGTCGATCACATGTCAGGTTCGCACAATGAGAACGTGAACAGTGTCCTCAGTGTAAAATTGATGCTGGGGGAAAAGTGATGCAGATTTATTGTTGCTGAATAGTATAGCCTAGCGTACTGCGGTCCTAGTGTTTTTTTTAAAATAAACAAAACAAGTAACTAGGATGGCTGCTGCCATATATAACTAACTATCACAGTATTGAGAATAAACCAGGTCACAGGACGTTGCAGTGCTGGATAGTCATAAGCACAAAAATAAGGATAATATTTACAGTAAAAGATATAAATTATAAGATGCGGTCTCAGAGGACCAGTCGGTACCTATTAGTCATCAGTGCCGTTAAAGAAATAAATGAATAGAATGGCTAAATGAGTACCTGTTAGTCATCGGTATGGAAAAAGTTCATAAATCACTGTAGATGCTGTGTCACAGATGAGGGATGCAAGATGGCACGATTCTGAAGTTGCTGGGAAATCTCCGCAGGCGAACTGTTGATGTGGCTCACTCTCAAAGACGGTGAAGAAGAACGACTGTAGTGGGATATCTAATAGATAGTCATAATAGTTAATACAAATAATTAAGCAGAATGTTATAAATGTCCGTCCGGTAATGGAAGTTTGAAAGTTACCTGTAATATGAAGGGCTACAGTTGTAATTTATAATTTAAAAATGCATATACATTCCTGGGTACACCATACATGGTACACCACATAGCTCTTGAGGCGTACCAGGCAGAGTCCCTCCAGACTGCAGCCTAAAAGTTAATTAACACAGGGTATGCTGCATGGAAGTTTGATCACCACTTTTGCGTGGTTTGGAAGATCTGACGAGTTGTCCACCAAGGTTCACCACTTGTTCTACATACTGGAGAAATTACATTGGGACTGCGAGGCCCATCCGCATGAAGGCTCCTCTGAAGTGTTGGTAGTGAGGGACTATTTAATTAGTTGCCCCTGGATGGCCGTCCGAGTGCTTGCAAAAACTTAGATGTGGATGCTCCGGTTGCGGGCCAGAGGCTAAGAACTGAAATCCGAGAGGCACTGCTGTGGCTAATAGGGAGCCACAGTCAGTAAGCAGTTGCTCGCATCTTGCACTGCTCTGGCCACACAACTTTCCACTTGTTCTCTCTCGCCGAAGTGTGGTCTCGATTATTGATTTTTCACATCTTTTATACTATTCGTGACGTCAGGGGCAGGACTTTTTTATTTTATAGAATCATTGTTATTATAATCGGTTTTGAGTCGCATCACAGAGGCACACTCGTTAACATTAGGACACCCAGAAGATAAGATGAGTTATTGAATATTTTTTGCACTTCACTAGGTGCTATTTTTCAGTATTATTTATCGTGCCATTACTATCTGTATATTGCCTTGCTGATGCTTGGAGGCACCTGCCAGTCTTAGCAACAGTTTGGGCACGTGTGACATTATTATCTTTCTGAATCAATTATGTGTTTAGTACATCCAGACTCCCCTCTGGTTAGGCTAGGATAGGTGAAACAGATTTCGTGCCAGTTTTGGGATACAAGTAATTTACTTACTGGATCTAAATTATTAATTAAATCGTTCTAGATTTAACCTTTTGGCAAAACCACATCCTGAAACTAAATTCACTAACCCGGTTTCACATTAAACTAAGCGTAGTGTTACGTGGAAATGACAGTCCATCCTTAACACAGGGTAGTCTAAACCTTAATTTTACTTGATCGATTTAGTTTACACATAATATCCGCCACTCATGATATTGACCATTCAAATCGGCTAAAATTCAGTCTAGAGACTCGGACATGTTTATAGAACAGAGGTCATGGGTCAATGCCATTAGTTAGGATCCGATAGTTAGAGGGAGCTAGGCTTCCTGTCTTGCAACTACAAATTTTCAAGATCTTACTGATAACTTCCAGGTGAAAGCATCTTAATTACTTGTCCAATAAGCAGCACAAGATTCTTTTGTTGAACAGGTTCTTCTAGGATTGTAGGCCTGACGTGTTTCACATTAGCTTCTTGATAGTGTCCGAGTTCTTTCTTAGTATTTACTGATTATCAACATCAGTTGGCAAATATTTAAGCTGGATAGAATATTAATTGGAGTGTTATTGCCAGAAAGTGTGCCCAATCTCTGTTTTTTTATGGCACAAAATCTCAGCATTGTTAACCGATGGCAGAATTTTACCAGCACAACATTTAAAAAATAACTGTAGGCATTATTGCCAGATAGTACGCTGAATCACTATCTTTTTATGGTACAAAATCTGAGTAATGATAAATGTTCCCAGATTATTTATTATTCAACCTTGGTCTCTGGGCTAACTAATGTTTAGGGCTGCTTAGTTGACACTTATATTCAATTTATACCAAGTTTGATGTAAATCACGCAGTTAATTTTTAATTGATCTATATCTAAGTTTTCTACAGAACAACTACGCACATTACGTTACACGTTAGATGGATAAATTTAACCCCTGGCTAAGCATTGGAATTTGGGATTATTAAGCTAGTTATTCACTTATTTAGCCCATATAAATCTTAGAGCGCACCAAGGTGTTTGCTAACTGAGGATTACTTGTGTAGACTAAGTAGTTTGCACACACCCCATGTTCAGCCAACTTGATGTTATCTACTTTTGCTTAGCCTTCTGGCAAAACATTTGCTTAAAAGAATTTCTGTTCTTCTTTTCAACTTTTTGTATTCCAACAACCGCACTTAAAGGTGTCCCTCAACAAGATTGGATAAATCAGGTTTCTTGCGCAAAGTGCTGAAGCCCATCAACACGGGATCCTTTCATTAGCGTTTTGTTTGAGCCAGGCCATTGCTTGAGGATGAGTGGTGTTTCATTGGATTTCCAGAACATTTTTAGAAATCAGATACGCGATGGGCACCAGAGAAATCACTATTATTATTAACTTTGTTTTCATCATCTTCACTATAATAATCATTATCAGCAATAAAATAATAAAAGCAACAACTACAACACGTAACAACAGATATCAATATTAGCATTAGTATTATCATCATCATTATCATTACCATGGCCATTGCCACTACTATCATCATTAATCGCAACAACAATAATAATGACAACAGCAAAGGTCTTGCTGTAGATTAACAGAATCCGCTGGTTTGGTGATGGTCTGAAAAGGTAATGAGTCATGTGTGTATAACCAGACTTAAGACTGTGTTATTTCAGGCATAGCATTTATGAATGCAAGGAATAGGAGTGAACCCAATACTGTTCTCTGAGGGATGCCGGAGATGACATCAGCAGTACTGGATTGTTTATTCTCTAGAATGACACAGTATATTCGGTCTGGTAGGAAGTTTTTAATCCATTTCCAGGTGGTTCTAATATTTGCGATTCAGAGAGACTGAATTGAATTGAATTTGCGTTTATTTGGCTGAATGATATTTACTTTACATATTGTGCATACAGGGAGTCCACTAGAGGCATAGCATATTTACCGTGGAGCAAAAACTACAACTTAATTAAGCGACAACAGTAAAATCATTCAAGAACGAACTAGATAGCCACTTCAGAGAAAGATCTTTTGAATTGGACTGAGTAAACCATACTATAACAAAACACTAAGGCAATAACAAGTTTATGACGTATGCCTCGTAAAATGATGATCATGATGGTGATGATGATGAGCAACAACTACAACAGATGTCAATACTAGCATTCAAGTTTCAAGATTAGTTATTTCCAAATAGATAAATAGTTTAACACTTCAATACAGGCAAGGCCCATGATGCGGTGGACCCTTAACATATAGCATTATTATTATTATTATCATTATCGCTATCATCAACATTGACTGTTTTTGTTTTAGGATGTCTTAGGATGGAATTGTAGCGTGGATCGGCCGGACAGGTATGGATCGTCCCAGCTCAGCTGGGTACGGAACGACCGACCCGGGTACGTTCCGAGCACACCCCTTTAGTAAGATAGTATGCATGTATGATGCCATATAAGAGAGGTTTCTAAAAATGACTAAGTCCATGAGATCACATAGCGCGCATGCGCACATCACAGCTTCCCTGACAACGTACGTCAGCATTGAGAGTGAATGCCTACTAAAGATGTACCGAGTTGGTGCATATAATTTCTTTAAATTGAACCATCCCCGTCATTCTTGGGAGCTATCCGGAATGAAACGAGGAATCCAAAACTCTTAACCATTTTAAAATCGGATCAGAAATGACCGAGTTATCTTTATTTAACTCCTTAAATTATGCTCAAAATATTGAAAGCGTCATAAACGCATGCATGTACTGAGTGAATGGGGAGGATATCCATCACATGGTAATGTCCTTGGCCTTGGAGCTCACGCGCTGATTGGCTACACCGTGCTGATTAGCTGGGCGTTCTAGCTATGACGTCACGAGGAGTATAAAAGGAGTGCAGAACTGAGAATCGAGGCCACACTTCGATGAGAGAGAAAGCTGGTAGGTTGACTGACTGCTTGTTTCATCGTAACCGCAGCAGTGCCACTCGGTTTTGAGATCTTGAATCTCTGGCCGCATCCGCATCTAAGCTTTTGAAATGCTTTCGGGAGGACCACATCCAAGGGCAAATAAACTAAACAAATAAAGAAGAGACCCTCACCATCAACAACTTCAGCGGAGTCTTCCTGCGGATGGGCCTTGCAGCCCAGATGTAACAAACTCGTAGTATGTAGAATGAGTGGTGATTCTTTGTGGATGACTCGTCAGATCTGCCGGATCACGCTGAAATGTGGTAATCAACCCCCACGCGATATGTTGTGTGTAATATTTAACTTTTAGACCACAGTCTAGTGGGACATCGCCTGGTGCACTGCACGAGCTATGCGGTGTAGCATGTATTGTGTACACAGAAGATGGACATGCATTATTAACTTTCAAACGTAGCCCTTCATTACTACAGGGCAACTTCCGTGACAGTACGGAACCTTTAACACTCTGTAAAATTAACATATGTAAGTTAATATGACTATCTCGTAGACATCCGCATCCACAATCGTTCTTATTTACCGTCGTTGAGAGTGAGCCGCATCAACAGTTCACCTGCGGATATTTCCCAGCAACTTCAGAATCAGGCCATCTCGCATTCCTCATCTGTGATGCATCATCTACAATGATCTATGAATTTATGACTAACGAGCACTGCAAGGTCGTGTGACCTTATTTATTGTTAATACTGTGATAGTTGGTTCTCATTAAGCGAAGCTGACATGTGATCGACTAAACCTGGGTATTCTAGCCCGATAGGATAGGTTTAAAAGTAGTTATCGATGATCGCTCTTTAGGAGTCATTTGTGTAAGCCGCTTTTCGGGATGTAGCGGATAGGTAACACCGCATACCGGGTAGTTGATATAAATTGGCCATGCACCTTAGGGTCTCCTTATTAATATATGAGTGATTGTCTCTTCCTACACTCCTCCAGCCACAAGGCTTATAATTGTCTGGACCTCCCTTCGAGGTACTCCCTTGGTGTGATCCAACTCTGGAAACCATTGGGGTTTCCAAATGGGGAAACCCAAAGTGCCGTTTCCGCAAACACCCCTTCTGTATCTTCAGATAGCAGTTAGCGTAGATATCCATGCCAAAGTAGGAAACACTGCGAAATCATTACATTATTTTAACTAGCCAGCAGAGCATCTCTGGGCATTCTAACCTAACCCTAACGACAGGTAAATGTTAGTCCCCGGGTTCGGCTCTTACACGATCCACCCCTGACACATCAGGTGACAGACAGGACACAGATCTCCCTCTAACTCTTCACAGTGACTGGGTGCGGTCGTGGAACCCACCACGCCCTCACGGGAAGGTCACTATAGTTGGATATATGTCGCCTCCTCCCCACCATAAAACATATATGCACTTTTTAATTGCTTATGTAACTATGTCTTGTCCTAGTGATGTTGTATGTGGTTACGGTGTGGTAAGTAACCGGATCGTTATATGATTCTGAAGCTCACACAATGACATGTCCACACACTGTCTATCTGAGGGGGATGCTCCGTAAGGTGACCATATGGAAACCGAGCATTTCCGCCAGTCAGGCTCACGTATTTAAAGAAAGGTAGAAATCCCTGCCACTTGCGGCCTAAGCATGGAACATGGACCTAACAACTAAAAGTTAGTTTAGGATTTAGCAGAAGGACCACATAAATAAAGTGGCAACTACCAATACAGTATCTTTAACCTACATAAGATGACGGTGTTGAATTCTCCGGAAATCATCCACCCCATCTTCACATAATACATCGTGCATCACAATAACTTACAGTTTCACTAGGTTGACTCACACTACCCATTAGCATATGATTGAACAAGAGAGTGGCCCTTTTTGCCAAATCTCTTCGGCGTTGAAGGCATTTTCCTGTGACAGAGGCCTGCGTGAAGCACTTTCCTCTTGTAATAATAATATTTTGTTAGGGATATAATGGTGTATATTAAACTTTATAAGAGACCACGTTAGGACCCTCCCTTGTAGTGCAAGTGAAGCCAACATACATTGCAGACAACAAGAATTATACAAACACGGCCGTCGCATACCCCTTGGACCGGAATTATCACTGTATGACACTTGTGCAAAATGATATTAGCTTCTACAGCAACAGTTGAGCTGGAACAGGAGGAGATTTTATGGGCCACCACACCACAGTTAGGAGGCAACACACACATAGCCATGCTGGAACCTGACCACGAATACATGATTGCCTCACAATGCGCAAGTCCATGGATGATTGTGGACACCACCAACAAGGATAACATACCTTTCAGGGTATTCAATGGAACAGCGGACCCAATAACACTAGTCCTGGGTGTTCGTTGTAGCCATTTGGTGGATGTGATATCACTGGAGACACACCCGACCGCACCTACACCAGCAACAGCTTCTGACAATAATTTACCAGAACATATGCATGATTTATAATTGCGCGCCACAGTTGGTTTAATGCAATCTCCAAAACGTGATGTATGGCAGATACTACAAAAATATCAGGAGAGTTTCTCTGCAGGACACATGGACCTGGAGGAAACTCATCTCGTGCAACACTCCATTGATATCGCAACCAATCGACCAGTATGACAACCAGTACAACGTCTCCCCATTCACAAGGAAGTGGAAGCACATCAACAGGTTAAAGACATGTTGGGGACAGGCATGAAAGAGCCTTCAGCATCCCCCTGGGCCAGTCCCATAGTACTAGCAGGCAAAAAGGATGGATCTTTGCAGTTTTGTATTGACTACCGCCACTTTAATGATCTAAGCATCAAGGACGCATAGCCATTACCATGGATAGATCAGGCCTTAGATTCCTTGTCCGGACCCACTTGGTTTTGTACACTTGACCTGGATAGTGGGTACTGGTAGGGAGCCATGGATGGGGCTGACAGGAAGAAGACTGCTTTCGCCTGATGAGACGGTCTTTTCCAGTTCCACAAGATGCCCTATGGGTTGTGCAACGTTCCTGGAATGTTCAAATGTCTTATTGAGCAGGTATTATCTACACAACAATGGGAAATATGTCTCAGTTATATTGACAACGTAATCGTCTTTGGCTCTTCATTTGAGCAGATCCTGTTCAATTTGGACAAGGTTCTGATGCGGTTTCATACCGCAAACCTCAAGCTCAATCCCAAGAAGTGTCATTTCTTTAGACAGAGCATCGAATTCCTGGGACATGTACTATCCGCAGATGGAGTAGCTACGCAACCTTCTTAAACAAAAGCGGTGTGGCAGACCCCCACTTCAGTCACTAACACAAGGTGTTTTCTTGGTCTCTGCCAGTATTATCGCTGGTACATCTGTCACTTTAGTGAGATTGCTTCCCCGTTATTCCAGATCACTGAGAAAGATTGACTATTCGAGTGGACGAGTCAGTGTGAAGGTTCCTTCCGGGCATTGAAGAAATATTTGACAACCGCACCAATTCTTGTTCATCCTAGCCCAAACTTCGATTTCATCTTAGACACTGAGGCATCTGCTTATGCAATAGGTGCAGTTCTATCTCATGTCGCAGAAGATGGAACGGAGCAGGTACTGGATTATGGTTCTCCTACTCTGAACAAGACAGAGAAACGTTACACAACCACGAAGAGGGAATTATTAGCTGCGGTGTATTTTGTCAAATATTACAAACACTTTCTGTATGGATGCCCATTTACACTCCGTACAGATCACGCCTTACTACGCTGGCTCAGAAACCTAAAAAATCTGGAGGCCAGGTAGCGTGCTGGCAGGAATCCCTGTGTGTCTTCAACTTCAATGTTGTTCATAGACTCATGCCACACAGCCATTTCTCGTAAATCCGTAAGCTGCGGTGCACAGACTGGGTTACGGAGAAAATCGCTCATGAACAAGCAACAGACGAACAAACTCGAGAGATATACCCATGGATCCAGGAGGGGGTACGTCCTCCTATGGAATCTATCAGCCCCGTATCTGCAATGGCAGAATATTATTATCAGAGGGTTGGGGAGTGCCATGCTCGCCATGTCATCCTTTACATTAACAACCAGATAGTAATTCTTGAGCATTATAAGGTCATGATCCTTGCACAGCTACATGACAACGCTGGACATTTAGCTGTCAAAAGAACTGTGGAACGCAGCAAACAAAGATTCCACTGGTTCAGGATATGCTATAGTGTGAAGACATGGGTCACGAAATGTACTGCATCCCTCCAGATTAAAATTGTTGGTGCACCATGGGAGAGAGTGGCTATTGAAGTGCTCGGACCCTTGAACACAACGGATGAAGGAAACAAGTACATCCTTGTATTACAAGACTATTTTATGAAGTGGGTAGACTCATTTGCTTGACTGGACCAAGAGGCATCCACAGTGGCAGAGGTCCTGTCTAGCAATGTGTTCTGCTGCTTCGGTATGCCCTATGAATTGCACTCTGACCAAGGAAGTAATTTTGAGAGCTGACTGATCTCCGAGCACTGTAAATTGTTTCACATAGTCAAGACAAGAACCACACCCGACCATCCACATGGTGACAGCATGGTAGAGAGATTCAACAGAACTCTGGTGATGTTGACTAAGGAAACACACCTTGATTTTCGTGATTGGGATCTACGACTCCCATACATGCTCATGGCTTGCCACACTTCGATACATTCCAGCACAGGTTATAACCCGGATCGTTTAATGTTAGGCTGTGAATTAGCCTTACCCTTGGATCTGGCTATGCCCAGAATTCCAGGAAAGAAAAATTCACCATCTCTTTGCGTAGAACTCATGTGGCAGTGGATAGAATAAGCCCATGAGTTAGTAAGAGAATCTTTATCCAGTGCACACCAGTGTCAGAAAACATGGCATGACCGGTGAGTGCATGGAGATCAGTATGAGGCAGGAAAAATGGTTTAGGTTCGCAAATGTGCCAAGTAAACTGAGTTACCAGTGGAAAGGCCCCTATCTGTGTAGTAGGTAAGAAGTCGGATGTGACCTACCAGATCCGTGCCTCAGATGGCTTGACCTCAGTCATCCACTTCGATCGACTTGAACCTTGTGTTAATAGAGACCCAGTGCCAGAGCTCAGGCTGAGCATTTCAAGTAACACTGGTACCCAGACAGATGTCGCTACAGAAACACGTATTCCAGACATTAGTCCCATGCACCGCAGTGCCAGTTCAGCCCCTCTCTTACCAAGCCAGGAGTCTAGTGAACATATGACTAACGCTGAGGACAATGATGAGCCATGTACTCGCCCTCTCCTCCTCAGTGTGGGTCTACACGATCTGGGAAGTCGTATCTGAAGAATTTCTCGTTTGTGCTGTCCATGGGGAAGGCTGGAAAAGTTTTTCCTCCGACCTCTTCGCATTCCCACCCACTTCATTCTATTACCCCAATTATGGAGTTGCCACAGGTAGATGCTAAGGCTGTCCCATGCCATGTCTCTTGTGGGGGGGAACATGTAATAAATAGATGGAAGTGAAGAGGTTAGATGAGACCTTGCGCTGGTCTTGACAACAGGAAACCCGCACAACTTGGTGCACTTCCCCTCCAATCCCCAAAAACGCGAGACCACCCCCACTCCAAGTCATGCCCTCTCTATTTGCAACACCACCCCAACTCTAACTCACATCCCTCATCGCCGCACTGAGTTCGGACATCACTCGTCCAATCCTTTTTACACTCCACTCATCATCTGCTGACGGTCAATCTTCAGAGTTTGCTGTTTCAGAGGAGGGAGCATTCCGCACCACATCCCCCCACCAACGCCCACCCCAGCGCCCACCCCCACAACCCCCTCCACCCCCCACCCCCGGCTGGTGGTAGGTGGGGAAGCAGCCTGTTCAGCAAACTCTCGGCTCAAATATTCCCGATACTTAAAAAATATGACAGAGTACCAACCGTCGTGTAACGAGAGATGTCCATGTCAGAACATCAAACCAAGACACAGCAAGCCAGGAGCACCATGAACACACTTGCCCTCAAGGCTGGATACGTCAATTGTTCAATGGGCGAATACTACATATACATCCGGTTGTAGGAGGTATAGCAGAGACATTCTACACCCCATTACAATGAGCAGCATAGTCATCACCATCTATGTACGTCACCAACAGTATATCAGCATGCACCTAACTTTTGTAACAGAAAAAGTTGGTGACACCTTTTTTGCAACATTCCCTACTACACGAATGCGGTGAACTCATCACCCACCACACCTCGACTTTTCCGCAAAGCAACAGAATCGGCATTCCCCAGCTTCGAAAACTGGATGTGCCCACTGCACTATAAGCCATCATCACACAGCACCCCTGGCTTCCAGACAACAGAAAACTACCATCATCAGAACAAGTCAACATTTTCCGCAAGCACCCCCCCCCCCCGCCCCCTCGGTATGGGGAAAACTGATCATACAGTGAGGAGGGAGACATCGCAGTATACGCCACAAGGACACCCCCCACCTCTTGGAAGCGACATACGAAACCGCTAAAGATAAACACCTCATTCACACATGATAACAGGTTTCTTTATTGAGAGAGCCGGATGACCACAGTCTGTCATTGGTAGCTAGTACGAGATAGGCACAGAATGTGAAATTCGACAATGGTCTGATTCAAGTTACGACAGCCCCCGTTTTGGTCATCCTTGCTTGAAGTACCTCTCTCCCACCTGTTTACGGCTCGGCCATTACAGAGAGAATACATTCAATGTCCGATAAAGTTGTCACCGCAATCACTGCAGTGCCCCTCCCTCCCCCAACTGCAATAAAACTTTGACACCTCACGACAGTGCAAGATTCATCTGCAGATAAGCAGCCATGCGTATCAATCAATTTCACCACCATAACAGAGACACAGACACTCAGGATGATTGCTTCACAATCTCCATACGATGGCATTGTAAATTGTACAACTGAGGCACGCATTTTCCGAGTTGTACTGTAATAATTAAGTTTGGTCTAGGTGTGGTGAGACTAGTCCTATCCACAGAGGACGATGCTTGGCAGTCTGCCCACCTGGTAAATACAGTCCAGCTTGGCGGAGGCAGTAGACCTGGAATCCGCAAGACTGGGTCTGTTTAAGCCACACAATAGATTACAGTCAACGTTACTGTCCTAATTTTGATTAAGAACACAAATGTTCTACTGTGTATACAAATCATTAGCACGTGGGTTGGCAAGGCAGCATCAAAACCTAGACAGTTTAACACCACGGAGAATTTCAAATATTCTCTTACCTAAGAATTGCGCCTGAGAATCAACAGGAGCATGAATATAAACACCTTACACAGAAGGAGGCGCATAAAAGGGACGCTGTTCTGAGGATCAGGGAAATAAAAAAATAATATACTTAAAAAAATAATATACTTAAAAAAATGATATACCTAAAAAAATAATATATTTCTATTTTTTTGCATCAAATACGACTAATCTGCGCCAGTATAAATCTTAACACATAAACAAATCCACCTAAGTTTCCGATCAACCACGTGCTTTCAAAACAACGATCACGTGATCAACACTACTGTTTGCCGGTAAATTGGATCAAAGACTATAAACATGAGAACCGCCCTCCCACATGGCTACCACGACGTGTTGGAGGAGGCGAGAGGTGATGAGTCCAGGTCACGACTGCTGACGTAATCATGCTCTCTCACACCCCATAGGGTGTTCCAGACTGAAATTTGAACAGGCGAGTTTATAAGCATCTAACTTTAAAACCACATCGCTCTAATTAAAAGGTGAGCGTCCACAGGAATAAGTAGTTCCTGGAGTACCTCAAGGAACTGTTCTAGGCCCATTACTGTTTTCAGTCCACATAGATGATATAGGCCAGGACATTTCCTCCGTGATCAGGCTATTCATACATGATTGCATATGCTACCGGGAAATTGATGACCCCAAGAACTGTAAGGTATTCCAGCAAGACATAAACATGTTAGGTATCTGGGCTACCACTTGGGGAATGCGCTTCCAACCAGTAAAATGCAACATGCTGAGCCTAACCAGAAAAAAGCAAACCATCAAATTCGACTACAGGCTTAAAGGAACCAGTCTAAGTTTTGTTTCATCAGTAAAGTACGTGGGCATCAACCAATGACCTAAGCTGGAACAAACACGTCACTGAGATCTGCAGCAAATAATATATAACCTTAGGACTATTGCGGAGAAATTGATCATTCTGTTCCCAAGAAATCAGATTTCAGGCATACATGGGACTGATTAGAGCAGTTCTGGAATATGCAAGTACAGTTAGGGACCCTCATCAGATAACTCTTCAGGACAAACTAGAAAATGTGCAAAAACCTGCAGCTAGATTTATCACCTCAAACTATTGCTGTGAACCAGGAAGTATGACAAATATAATGGAAAGCCCTAAAACTCCCACCGATATCAGACAGAATGAAACAAAACTCCCTTATTTCTTTCTACAAAAGTTTACAGCAACAAGCAAAGATATCATTGGACAGTCTACAAACTCCAATTCGGAAAACCAAAAACATGCACAACAGCCACTTCAACCAAATTTACTAAAGAACTGACGTCTTTAAATTCAGCTTTTCCCAGTATGATAAGGGATTGGAACAAACTATACTAGGATCTTCTAAGCAGTTCAGAAAACTCTGCAAATCCTACAATAAATTTACCGAATTAATTAGAGGCAAAAAACATGGCTACACCAGCTACTTGACGAATATTTGGTGAAAATAATGTCCTTTGGATGTTTCGCCATAACTAATCAAGATCAAGATCAAATACATTCTTCACCTTCTCCATGCTGTCTGATCAACCTCTATATGCCAACAGCTAGTTACACAGACTCCTCAATGAGATATTGTGAGTGTCTGGACCTTATTAGTATCATCATTGGAAAATACAAGCCTACCCATAAAATCATCTGGAATGGTGATATGAATGCCACCCTCCTAGCCAGAGATAACAAGAATGGCAGGCAATTACAATCCTTTGGAAGCTAATCAAACTTGACCAAGCTGGCGACCTGCTCAGTTAAACCAACTTAAATGCACAACAATAAAACCTCACAAATTGACTATGTGATGGGTCTTAATGCAGAATGTGCATCTTCTTCATCAATATATGACATGGACTCGACTAACAGCTCTACCCATGCGCCAGTGTACTGCGAGATCCCAATGAACCTCGAGAGAACTAAAGCAACACAAGTACCCAAATGCAAGCTGACCAAGCTACAATGGGACAGTGCGAATCTTAAATTGTACCAACAGCATATAGCAGATAATATGGAAAATGTTAGTGTACATGCGAATCCAAGTAGCACTGATCAACAAATTCAAGCTTTGCATAATCTCATTAAAGCTGTCGCAGCAGCATCTGTACCACATAAGATAAGCTGTATCAATGGCCCTAGATGGAAAGCATCACCCGCAGTAAGAAACCTGCTCAGTCAGGGAAAAGTACTAGGCTTGAAATGGCATGAGCTTAACAAACCAGGCCCGGAGCATTCTATCAGCAAGGAAATGAAAAGCATGAAAAAGCCTTTAAGATCACCACAAAGGACAGAACAGGCAGCAGAATGCAGAAGTTTCTACACTACCATAATGGATAGCTATACCACCACTAACTTCTATAAACTCATTAGCCGTAACAAGAAAAGATCATCAAACTTGGATATAATGAAGAAAGGCAACAGTACTCTTACCGAACTAGCAGACAAGTGTGCTGGATTAACAGCCTATTACGAAGATCTTACCATCCCAAAAGATCAAGCACATTTTAATCCTGAGTATGTTGAGAAAGTGCAACAAGATCTCCACCTAATTCACCATGTTACTGATCAAAACACAGAACCTATTCAGGCAATCTCTCACGATGAAGTGCTCTCAGCTATCAAAAAGTTAAACAAAGGCAAAGCAGCTGACGAGTACGGGATCAGTGCTGAGCATATAATACATGCAGACAATGCTATCACACCAGCTTTGACACATGTCTACAATCTCATTCTTCAAACCAAAAGTATACCAGCAATGTTCAAAACCGGCATCATTACACCAGTTCACAAAAGAGGAAAAGATCTAACATCATTCAGAAACTTCAGAGGTATTACAGTTTCTGCACTCCTATGCAAAATCTTTGACCATGTTATACTGAATAGGATCCAAATGCAATTACCATGCAATCAATCACCCCTACAATTTGGCTTCACTCCTGACCTATCAACAATTATGGCAGCTTTACTAATCTCAGAAATAATGACAGAAACAAACCTGAGTGAGCAACCAATTTATACTGCTCTACTGGACACTCAAAAAGCATTTGACATTGTCGATCATGACTCACTAAAGCGCCATCTCTATAACCAGCATATTGACCCGCATTTATGGGAGCTAATAGACAAACTCTACACTGGACTATCAACAACGGTAAAATGGAAAGGTGTGATAAGTACAGAATTCCAGGTCAAACAAGGCATCCGTCAAGTAAGGATCCTTTCAAGCAGCTTATATAAAACATACATCAATGACTTGCTGGTACAGCTTGAAACCCAACAGTTAGAAACCTTTATTGGATCTGTATGTACATGATGCCCAACTGTGGCCGACGAAATTGCATTATGCAGCCACTCGGCACATGAACTTCAACTCATGCTTGACCAAGCATTCTAATATGCATGCAAAGAAAGATATATCTTCCACCCAGAGAAGTCTAATGTACTCAGTAGAACAAATGATACTGGGACTAGTCAGTATAATTTGACACTAGGCGATACGCCAGTGCCATCTATCATGAAAGCTACACATCCGGCCCTAACACGTACACACAAAAAAAGTAATTGCCACAAACTTTGAAGAATGTATCTCTACTGCAAGGCGTGCTTTCTGCTCAATGACCGGTACTGGCCTACACAGAACCAATGGACTTACCCCAAAGATCTATTTCCACATTTATATAATGCACCTCCTACCAAGACTTCTCTATGGATTGGAAATTTTCACCTTTTCCAATAAACATATGGACAATATAGAGCAGCTCCAGATAAGCATGTTACTAAAGATTTGTTCTCTACCAGTTCGCACTGCCAACTGCATAGTGTTATTAATTGTTGGAGCTAGGCATGTGACCGCCGAACTGCATATTTGACAATTAACACTATTGGCCTCTATCATTAGAAGAGGAAATCGTATTCTAAATGGTCTATTGGAATGACAGACAGCCATGATATCAACTTCAGCCAAATTCCAGAGCTGGTTCATGTACATACAGTCCGAACTTCATCAATACGAGCTGCCAACTTTACCCAATGTAAAAGTGTTAGCTTTCAATAAGCAATGCTGGAAATGGCTCGTCAAGTCTGCAGTAGACTAATTCTTGTCAGAACGTCTTCTTCAACATTGTAGTACCAAACGCACATCGGAGCATTGTAATCTTCCATGCCTCTCTATCAGCAAAACTCATCAAGTGATCTCTACTATACAAAGCAATGTTAAAGATGTATGTAGATGTAGTATCAATACCTGATTCTTAAACAGAACCTACCTGGTTCAAACTAAACTTGCATGATTTAATCAGAGCCAGATAAACCCACTATGTCCTTTTGTGTCAAAGTGATAAAGAAGATTACTCGTATATGCTACTGAAATGCAATGCCCTGCTGGAATATAGGCAGAAACACTTCCATGAGCTAAAATGTCTCATTATCCAAAGACGCACATGTGCAACATGGACCCATATTTGCTCAGATTCATCAATCCTAACCCAACTAATCATAGACTGCTCTGCTCTAATTGACATGGGCATTATCTCAGATGACATGAACCGTCAGTGTGAAATTGAGAAGGTCTCGAAAAAGCTATGCTATACCTTACATTCCTGTAAAACTTACATTCTGAATAGGGGTGTGCATTTGGAGTAATACCAGTACACGTGTACACGTTAGTTTTAACGAACATGTGCATGTGTGCACGTATTTGTCATTCTGCTTCAAAATTGTAGTATTAATGTGATATCTATTGAGCCTATTAAGTATGAAGGGGTGTACTATGGTGTGGTTGGAAAATAAAATAACAATTTATTAACTCCCGTTTTACCCACACCCGCCTTGTGTGAACAGAGCCTCTAAGCTCTCAAAGTGCTACTCATTCTGATTAACCGAAAACCAAATATACAATTTTTGTTCGCTAAATTCGACTTGCAGATCAACAGAAGAATATTTTGTAAAATTATCATTGGAATTTTCAAAAAGAGCATTTAGATGTCATTCAAATGGATATTTCTCAAGACCAATAGATGATATTTAGGTCGTCTTTAACATTAAAACGAAAATGAAAATCCTAACTCTTGCAGGGACGATTTGCATGCCAAGAGAAAACTATTTTTAAACATTACCACTGAAATGACTGGCTCGGTTACCATGGCAAATTTACAACACTAATCTTCTCTTTGCCTGCAAACGAAAATTCATAGAGACCATTGCAGTAGCCACTTTGGCCGGCCTGACCATTATATGGTTAAGTTGACACAAGAGGGCTAAACCTTGTTCCCCTACTTTTGACAAATATTCGTATTTTGTCACCTGTCCGGGACAGGTCAACATCAAGCAACAGTGGTTCACCCTTTCATGGTCAATATTGGCTAAGAAAAATCGAAATCTGACATTACTGTCCATTTGCAGGCAAAGGTAAGACAACTTTTTGAAGATTTACCACTATGATGAGTGGCTCACTCGGTGAGTCAGTCACTGCAGTGATAAACTTACAAAGAAATTGTCTTCTCTCGACATGCATATAGACTTTCAATAATGACATATTCCTCAAAACCACTATAGAGGTCGTTGTGTCTGTCTTGGCCATTAGTGACTTGACCAAAGGCTGGTGGCGATCACATGCCACAGCAATCATAGTGATAATCTGTCTTGATAAGATCACGCTTTAATTACACTAAGTCACACCTATGTGTTCTGACAAGGGGTGTTGTTTATTTAAAGAATATCTGGGTGCTGGCGTCGCTGCCATGCGCAGATAATTAGTTAACCCTGTTGACTCTCAAAGTTGTTCAAGAAAATTGGAATTTTCTCATAAAATTTCCCCCATGAGCAGAACAAGAGATGATTGTTTTTAAAAATTTACCATAGCAGTGACTGGTTCTGTTAGCGAGCCAGTCATTCCAGTGGTAAAAATTAAAAGACAAAATCTGTCTCCTCTTGGTCTGCAAATTGACATTTCTCAAGACCACTGTGAGAGCCGTGTTTTGAGATGCTTGAGCATTAATGGGTTAATTCGGAAATCATTGACAGATAGTGTGACAGCAAATTCGGTAATTAATTTGTCAAAAAATATATACATCTTCTTTGAGCGTTATCTTACTTATTTCACATAAATGGGTATGCTTTATAAATTTTTTCCGTGTACACAGTTATGATTTTTGTAACCGTGTACACGTCACCTGAACGTGTACACGCACCCAGCCCTAATTCTGAACTCTATAAATACCAGACATCGAAAAGTATGATTTCGCTGTTTTCACCTGCAATCAATTTCTTACTTATTATCTGAATATTGTGGACATGTGCACATTAATGACCTTTCTTGTACGCTTTGTTGAACTTTGACAAATAGATACATATTTATGTGCTCCATTGTGCACAACTCAAATTTTGTCTAAGAAATTGTAAATATGTTGCTGTATAGCATTGTCATAGAAGCGTGATATATAACTACTACGCAAGTGGGTGCTCCAACCATGCAATTGGAAGAAGATCCAAAATCAAAACAAAATAGATCAAGGCAAATCCTCTTTGTTCTGTTTATGCCCTGGCAAAGTCTTCAAATGTTGCATTTGAAAATTAAAAGAGCAGGTCATGTATTTTTTTTGTATTGTGCAGGATTTTTAGTGCAACAACACTTCTGTTTGTACTCCACAGGAAGCATTCATATCTCGCAAGATCTCCTTTGATTCGAGATCGAGAAAAGTACATTGTATGTATTGAGTAGCCATTGGCATAGTGATTTCCACCAGAATATGGTGGTAGAGAGAATTGAAACTTAAAAGGACATGAGCGCTATTCTCCTCATACTATACCAATATTAATTCACATAAAACAAGGCGGTATAAAGCCTATAGTAGTTTGTATGACAAGTAGTTAATAGAAAAATTGTCCCTCTGAATTCGTCGTAAAATTCAAATCTGTTGCACGTCTATCGCACACAAAATGAGGTCAAGAATTTGCTGAAGTTGCATGGATATTGATATCACACAAACCACTGGGTGGATCAAGTCCATTTTAATGTCTGTATTAAGCTAGTGATACAGAGGTTAAGATGATATGAAAATCAACATGATCCATGGTTTTCCTTTTACAGTCCGCTACAGAGATGGACTGGGTCCCGATATGTCTGATCGACGAAGTGGAGTCTGTGTAACAGTCTAGTTGCTGCGGTAAGATTCAAGATTCACGATTCAGGATTCAAGATTATTTATTTCATGCTTGATATACAATATACAGACATTATAATTGGGCAGTCCATTAAAGGCAGAGCCTATGAGTCGATGGACCCCCCCCCCCCCTACACACAAAACAAAATATTACAGTATATAAGGTGATGGTTAATTATACAAACATCTGTGAGCAAACATGGAACACAGGATGGTATAACATCTATTTTTTTGTACCATATTGTCATGATTTTTATAGGCTTGCGTGATTGTGTAATTAAATTTAAAAAATCGTGATTATGTTTTAAATCATGAATTTATATAATTAAAAACTAAATAACCGAATAATCGTGAATATTTTCTATTGCATAAAATATTTCAAAACCTAACTTTCAATTACTTTTTAACGCGATCGGTAATAAAAAACATGATATTTTGCTTAGTGTATGTATATCCATTTGCATGGCAAGACAAGACAAGACTAATTCTGAAAATGTATGACTGGAATGCCTGGCTGGATTTCTCTTGCCCTGCAAATGGACTTTTCTAAACACCATTGGAATTTTCGTCATTGATACTCTTTTGTTGTTGTGTCTTGGTAAGTTGTATCCACGCTGATTAATCGAGTAATCACGATCATTTTTTAATAATCGATCACGATCACTCAACGCAATAATCGCACAAGATGGCCAGTCAATACATTAGAGGTGTATTCTCGTAGAAGCCACGCCTCTATTTTTAGGTTGCGCAGAATGTAGCTGAAGGAAGTTCCTCCTAAGGACGGGATGTACACAGGACAAGACAAGACAGGGAGAAGAATTACATTTATTTTCTTATTATTGAACGCCCTATTGTTGTTATTCTAGATGAAAGATTATGGCAAATTATGACAGCGCAAGAGGCGCGAGGATATTAATTGATCTAAATAATGCGTTCAGAAGAGACCCATTTATGTAATGTATAAAGTTTATTTGTTACCAGTTTTCGATTATAAAATCATGGGATTAAATTAAATTTAATGATAAAAATATAGTTTATTTTCATGTTTCCACCATTGTACGCAATTCTCTAATAATATGAAAATAAACATTGCCTCTAATGGAATGGATACATGATTTAACCCTCAAGTATTACTTCGAGTTGATTTCCAACACAGGATCCTCACGACTCCTCTTGATCCTCACGACTCCTCTTCGTTGGACTCACGTTTTTTATTGTCCCAAACATGCACTGGGTTGGTATTTCCGGTGATTGGGGCTTTGAAGTCTACATCTACTATATCTTGGTTTTCCCAATGTTTGTTGAGTTTGTTGTTGAAGCTATTCACACTCTGTGCAGCTGAAACACTATCGGGTAGATTATTCCGGAGATTTATATTAAGTAAAGAATTTGCAAAGAGTTGGCAGAACCACTCGCTATCCCATTAGCGAATATATATTCGACTTCTTTAGAAACTAAGTCAGTTCCTGAAGCTTGGAAGAAAGTTAAGATCTCAGCAATCTTCAAGAAAGGTGACAAGACACAGGCTTGGAATTATAGACCAGTAAGTTTAACCAGCATCCTATGCAATGTAATGGAAGGCATAGTTAGGGACCATATGCGCTACATGAATGAAAATAAGTTCTTTAGTAAAAAACAGTTCAGATTTATTAGTGGCATGTCAACAACACTGCTGCTTCTTCATGTCATTGACAAATGGACAAAGGCAATTGATGAGGGCCATTTGGTAGATATATCTGGATTTCAAAAAGGCCTTTGATCCACCCCATACAGAAGGCGTATGGATAAAATGAAAGCATGTAAGATAATTGATCCATTTCATGGATGGATTAAGTCATTCCTTAGTAACCGTGTTCAACAAGTAGCCGTAAATGATGAGCAGTCAAACTGTATGGATGTTGCTAGTGGAATCCCTCAGGGGGAGTGTATTGGACCCATTGCACTTTGTCATTTATATAAATGACTCACCTGGACAGGTGATTTCAGATGCTTATCTCTTTGCAGATGACACAAAGATTTTCCGGACTATACTAAGTCCAGAGGACAATGCTACAGTACAGGCAGACTTGAATGAGATAACAAAGTGGTCAAGCTACACTACAGGCAGACTTGAATGTGCTTTAGAACAGAGTGGTCAAATACCTAGCCTCTCCTCTTCCATCTAGACATGTGTGTAAAAATGAGTTTTGGACGGGCAACTGCAGATGCAAGGAACTACCATATCATCGCCGATGGAAAAAACCCTGAAATCGTGCAATCCAAAGAAGAAAATGACATTGGTCATAGATGAATCATTAAACTTCAAAAGATATATAACAGAAAAGGTGAACAAAGCAAATTGTATGTTTGCGATTATTCGACAAGCGTATGTCAACTTAAGTGAAAAACTTCATTCTACTATACAAGGTGAGGAGCCATCTTGACTGTGCTGCAGCTGTTTGGGGCCCCATACAAAAAGTCAGTGATAAAAAATGTTCAGAGGAGAGCAACCAAACAGATATCTGGTCTAAGGGAGCTTTGCTGTGAGGAAAGACTAAAAAAAACCTGAAATTGCCTACACTGGCATTTCACAGAGTTCGCAGTGATATGATCGAAGTGTACAAACTTCTGCATGGTGTAAAACTAGAAATCCGCAGAAACTGTTTTCCAGTCCGTGTCCCTAAAGTCTGGAATAAATTACCACAAAGAGTGTGGCAGAAGCGCCATCGGTAAATACCTTCAAGGCCTGTCTAGATAAATACTGGAATGATCAGCCATTAGTATATCACTATACAGCGCCAATATAAACCAGAAGAGGAAGTGCACAGTACCATGTTGAAGAAGATCTGACCATTGACGCATAAGCCTGTGGTCAGAAACAACATAAGTAAGCATAAGTATAAGTAAAGGGGCCAATAATAGGCCTATGGCCTATACAGTTACACAGTCGTCTCTAGAGCTCATCATTACATACGGTCATATCAATGCTTTTGATCAAACACCTTCAGTGCTGTAACTAATAAGTGCCCTGATGCAAATGTAATTGAAAATCATTGAGGACATGTGGAACTCAACAGTCAGATGCTCTCATGAGCATGCCAATCTTTCGTGCTTAGAAAAATATCAGTGCTTTCAATATTTATAAATCCATAGTTTGTTGATTTTCATTTCAGAATAATGGTCACTTTGAATCTTTATAAATAGCATCTTCATAAAATATTTTATAGTAATGCAAGTATCTGTACCGATTTATTACATGACATAGAATGTGGGCAGCCTAAGTTCAATGAGGGAACTCTATTTGAATTTTCAGCATGGCCTGATGGCATTCATCTCTATGTGTTAAGTTATAGCACTGATCTTGGTCCAGTACCATAATTCTGTGTAGAACATAATTCTCTGGATGTCAAGGTTTCACACACGCCGATATCCATGACATTCAGCATTCTGCGCACGCATAGCCACCATCTTTTATTTAGACATGAGGACTGGTGTTTTACGAAGGCAGCAATGTGTTGACAAGTATCTATACCTAATACTTATGCCTCTCCATGCCCATGTACTTTACCACCGTAAACATGATAAATGAGAGCATCACCAGAAACACATCCCCAACAAATTAGCGACCATGAAAGATAGGTTAGGCTTGGGCGATTTTTTGATTTAATCGTGAAGTTCGATTTATTTTTAAAATCGTGATTTTTACGATGTAATTGACGAAAAATCAGCAAGTCGTCAAGAATTTCACATTTGTTTAAAATCTGAAGTGTGTGCTTTTCCGTCGCATTTTATCAGTGCATGAGTACAATTATAATCGATTCACGGCTATGTTCATTGTGTTTATATCCCGCCATGCCATGTATGTCGAATAAGTGTCGAATAATTACTAATCACAACACAAAGCGCTGCGATAAACAGGCTAACAATAGCGAGGTAATGCCTTTGTCATTGAGAAAACCAGCTAGTTACCCCGTCGAATAGCCATATAATTTTCTTTCTTTCGCTACAGATCCTGAGTCTGTCGTGAAATACCAAGTATATAGTTAGTTGCAGAGTGTTAGGCAATAATCAGTGAACATAATCCTTTTTAATTCTAGAGTTAGCAATTTCAGGCGGTGTGATACTTTTTCATTATTGAGTCAAATTAAAGAAAATAAAGCAACAGCATTCCAGATTGTTGAGTAGTATAGCCGGGATTAAAATGATACCACGTCCCTGAATAACGGGGGAAATCGAGAAATTCGCCTCCCAGGCCCTTAACAATTGAGGGCCGCATTTTTTTAGGTGTTTTTTGGCGCAGGTAGCGCAGGCCTCTAAAAAAACTGCCGCCCCTAGGGGCCCCCCTTCACTATGCCAGCACGTAGTGCGACGCCACACCCCCATAATGAAAGCACCCGGGAGGCGAATTTCCCGATTACCCCCGTTATTCCGGGACGTTGTATCCGTTTAATCCCGGCTATACTACTTAGCACATGGTCGTAGCGTCCATTTAGAGACTAGCACACTCAGCGGTATACGAGCTGATCAAGCACGCATTACATGGTCTGAACGCCCATTTAGAGACAAGCATACTCAGCGGTATACGAGCTGATCAAGCACGCATTACATGGTCTGAACGTCCATTTAGAGACAAGCATACTCAGCGGTATACGAGCTGATCAAGCACGCATTACATGGTCTTAAGGTCCATTTAGAGACTAGCATACTCAGCGGTATACGAGCTGATCAAGCATGCATTACATGGTCTGAACGTCCATTTAGAGACTAGCATACTCAGCGGTATACGAGCTGATCAAGCACGCATTACATGGTCTGAACGTCCAGACAAGCATACTCAGTGGTATAGCACGCATTACAGGGTCTGACCGTCCATTTAGAGACAAGCCTTACTCAGAGGTATACACCATGATTACTGTTGCACAGCTTCGTGCTATGGCAAGGCAATTTGGCCTTAGAGTAGCCTCTAAGGCCAAGAAAGCCGACCTGCTCCAGCTGATCGGGCAGGCCCGTGCCGAGGAATTCATTGCTCGACTGAGCCGATCAGTGAAGACGGGACGGTTTCCCGCGGCCACCAGAGATGATCCTTTGAATCCCCACAAGAAAGCACAGCGGCGGCGGGAGCTTCATCAGTTGGATGAAGAGGTGACGGCTAGCTTACGAGCCAAAGCTGTAGCGACGCGGATGGCAGACCATCCACTGGAGCGCCTACCTGCCCTACGCAGGATCGCTAAGCGAATGATGAGGGGGCCGAGGGCTGAACCCTTAGCCCGGAGCATGAGGCGAGAGGGTGAGCAGATTCTCAATGAGCGTCTGGGTGAGATGGAAGGGGAGGAGAGAGGAAGACGGACAGTACGCTGGACGTTCTTCCAAGGCCTCAATGGAGACATTACAGGGCAGATCATGGGTAAGATCCAGCAGACTGCCCGGAACGCCTTCTACCTCCGGTATACCCACACCTATCGCATCAAACACATCGAGGATGGTAGGGTGATGCTCTTCCACAAGAACGCTCCAGGGAGTCCGTGGCTGAACACGATAGGAGCAGCTCAGGACTGGGTGGCGGCAAGAGAGCAAGACCGCCTCGACCCCGACAACATCGACCGCCCCAACACCAAGTGGGCTTTCGCCCGATCAATCAACGTTGTGGTCAAGGCTGTCATCGACCACCAACCTTTGCTCGGGACAGGCCCGCTCCCAAACTGGCTACGACAGAAGAAGAGTATGGCGGCACTTGACACCTACAAGGATAACATGTGTCTCTGGAGATGCCTAGCAGTGCATCAGGGGGCGAGGCCCGATAGAAGTACTGAGCCCGCGCGTGAGCTCGCGAGACAGTTCTATGACCTGGACGGGCCTGTGCCTGACATGCCAAAAACCTCTCTGGATCAGCTGTATAAGGTAGAGTTCTTCGCGAAGATCGGGATTCGCGTGTATGAACCAACTGAAGAGGGCACCTGGCACCTGATCCGGCAAGCGGCCCACTACCACGACACTATGACCATCGGGGTGTACGATCACCACGCCTTCTATATAAAGAACATCTCCAAGCTGGCACATACACTAGGCTGCAGTCACTGCCAGCAGAGGTTTACACAGGCATGCCATCTTCAGCGTCATGCTGACCGTTGTACAGGTGGCAAAGCAACCATAGAGTGCCCTGGGGAGAAGGTTGATGCACCGCAGTCTGCGCATGAGAAAGCCTTCTATCCACCCCAACCAGCCAGTTCAGCGGCTACTCGTTGGGTCACGTATGAGGCGAAAACCCAAGGTATCCACATACACCATGTAGAGTGTGGGCACGGTGGCGAGCGTTGGATCGAGGGGGCTCCCGTTGATGGTTATGATCCGACTACCAACACCGTTTACCAGTTCCATGGCTGTTTCTGGCATGGATGCCCTCGGCACCAGCAAGGTGAGGATGCCGAACGTCGGCACCTCAAGACAGTCCTGAGAGAGGAGAAGCTGAGAGCAGCTGGATACACGCTTGTGGTACAGTGGGAGTGCGGGATAAAACGCTGCCCAAGCATCCCTAAACGAGTTCGGACAGTCTCATACCCGTACTTCATCGTCTATGACTTCGAGGCACTCCTAGATGGCGTCAAGACTCATCCTACGGAGACTCTCACGATTGAGAGTAACCACATACCGATCTCTGTGTCAGTCGGGGACTCGTACGACGGCGCCGCCAGTGAGCACACTCACCTCTGCAATCCTGACCCAGAAGCTCTGATCAAGGCTTTCATGGAGGAGATTACCAGGCGAGCACACAGAATCCGTACAGAAGTCCGGGCACAGTTCATCCCTTCAGACATGGACAAGCTCCCAAAATGCCAGCAGCGACTAATTACCGAGTGGTGTGACCAAGTCCCGGTGCTGGGCTTCAACTCTGGCCGTTATGACCTAAACCTGATCAAGAAGCACTTCATGGATGAGCTGACCAACACTGGCACAGTGAAAGTCGCCAAGCAAGCTAGTAAGACCATGTTCCTCATGACCCCCGAGCTTAGGTTTCTCGATGTGATTAACTACTTGGGGCCAGGAGTCTCCTACGAGGCATGGATCAACGCCTATGGATGTACACAGCAGAAGAGCTGGCTCCCGTATGAATGGTTCGACACCCCCGAGAAGCTTAATTTCCCCGGACTCCCCGACTACCCAGCGTGGTGGTCCAAGCTCAAAGGTGGCTACCTCCTCGAGCTGTCGGAGTGGAAACAGTGCAAACAGACATTCAGAGACCAAGGCATGCAGACGTTCGCCGACTGGTTGCGGTACTATAACAACCTGGATGTCAGTCCATTCATCGAAGCCCTCGAGCGGATGCGGGAGTTCTACACAGAACGAGAAATAGACATCCTCAAGGATGCGGTGTCTCTCCCAGGAATGTCTCTGCAGTACCTCCTACGCGGAACCGCTCAGCACAATACGGATGTTAGCCTCTACTCCCCGGGCAAGGAGGCCTACGATATGCTGAAGTATGCGGTTGTTGGAGGGCCCAGCATCGTGTTCACCAGATACCACGAGGCAGGTGTGACACGCATCCGCCAGAGTGAGCGTGTCTGCCAACGTCTACTCGGCTACGACGCAAATGCTCTGTACTTGTCTACGATGGCTAAAGAGATGCCCTGTGGTAAGGGGACAGTACGGCAGTGGTCTGGTGCTAGCGACGTAGCCAGATTTAAGAAGGATCTGCTGGCTGACCGCTGGTTCGGGTTCGCTGAAGTGGACATAGAGGTTCCTAAGGCCCTGTGGGCGAAGTTCGAGGAAATGCCACCTCTCTTCTACAACAGAGAGATTCCAGCTGAGGCAGTATCTGTTGAGATGCTCACATACCTAGAGAAAACAGGTAGGAAACGTCCCACAACCAGTAAACTAGTCGGTGCACTCTCAGCCAAGAGGAAGCTCTTGTATGTGCCATCACTCAAGTGGTACCTCGCCCATGGGCTAGAGATTACAGCTGTCTACCGGACAATAGACTACACGCCGCAGAGACCCTTTGAGTGGTTCGTGAACAATGTAACCGATGCACGCCGTACAGGAGATGTTGATAAGAGCAAATCGCTCTTGGCAGATCTGTTCAAGCTACTAGGCAACAGTGCCTACGGGAAGCTCATCGAGGCCCTGGAGCGCCACAGCTACACGACCTTCACCAAGGATGAACGAGTGGTAGATAGAGCCCTCCGCAGTGCATGGTTAGAGGAGATCGGCGAGTCCTACGAGATCCAGAGACGCAAGGCAAAAATCACCATTCGCCGGCCCTTCCAGGTGGGGATAGCCGTATACGAGCTCGCGAAGCTGCGGATGCTGGAGTTCTACTACGACTTCCTGGATCACTATGTGCCTCGTGGCAGCTTCGAGTACCTCCAGATGGACACAGACTCTGCGTACATCGCAATAGCTGCCTCCAGCCTCGACGAAGTCATTCGCCCTGAGATGCGAGCAGAGTATGAGGCTCATAAGTGGGAGTGGCTAGCTTGGGACAAGTGGTCTGGACGGACTCCGGGACTGTTCAAGCTCGAGTTCGAAGGCAACCGTGGTATCGCTCTCTGTTCCAAGTGCTACTACGTGGAGAGCCCCGATGGGAAGGTGAAATGCTCAGCCAAAGGTATGTCTAAACGCCAGAACGATGTCTCTTGGCAAAGGTTCTTCAGTGCCCTAAACGGTAGCATGGACAGAGCTACAAACCGAGGCCTACGCATGCGCCACCAGGGCATGGTGACGTATGAACAGGAAAAACTCGGGCTCTCAGCCATACCGAACCAATCGAGTACTATATCCCTCAGGCACCTGACGACGGTGGTAGCTGTCTGGAGGGACCACCTGAAGCTCCTCCCGAACAAACGGACGTTTGGGACAGCTCTCTGAGCGTGCCAGATAGTACAGCGTATGATGTCCCTCCATCTCGACATACCTGTCAAGTCTGTGGACATCTAGCGACCAGTTAGGATCTGTTGCACATCGTCGCCCACCTTCCAACTCACCAGGTTCATACAGGTACCGAACCAGAGCATAAGATGGCACCTGTTCCTTGTCCGCTCCTCCGGAAGGTTGGGCAACAGAGGATCGTTGGATAGCCTCTACTGGCTTCTTACCAGTTAACCGAGTTACCTCAGTATTGGATCGCTCTACCACCCGGGGCAAACCTTTCACCCACACCCTGGACCTCTCCGGCCTGTGCCATTTCCTGGGCATATTGGTGTGGGAACAGTCTCTCTGCCAGTGTCCGATTCCACCGCTCGACGATTGCCTGGGCACGGTGGTGACCAACTTCACCTCGTCTAATTGCCACACCATGTTTCCGCATGAGGGCCGCAGTCTCGCCTCTGAACTCCTTACCCTCATCCACCTGCAACAATTCTGGCCACTGGAGGGGATTTTCCGGATCCTCGTAGACACCCTGGAATGCCTGGGCCACCTGGCCAGCTGACTTGTCTGTGAGCGGTGCTGCAGCCTTGTACCTGCTGGCGACATCGACGATTGTGAGGGCATACTTGTAGGTCTTACGACCAACCGAGTCGTGTGGAAGGAATAGAACATCTGCCTGGTGAACTCTATTCAGGACAGTTTCATCGAAATGGGCATACCTGATGTGCCGTGGACGAGGTTTGTATATCTGCCACATCGCCTGGTGGCTGAGCCACTGGCTAATTGTCTCCAAGGTGAAGTTGTGGCCCTTGCGACGTACAGCCTCGAGTAGTTGGTGGGGCTCACGGTAATATCCACCAGGCTGATAGTAGAGTTCCTCAAGAACGACCCCGGATTTCATCACTGACGTCCACTCCCGTCCTGTCACGCACGGTCTGCGTGAGGGTATCACTGACGTCCACTCCCGTCCTGTCACGCACAGCCTGGGCGAACTCTACACGGACGAACAGACGGCCGTTATGCATTCGACTATCACTGAAGACCTCCTCAAACACCACCGTACACTGGCGTCTAGTCTCTGCTGGATCTTCGCTGAGCGGTAGCTTATCGACTAATCCTCGGAAGTTAAGTGTCTTGACTAGGTCGTACGCCATCCTTATATAGTACGGCTTAAATGTTCGGCGGCCCAGATGGCCGCGAGTGCCATGGCAACATACGGTAGCCAAGGGCCTGCGACTCCGAAGAACGTACCTACTCCTGAGGCGATGGCTAGTATGGCTTCAGAAATCTTCTCCACACCCTGGAGAGCATTGTTGGCGATCTTGCGGACCGTCTCGCCCGCCTTCGTTGTGAACAGAGCGATCAGAGCCCCAACTGCTGCCAGCGGACCGATAGAACCTTTTACATAAGTGCGATAGATTCCTTTTGCTCTGTGTATTAGTTTGAGGGACTCATCACCCACGGTCTCCGCTACATCGTAGTCGTCTGCATCCTCCTCATCATAATCCTCCTCATCTATATCCTCGACTGGATCTTCATAAGCCTCTGGTTCATACATATCCGTATATAGTAGCTTTAAACTGTAGTCTATAGCATGGCCTCCGCAATCTTGAATGCGGGCGTGTTTGCCTTAGCGAACTGGGGACTCAGCTTCGCCGACAAGAAGGCGGCAGAGGTCGAGCGTGAGCGTCATAACCAGGCGATGGAGAAGCTGTCTACGGAGAAGTTTGAGTACAGCAAAGCACTCGAGCATATGCGCCAGAGGGAGGCACGCCGACGACAACTCCGAGCTCAGGCCAACCAGAGCCTCAAAGAGGCAGATGAGAGTCTCGATGAGTACTACGAGGCCGTATCTGAGCCAACGCTCGACTATGAAGCATCGACAGGTCAGAAGACAGCAGAGCTTATAGTAGTAGTGGCAGCTGCAGCGGTGACGACAGGGGTCGTGCTCTACGCACGCTCAAGCTGAATACCTGATGTGTTCGATACGCATACCTTAGCATAGCCAAAGTAAAGTACCGTCACACCTAATGAGCGAGTCCCAGCTATGAGGTTTCCGATGTTGAAGCTGAGCCGGTTGCCCTGATTAGGTGGGATGTTCCTGCCACCGACGTGGTGACGGCCCTCGAGTGCTGACTCGAGGTCGTCGCTTCCACTGGTTAGTCGCAGAAGTGCGTATGACTTAGTTTTCTGTCTGTAGAGTTGGCAGTCAGCCAGCTCGCGTACCTCACCAAGAACATTGGTCCCAGCAACCACAAGTTTGAAGTCGTCCAGCTTACCCATCTCCTGGATGACGACTCCCTTCTGAACCAGGACCGCAACAGCGACACAGTCCGATGCACCACGATGCAATGTCAGCTCTACCTCTTGGTTAGCTGTGGCTTGGACCTGCTGGTGTTCTCGCTCCACATGCACGATCCGCTGTTTGGATCCCGTTTGCTTCAGTTCCTGGTCATTCTCGTCATGCCAGACATGAAGTCTTGGAGCATTCATCGACACATCTGCGAGATGCTCAGTGTACACCCGGAGGAACAACCTATCCTGCATGGCAGCTGGATTCACGTGTGTGTTCTCGAGGAGGGTGAAGAGTGGAACTGCCACAGGCCTCTCGACACCTACCAGTAGTTCGAATGCCGTGAACCCCTCACCCACAGCGTAGTACCCCTTTCCCTTCGCATAGAAGGTTGGGTCACGAGCCAGCGGACCTAGGACTCGGTACTCATCGTTCACATAGGTGGTGTCCACGGTGCTGTTGCTCTGTACGATCTCCCACCTGTTCAGAACCTGCGGGAGCTCTACCGTCTGTTCTATTGTGCTCTGAAGCTTGAACTCGAGTGTCATGCTCTTGATCCCGTGGATCTGTGCCGAGATTGCAAAGTCAATGTACTTCCCAGCAGCGGACAACGGGTTATCATCGTGTATACTGGGTCGAATGACCGTCAGGCAGTCCTTCCGGGGATCAGTGCAGTGCGATGTCGCAGGTTCAATGGCCCCATCTGGATGTTGCACAGACTGCAGCATGTTTAAGGTCTGGGTATATAGAGGGGTTAAATGGCTGCCATGTTTGGTAAAGTTCTCCAGCAGATTATCTTTGGGCAGCAGGCCAAGTCGGCACGACAGCCGCGACGTGCACTGTCCCACAGTGACAGGGTCCGAGGCCTGCTTCGTGACATCAACATTATCCATGAGCGAGTCAAGGTTACACCGCCAACGGATGCGGAGATACTGGCCGCCATAGAGGAAGGAGCGCCAGCTCGTAGTACAAAAGAACTCCTGACTCGGATACTCTACCGGAAGTTTGACAGCACCCAGGGCAGGGCACTCGACCTACCTGTGGGCCAAACCAACAGTCCTGTTATTCTAGCTCTCCAAAAGGCGAGGGTCGACCCCAAAGATCTACTAACGGTCGGGAAGTGGGCTGCCGTATTTAGCCTACATAGCCAGGAAGAGCGAGAGATGCTGAATAGCCTCCAGTCTGGAGCAACTAACTACTTCAGGGAGGAGGTCAGTGCCGCTGTAGCGGAGAGCCATGACACCTGTCATGCAAAAGGTACTCAAGAGGGGTTCACTGTTGGCAGCAAGGAGGCTGTTGAGCATATCTTCAATGAAAGAGGGCGTAGGAGATTGGTCAAGAATCTGTCAGCATTTCTGAAATTCCCAGATAACTACCAGGACTACCTCATCAAAACGGCTCGCAAGTCAGATGCTCATCGCGCATGGAAAAAGTGGGTCTTCCGTGAGAAGTTCCAGACGAAGAGAGTCCTACCATCTGACCCTCTGTGGATAGAGTTTCAGCGACAGGCTTCTGACGAAGTTCCTCAAACTTCTGACGAAGTTCCTCAAGCTTCTGACGAAGTTCCTCAAGCTTCTGACGAAGTTCCTCAAGCTTCTGACGTAGTTCCTCCAGGCTTCTGACGAAGTTCCGCAAGCTTATGACGAAGTTCCTCCAGGTTTCTGACGAAGTTCCTCAAGCTTCTGATGACGTAGCGGACGAAGTTCCTCAAGCTTCTAACGAAGTTCCTCAAGCTTCTGACGAAGTTCCTCAAGCTTCTGACGAAGTTCCGCAAGCTTCTGACGAAGTTCCGCAAGCTTCTGACTAAGTTCCGCAAGCTTATGACGAAGTTCCTCAAGCTTCTGACGAAGTTCCTCCAGGCTTCTGACGAATTTCCTCAAGCTTCTGATGAAGTAGCGGAGACCGCGCAGCCTGAACGAAAAAAGTTGCAGCGGAGACCGCCGCGGTCTCCGCTCAGTCTGTCACTGATGATCTCGGCAAATTCGAGAAATCAGTGCAAACACTTAAAGATACTTTCTGGCGTCGTAATGACATGGCTGACGAGCTCACTAATGGAACAAGAACCGGAGGTGCTGACGAAAAGACAGCGCTGGATCGCCGGATCGAACACTGTCAAATTGAACGTAAGCTTATTTTGAAGCAATTTTTAGGCGATGACGCGTAGAGCAGGCTAGTTTCCTGGCTGGATTCAGCTTGTAGGTGAAGGTCTGCGCCTTTTCCAGAGAGGGCTTGAAGTGTGACAGCTCACCTGTCTCCTTGTTGCTGAAGATGAAGCGGTACAGCTCAGCTGCCCTCTGTACACCTGCGATAAAGCCCCCTTTGGGCTCCTTGACGGTTAGGCCGTCGTATATGGTCTCGAGCAGGGCACGTCCACACTTGGAGCTGAAGTATAGCAACCGGGAATTGTGGCGGATGTCTGGTGAGATCTCGCGGGTGTACTTCTGAAAGAGGATGAAGACAGTTATCTTTGTGTGCCGGATGCGCCTGGTGATGTTGCTGAGGTAGGTGACTGTCTTCTGGTCCATTGCAGGGTCATCGATAACTAGAACAAGTGGTTCTGTCAGTCGGTCTGCCAGCAGCTTCTCCATCAGGGCTTGCAGGTTCTGCGTCTTGGTGATTGGACCATTGTACCATTGATCATTACTGTCAACCGCCTCAGCAGCGGAGTCGGACACCAGAAGGATGTATTCTTCTTCTTCTTTTCGATCGCTGGTATCACACTTGGAGAGCCGTTCTCAAGATGAAATCTGTGGTTTTCTGCAGTTCTTCCACAGGCCCATACAGCTTTTCAAGAATAGAGGTTGACAAAGGCCAGATCTCTTCTCTCAGCAGCTGATACGTACTGCAACATTGAAGTATGTGCTCTGTGGTCTGTTCTGCTTCTCCACAAGGACAAGCGGGCGATGTCGTAAGGTGGAACCGCCTGTACATGTGTTGGTTTAGTCTGTTGTGTCCAGTTCTGAGACGAAAAATGGTCACTTGCTCTGGCCTCGAGAGATGATGGTAGGCATCTTCTGATTGAGGTGTTCTATAGAGGGACTTAATGATAGTCTTCATCTCTGTATGGGTAACCATGTTTTCTGTCTGATTCTCTTCTGCACCCACCTTTGCCATCTTGTCTGCTTCCTCATTTCCTTGGACTCCACAGTGTGAGGGGATCCACTGCAGTGCTATCCGAAAGCATTTGATGGTTTGTAGTGCTTCTTCAAGTTGTGGCAGCTTACCTTTGGTGATAGCCTCAAGGACGGAGCGGGCATCAGATAAAAAGACAATCTGTGCAATAGGGTCTGCTGTTCTGCTGATGGTATTAGCTGCATGAACCAGTGCTTCGACTTCAGCTCTGTAGTTTGTGCAGTGTTTGCCTGTCGGTATTGCAGCTGACTCATGTTGTCCGTTTGGATACTGTATGTGCAGTCCGGCACCTCCGCTCCTAATTGCATCTTTGGCTGATCCATCTGTGTAGATCCTTATCCATGTCTCCTAGGGTACATTTCTTCCAGCATGGCTAGGGTCAGGGCCTTCTTGCTCACATCACTGTGTTCATTTTTGGTTGTGAGATGAGGTACTGTGGTGCGAATAGCTATGCTCTCTAGTTTGTTTTCCCAGGGTGGAGAAGGATGTATTGAGAGCGTAGATGTTCGGCCAGGAGAGCCCGCAGCAAGATGTTTTTCCCGTGGCCTGACGGGGCAATGATCAGCACCACCTGGCCAGCATCGCCTGGCCTACTGTCGAATGGTACAGACATGTGCGCGAAGGATGGTTAGCACTTGGTCGGCGGTAGCCTCGTCTATATCTGGGAGACTAAACGGCAGTACTTCCTGCACCAGCTTTTGCGCCTGCTGTGTGGGTAGCGTTGTACCTCCGGCGGATACGAAGGATGCGATGGAGGCGTCAAGCATGAAATCCCAGCAGCAGCCGAGAAGATAGCGTAGAGGGCCTGTGTCAGCACCCACAGTGTCTAGCACATCCAGTATCTGTACGATACATGCACGGGAAGTCATGACTATTATGCGAGCTTAAACGGCAAACCAAAGAACCCTGACTTCTTCACCTCTGGTAGCTGTCGGCTGTCGGTAGGACCTTTTTTGCCATCGACCGTGATATTGCTCAGGCCGATGGTGCCTACCCTGAGATTCTCTCCGTCTTGTTGGAAAAAGCTCCAGGGTTTCAGGAGATCCTTAACCAGGTCTTGTGCATAGGACTCAGCCATAACCTTGATGGCACCAGCCTCGTCGACTCCGAGCATACCCCGCATCGTTGCCCTGTCTTTGATGCCCATCCCCTTGTATACAGTCTTGGCCTTGTTAATGGCCGATTGTCCTACCGTATCAGTGTTCCCGACGAGATCTCGGGCTGGGATGGTACCTCGGATCTCCCGCAGGTCTCCCTTCTCATCGAAGTCTAGGAAGGAGATAGGGGCAACAGTGTCCTCTGAACCGAGGCGTGCCTCGCCCAAGTGAGCAAGATCGCCTAGCTCTTTGCTTTCTAGGTCTGTGAGTGACAGAGTCATAGTGCTATATGCACGGCTTAAACCCACTAGTCATACCCCCAGTGAAATAGTTGGGCATAGGAGGACCACGCAGTCGGCCAAGGGACTAGGTAGCAGTGCTCAGGGTACTGGCCCTCTCTGCAGGGGCACGCCTTGTGGGCGGTCCACCATTCCTGGGCATCTCCAGGCCGCATGCTCGACTATGGACTACACACCACCCTCCAGCCCGCCATATGCTGCAGGGGTCTCGTCATCCATCTCTCACTAAACATAGGCGACGATGATCTCAGCCATTGCACTCGTTGCTAGCCCTAGAACCGCGGCCTCCATTAGTGTAACACGTTCACCCATGATCTTGGCGGTGGCAGTGTAGGCGGCACCACTGAGGGCGATCTTTGGGATGGGGTGAGTTATTCCGAGACTGGCCGGCCACCCCACTCACTACGGTAGCGAGGACAGCTGCAGTGGCGGCAGGAACAACCTCATTTCCCCCTGTCATCTTCACCACAGCCACATTTGCCGCCACGTTACTGGCGACATGGACTGCCAGAGGTTTAGCCTGTGTCAGTAACTTCTCTGTCTTGGTTCGCAGCAGGTTCTCTACCTTCTGAAGACTCATCTGGCTCTCGGGCAGTTGCTTCACGATCTGTACCGTTGACGGCATTGTTTAAACCCTGAGTATACAACGCAGTTAAACGCCTGTGTTCCCTGTCGAGTGAGCTAATAAGATCTTCCCAGTCTGCATCTGCCAGGTGGCCGGGTTTGTACTCAGGAATATTCATCTCTCTATTGAGGCATCTTAAACATGTCCGCGCTATGCGAGAAGTACTATGAGGTCTTCCAGAGGGAGCTGAAGGCCTACAAGAAGAAGACGCCAGATGAGCTCGCTCAGCTCTCTGGTGCTGAGCTGACAGAGGAGCTGACAGCTGTGAAGCTCTATCTAGGATTTGGAAAGGGGCAGATCTGCTTCCTCGAATACCTTATCATGGGTGGGAGTATCGTCGAGCAGCTCCTGCGAACTAAAGGTTTCTACAAGGATCGGGAGTATCTGTCAGATGTGTTCCAGCAGTTGCAGACCTCCATGGCCTCACCTAACTCGGAGCTGAACAAGCCTCTGCGATACTACAAGCTGTAAAAAGGATGCACTGCGGAACCCTCCAGCCCTTGGATGTGCATGTTGGCAGCGTGTATAGGGGCTGTAGGGCAGGCCAAGCTGGCTCAGTGTCTCACTGTGGTCCCAGCTGCGACTGACGAGATAGCTGAATTGCTAGCGGCGGAGTAGGCTGATCCCGAGCACCACGATAGTTAGGCCTGACACCACTCGTAGAGCTGCCACGGGAAGTGGTGTCGTGGCGACTGGCTGCAGTGGTGGGGTTGGCGCTGCCATGGGAAGCACCATGTCGACTGGCTGCAGTGTCGGAATGACTGTATGGCCCCGTCTAGGTGTGTTGATATCCGGGGGAACTCCCCTCGACTATCATGTTGTTATAGCCCCTGACTTGGAGGTCCTCGATGTTCACGATCATGTTGCTCGGAATCAACCGTAGGTGTGGTGAAAGAGCAAAGTCAAGTTTGCGATGGGCCTTCTGCAGCCCCTGCTGGAACTTAGCAATAAGACTGCTGGGATCTGCCACCATAATCATATCCTCAACGAGACTGATGAACATGGCCTGGACCTCTGCTCCGCTGACACCATCTATGGAATGACGCAGCTTGGTCTGCGTTGTAAGGAGGCAGTAGCACAGGGCTTCCAGGGACTGGTTGATCCGAACGATCCCTGCTGGTGTGAGGCCCGAGGTGGTGTGTGGGACAAAGTACTTCCACGCATCTGGGGAGTCCTGCCTGATTCCGGTGATGTGCATATTCTGCACTATCGCTCCAGGATCGGAGTTTGGATCGAACGAGAATGTCGCTGTCTTCCGACGGCCTACTCGTCGGGGTGTTCGATAGGGGAATCCTGAGTAGTCACGTCCCGGGCCACCGTACATAACCCCTAGACCGTGGTTGTCGCCGCCATGCCACCGATAGTCTGGGTGAGCTCTGAACTCTCTCTGTAGTCTGCTGGCCGCTGAGACGCTATGACTGTTGAGCTGTGGATCGAAGTCGTTTGTATCAGGGAGGCTTGCACCCAGCTCATGGAGGATTCGTCGCACAGTGAAGTACACGTGGAATCTGAGACAGCTGGCGATGAGCGCAGCTTCAGGAGTACCAAAATAGGAGTGAAGCATGGTGGAACTTACTCCACAGCCTGCCGTGGCACACCACACGGCAAAGTTCAGCTGCTGATTCCAGTATGAGAGGCTTGGAGCAGCCATCCAAGTATGAGCTTGCTTCGCATCCCTGATGGTGATGGGGCGGTTCGTCAGTGGTCGTGGGTTGACGGAGAAGCTGATTCGGGCCCGTCCATCCACTGTGATAGAGAAAGGTGTTAGCTCTGGTATATCATCAAGAAGGCCTCTCAGGCCAGTCAAGAGTGTACCCAGGAGGGGCGGTTGGCTCCGGTTGACTGTCGTGAGGTCCCGTGGGAAGGCCATCTATACTGGTGTTCTTAAAGCTAACGCAGCACATTATTTGTAGTCGCTCCAGAGACCGGCGAGGTGACTTCGCCGTAACATCTCATTTTTTAACTCCTCCATATCAACCTGCCCGCTGAGGTATTGCTGTCGCACTTTAGGGTTTCTCAGTGCGGTACAGGGCTTGGACCTTCAATATATGGCGGTACTCCTCATCGGTGACCTGGCCATCCTCGAGAGCTTTGCTGACAGACTCGTCGATAGTCCGTAGCATACTCTGTGCTAGTGTCACATACTTAGCATGCTTCTCCAACCTCCTTGTGATCTGCCGCTGCCACCCCCCCCCCCCCCCCCCAAGCCCGTGGCCAAGACAGTGGTGGCTAGTGTCACGCCACCCAGAGGGATGGCGACGAGGGCACCCACCCCTGTAGCGAGAGTGGCCACAGCTGCCACACCAGCACTGGCTCCAATCACGCCCGCAGCAGTGGTTGTATGCGCGAGGACGTTGTAGGCTGTCTTATATCGACTGCACGTTCTGCCGTACTTTTCTGCCTCATGGACGAGATTCTGCCTGATGGTATCTATCTGCTGGAGTCGCCAGCCGTGGATGGTACCGCCCTCGTCAGCAGTCAGGGAGGGGTACAGTTCTGGTTGCTTCCGCCACTCTGATTTTGCCATAGTATATCTGGAGGCTTAAACCGGCATCACCTGCAGAATCTGCTTATGAGACATAGAAGGGTTCATTTTGGAGAGTCTGGCAAACCCTGCCAGCTTTTCGGTCTTGAGACAGATGGCTCTTAAAACGTGGTCATCCAGCACTATGTCGGGTGCCAGTAGCGTTCTGAGACGTGACATCTGGAACTTCACCTTATCACCAAGATAGTAGGTCCGCCGCTGGATGGCTTTCTTGATCTTATACTTCCGCGCCATCTCCTCTTCCCACTGTATAACCTCTGGCTCATCCTCGTCCGTGAAGACACCTGGCTCATCGTCGTAGACATCTGGCCGATCGTCGTCTGTCAAGACTCCTGCATCCCGCTTACTCTCCTCCAGGAGGGCCTGCCAGTATCGGAAATTCCCCCCGTGCCTCTTTGCCCCGCGCATGTTCTGTTGATACCAGTTCTCCCGCTGTAGGCGCTCTCCTTCTTGTTGACAGATCTGTTGCTGTGCGAGCATCTGTGCAGTGGTCATGAAGGGGCAACCCTCTTTCTTCAGCATCTCGGCAAAGGACAGATATTGCTGGTATGATATCATGTTGTCGTCAGGTCAATGAGTAATAAGAGTGTAAACTCTAAATGGGCGTCCGATACCCCATCCGTGCTGGCGTATATGTTAATGGAGGGCTTGTCAAACAAGTGATTTACAGGTGTGAACAGGCTAGGACTGATAGCTTTCCATAGGTTGCTGTTGGCACGTGGGAGATACTCTATCACATCCCGAACGACTTCTACCAGTGAGCTGCTGTGTGCACGGCCCGGAGGTTGATGCAGCACATCAGCGTGTATGTATGTTGTGCCCTGCTGGGGCACCTCGAAGAGGACCCATTCTATACGGTACTGTACCCCCTGTCTCCCCTCTAGAGAGGGTGAGATTATGTTCTCACCACTGGAGAGCAGCAGTCGGACCATCGGCATGGTTATATGTCTCGTTTAAACCCCTTTATAGCGTGCTATGGAACCCATATTTGCTCACTCGACTGGCCTTGCTGACCTCGCAGATGTGTACGCAGTTGATGCTGCCAAGGTAGAAGAGAGTGATGGCAAGTCCTTCGCCCTACAGTACGAAGCAAGCTCAAAGGCATTCTCCCTCCACCCCATTGGGGGTGATGGGGTGGAGATGCTCACAGACCTCAAGGATGTGTCGAAAGGGCGCCTGGGTCGCGACATAGATGGCCACAAGATCGTGTTTCGGTACGATTTCCCGAAGAGGAAGTACGTCCTCGAGCCGTTGATTGAGCTCTCGGATACAGATGCGGTAGACATCAACACCCTAAATAGCGACATCAGCTTTCACCTGGTCAAACCCTATTCGAGCGGTGCCCCGCCGTTGGTCCGTGATGGCCTGCTATTTACCCTGGCAAAAAACCTGCAGTTCATGTTTGAGAAGAAAGAAGTGTGGTACCGCGCCGGACCTGGGGGTAACTGGCAACCATGGTTGCCCCTATATAGGCCTCCCGCACTCATTGACATAGAGGTTACTACCCTCACCACTGTTGTGAAAAGGGATGGGAAAGTTCGAAAGCTCTACAATCGGGGATCATCCTTCCTCACCTACATAGGTGAAGGTGTCTCCCTGACGAGGGTGGGTCACCGGATCGGGGTTACAGGTGGAAAGCTCCTGCTGCGTCGTCCATTCGATGGACCAGAAGAAGCTGTCCAGGAGGGCACCCTACGGGTAGATGGTGTGTCACATGTCACCAAAGCCAAGGGTGCTGTTAAACTGCTTCATCGAGTCAGACTCAGTAGCCCGCAAACGACTCATATAGTCCTAGAGCTACGTTTCTTAGCCGGCGGCAAGGTGAAGCAGCTAGCCCCTGCCCCTGAGGGGATGAAGATCACTATCGATCCGGATGGAGCAGGGCTCGATCTGGCACAGATATTTCTCGAGGCGTTCACTCTGTTCAGTTTAACTCTTCATATATAGCCATGCTTCTCATCGTATTGCTCGTGCTGGCATCTACAGCAGTGGCGCTGATAAGACCATGTAATGCGTGCTTGATCAGCTCGTATACTGCTGAGTGTGCTAGTCTCTAAATGGACGCTACGACCATGTGCTAAGTAGTATAGCCGGGATTAAAATGATACAACGTCCCGGAATAACGGGGGTAATCGGGAAATTCGCCTCCCGGGTGCTTTCATTATGGGGGTGTGGCGTCGCACTACGTGCTGGCATAGTGAAGGGGGGCCCCTAGGGGTGGCCGTTTTTTTAGAGGCCTGCGCTACCTGCGCCAAAAAACACCTAAAAAAAATGCGGCCCTCAATTGTTAAGGGCCTGGGAGGTGAATTTCTCGATTTCCCCCGTTATTCAGGGACGTGGTATCATTTTAATCCCGGCTATACTACTTTGTTGTATTTTGAACTGTGCGTTCTATTGATTACTCTTAAATGTAAATCGTACATTCTGAAAGCAACTATAAACCACACTATGGGACAAGTTTACGCCGTTACACTTGTACCTATTCAAAGCTACCATCCTATGTATGTGGATTGCGAAGTATCTCCCCGGGTACTAATATTAGCGTCTTCACATTACTCCGGTAATGACCTAAACTCATCCTACAAAGGGAGGCTAGAAGCGGACGCTGATACATCGTGTATTTATTTTTTTGCTCGGCGACATTTTATGTCAAATTTTGTTGAAATAAATGGTGTTTATTAAACTATACGCAATATTTTGGCGGTCCCAATTAATAATTTCACTCCTGCGATGATGGATATAAGGTATACATTAAGCATAGTCATAAGATGGTAAGAATTTGTCGCATGAAATTGTGTTCTAATTTCGTGCTTTTTTTAGCTCACCTGGCCTGAAAGGCCAAGTGCGCTTATATCGTGGTGACCGTCCGTCGTGTGTCTCTTGTCCGTCCGTCAACTTTTCCTTTAAACGACTTCTTCTCAAGAACCGCTGGGGAAATTTCAATTATATTTGGCAGGAAGCATCCTTAGGGCATAGGGGTCCAAGTTTGTTCAAACGAAGCCGATCGGCCCAAATCCAAGATGGCCACCAGCTAAAATGGCCGATTTTTAGAAACACTAAAAAATCTTCTCTGAAACCGCTGGAGAAATTGATTCAAAACTCATAACATGTCATCTATTGCAATGGTAGACCCAACTTTGGTAACCAAGGTAACCTGATTGGCCAATTTGCCTGGTGGCCATCATGGATGACCTAGTTTTCGTGAAAACGACTTCTTCTCCCGAACCGCTGAAGGGATAGACCTGAAATTTGGTAAATATGCTTAGGAACCAAGGTCCATTCAAGTTTGTTCAAGGGAAGTTCGTACGTTAAAAAACATGGCCGCCATCAACCAATCAAAATTTAGCGTTTGTTGGTCAAATTGGCTTTTTTGTATTTGATGTATTTTGAGGGCGAAAATTGCTTTATATATGCTTATCAGTGTGGCGAGTTCAAATATTCCACGTTCGAGGCTGTCGGATAAACGGTTTGGCTGCCATCTTGGTTTGTTTTCCCGTCATAGGCTCCCATGGTAAAGCAATGGGCCCATAGTAAAGCAATGAGGAATTCTTTAAACGACTGCTCAAGAACCACTGGGCCAATTTCAATTATATTTTGGAGGAAGCATTCATAGGGCATAGAGATCTAAGTTTGTTCAAACGAAGCGGATCGGTCAAAATCCAAGATGGCCGTCGGCCAAAATGGCTGATTTTTAGAAACACTTTAAAAAATCTTCTCCGAAACTGCTGGAGGAATTGATTCAAAACTCATAACACATCATCTATTGCAACGGTAGACCCAAGTTTGTTCAAGGCAACCTGATTGGCCGATTTGCCTGGCGGCCATCTTGGATGACATAGTTTTCGCGAAAACGACTTCTCCCGAACCACTGAAGGGATAGACCTGAAATTTGGTAAATATGCTTAGGGAGCACGGTCCATTCAAGTTGTTCAAGGGAAGTTTGTACATTAAAAAACATGGCCGCCATCAACCAATCAAAATTTAGCTTTTGTTGGTCAAATTGGCCTTTTTGTATTTGATGTATTTTGATGGCGAAAATTGCTTTATATATGCTTATCAGTGTAGCCAGTTCAAACATCCCACTTTCAAGAATGTCGGATAAACGGTTTTCCTGCCATCTTGGTTTGTTTTCCTGCCATAGTCTCCCATAGCAAAGCAATGGGCCCATAGTAAAGCAATAGGGAATTCTTTAAATGACTTCTTCTCAAGAACCACTGGGCCGATTTCAATTATATTTGGGAGGAAGCATTCATAGGGCATAGAGCTCTAAGTTTGTTCAAATGAACCCGATCGGCCAATTTGGCCGAAATTGGCCGACAGCCATCTTAGATTTAGGCCGATTTTAGGAAACGTCTTTGAAAATCTTCTCCGAAACTGCTGGGGGGATTGATGCAAACTTCATGAAATATGATTTATGGCCAGGGAACTTGATTGGTCAAACGGTTTGGTGGCCATCTAGGTTGACCTAGTTGTAGCGAAAATGACTTATTCTCCAGAAGCGCTGAATGGATTGGGCCGAAATTTGGCAGATATGATTAGGGCCTAAGGGCCATTAAATTTTGTTCAAGAGAAGTTGATCCGTCAAAACCATGGCCGCCGTGGGCCAATCAAAATATAGCATGTTTGGTGGCCATATTGGATTTTTTTATTTGATGGATTTTGAAGCCGAAATTGGTTTTATGTGTTTTTGGGTATTCGGATCTCAAATTTGCAATTTTCGAAACTGTCGGATGAACGGTTTGGTGGCCATCTTGTTGATAAAGAGCATTCTAGTTGAAATGCCTATTATCCAGGTGAGCGATACAGGCCCCTTGGGCCTCTTGTTGTATCATTTATTTCAACTGTTTCTAGTCCCAGTTTTCGTGACTTGTCGTTTATACTTTTGGGAATTTGGACCTATGATTTAATCGAAAATCGTGATTTTAAAAATAAAATCGATCGCGATGTTTCAAAGCAAAAATCGTGCAAGCCTAAGATAGATATCCCTGGATAAACATTAAACACTGAACTGAAGCGCCTCATTAAACAAGGCCATTAGAATGTCGTTAGCTGCAGGTAGTAAAGTAGCCTTGCTTATGTAAGAAAGAATCTCGATTATTCACATTGGGTACAAATTATCCAATAATAACACCAAAACCATACCAATGGCGAAAGCTGCAATGGTGCTGAGAGAAATCCATTTGCAGGCCAAGGGAAGACTATTTTTGAAAATGTGATACATTTTCAAAAATAGTCTTCTCTTGACCTGCAAATGGACATATATTCATTGAGCAAAATGTAAATTTTCATAACGATCTTAAAACATAATTCAAAGGTAGGATTTTAAATATTTTATGCAGTAGAAATTATTCACGATTCAATTATACAATTTTTAATCATATGAATTCACGATTTAAAAAATAATCACGATTTTCGATTGAATCATGTAATCGGACAAGTCTAAGGTAAAACGTGAAAAGTAAGGGACTCTCCATACCTTAAGCCTACAATGCATACATACACCAAGTTTGATTGCTGTGTGCGAAGAACTCTTGAAACAACAACCCAGAATACAATTTTGTAACTGACTGACAAATGAACTAACTAACTAGCAAAGGAACATTGCGGCTTCTTGAGCTGCTACATGCCCGACCATCTAATTTGACAAGCGACAGCACTTTGTATGTAAGCAAGCAGAAATGTATACTATTTTTGAAAATTTACTACTTCAATGACTGGCTCGGTCATTCCAATGGTAAATTTTCATGCGTATTGTTCTCTTGGCCTGCAAATGGACATTATGTAAGCAAACGTTTTTTGACTTCCTGATGATTAAATGATGAATTGTTCTAATAATATGGTGTAAATGCTGCTGTCAGAACATCTGATTAATTTTATTTTCTGTCCATTACTATAAATATGACAGTGCGGATCAGTACAAAATTCCAGGGATCTGTACATTTTTGGATGTACTGATCCATATGGATCACGATTAAAAAAAGTTAATTTCTATTCCTACGAAACTAAAAACATTCCGTTTCTATTTTAGGCCTTGTTTAGTGTGAATATTCCCACCGTTAACTCTGTCACACTCATGCTGACCAAAAACGGCTTCCTCAGTTGTCCTGATAAATGGGCATTTGTAGACCAAGTGAAGACTATTTTTGAAAATTTGATGACCGAGCCAGTCATTCCAGTGGTAAATTTACAAAAATAATCTCATGATCTGCAAATGGACATTTTGTATGAGAAAATAAAAATTTTCTTGAACAAATTCGAAGGTTTAAGTGCTAGATAATAATGAGGATATTATGTACATTTGATCTTCAGAGATGAATATGATTTCTTGCCCGTATTGGAGGCGCAGAAGAACTGCAGTCCACTCATCCTACAGGAGCATAAGCTGGGCCTGGAGCTGTGGAGTGTGAAGGTTCTTTATCAACATGCTTATAACAGACTGCTCAGTTGTAAACAAGGCGGGAAGAAATCATGTGGTAAGGTATAGTAGATTTATATATGCAATGGAAAACATGACTTAAAAATTTTTTCCCGGCTTATTTGGCCTGACCTGCCCGGTGGACTAGTATGATTCTTAACCCTTACTACTCTGATGTCAAAATTTTAAATTTTCAAATTAAATTAAGATTAACTGGTGTTCATTTTTCAACAAATTTGGTGGAAGATGTTGCTGTCATAGACAGCAACATCATCCACCAAAATGGTTGGAAAATGAACACCACTTTCTTTGCTATTGACACAGTAAAAGATAGAATATTGACATCATAGGGGTAAATTAACCCTTTAGTGCTCGAGGCTGGTCAAGAAATTTGGATTTTTGCTCATTGAATGTCCATTTGCAAGGAAAAAAAGAAAACTATTTTTTGAAAATTTATCACTTGACTGACTGGCTCGATTATTGAGCCAGTCATTCTAGTGGTACAGTTTCAAAAAATATTCTCTTGTCTTGCAAATGGACATTTCAGGGTCACGTCCAAAGTGATTTTCTATATACATTCCTCAAGACCCCTGGCGATGCAGGTTTATACTTAGCCCTTTAGTGGTGAACGTTTGTCTAATAAATACATATTATTGCTTTCTGAATGCCCATATGCCCATACAAGAGAAGACTATTTTTGAAAATCTACCACTGAAATGACTGGTTATTAAAAATATTCTACTGGCCTGAAAACGGAGTAAATGAAGGAAAACTTGGCATGCTAGGTAGTAATAAATTACACATCTCATCTCAACGTATTGTTGTATTTTGTAGATGCTGCAGATTTGGCGTTCTTAAGTCGCGCTGTTCTCATGGTCAACCCGGAGTGTGCCACTGTATGGAATATAAGGTATTGTCAATGTGAATGGCAGCAACATCTTCCAGACAAATTTGTTTCAAAATATTCAGCACAATCTTGCATCCTGTATGTAGCGTTCAGTTTAAAGCTTTACTTGGTGGTCATAGATTGTAGACATTGGAAAAAATTGGTCAAAATAGTTCAGATTTGGCTAAGAAAAAAGGTAGTTGGTTACTCTTGGCTAGTAATTTGTGAAAGCCAGGTCTGTGCCTGCTTATGGCATTTATAATGTATAATAGCTGCTGGTTAATAGGTGTCTAATTGCCATATATCACCTGTTTACACACCATGTGATGACACATGTGGCATAGAGGTAATGAGTACCTCTCATACACCAAAGGTTTCCAGGTCGAATCCTGCCTTTGTCTTCTTAGCCCCAAAGTGATTAAAACCGGTCATGGTGTGGATGAGTCACATGGTGTGGATGAGTCACATGGTGTGGATGAGTCACATGGTGTGGATGAGTCACATGGTGTGGATGAGTCACATGGTGTGGAAGTAATTTAGTAACCCTTTTAATCCTCAAATTTGTTAAAGCAAATTTGAATTGTCTCATAACAAATTTATATCCATTTGCAGTCCATGAGAATATTATTTTTGAAAATTTATCACAGGGACGACTGGCTCGATTATCAAGCCATTCATTTCAGTGGGAAATTTTCAAAAATAGTCTTGTCTTGCTCTCCAAATGGACATTTCCCAAGACATGTATAGAAGTCATTTTTGGCCAGCCTGAGCATTGAAGGGTTAATAAAATTACCTTAATAAAAGATAGTTACCTACACTCTTTAACCCTTTGAACACTGAATTCGTATAATCACAATTAAACGGCAATCGAATATTTTGAATCTAATTTGACTGGAATCTGTTATTGCTATGGGTAACATCTCCCAGTCACATTAGATTCAAAATATTCAACCGATTACTTTAGGCTTGTGCGATTATTGCGTTGAGTGATCGCGATCGATTATTAAAAAATAATCGTGATTACTCAATTAATCAGCTTAGGTACAAATTACCAAGACATAACAACAAAAGAATATCAATGATGAAAATTGCAATGATGTTTAGAAAAGTCCATTTGCACGGCAAGAGAAAACTATATTTGAAAGTGTATCACTGGAATGCCTGATTCCAGTAATAAATGTTCAAAAATAGTCTTCTCTTGCCCTGCAAAGACATAAATTCACTAAGCAAAATGTCATTTTTCATGACCGATTGCATTAAAAAGTAATTGAAAGTTAGGTTTTCAAATATTTTGTGCAATAGAAATTATTCACGATTATTCAATTAAATTTTTAATCATATAAATTCACGATTTAAAACATAATTGTGATTTTCGATTTAATCACGGAATCGGGCAAGCCTAGATTGCTTATAAAATGGTAAATGATTTTTGGAATTCAGCCTTTCGTGTGGAAAGGGTTAACTTAAAATTTAAATTAAAAATTTTGTTTCTTTCAGAAAAAAGCTGGTGTTATCCGATGATTTGCCGGTTTCTGATGACTTGAAATTAGGAGCGCTAATTCTTACCAAGTTTCCTAAAAGTCCTGAAACATTTTCTCACAGGTAAGTTTGAACCCTTTAACCCTCATATCAGCCAAAAATGGTGTATGCAGTGGTCTTGAAAAGTGCCCATTTGCAGACCAAGAGAAGACTATTTTTGGAAATTTACCAATGGAATGACTGGCTCGATTATCGAGCCAGTCATTCCAGTGGTAAATTTTCAGAAATAGTCTTTTGGTCTATAAATGGACATTTTCTATGAGTTTTTTTGTTCGAGGGTTAAATTAATTCTGAATTACATGTGTAATATTTTTGAAAGTTTTTCACTGGAATGACTGGTTCAGTTATTGAGTCAGGCATTACAACAGCACCTTTTCAACAACAGTCTTCGCTTGACCTGCAAATGCACATTCCTCTAGTTCATTATCGGAGGCCAGTTTGGGCTGAGAAGTAGATTTCATTGAAAACCACCAAAACTAAAAATAATTAAATCATATATTATAAATTAAAAAGTGGACTGATTTTCACAAGCTCTATCATTGTTAAAATTTTGATTAGGAAAAAATCAAAGCCAGGTATCATACTAAAATTAGCCATCTGAAATTTAAGTTGTCTTGATGTTAATAATCGAGGGATCCATTATATAGCTATGCCCCGCCCATTTCTAGCTAAGATCCGCCCCACATTGTATGTGTGATGGAATCAATTTATATATACGTTTTACGGTGACTATACAGGTAAGCTGTTAAATATTTTGAGACTAATTAGACTCAGAGCTGTTGCTGCCATAGCTTCTGTCAAATTAGTTTCAAACTATTCAAAAGACTATTTATTAAATTTCTAAATCCATGAAAGACATACAAATCCTCAAATTGTATATTTGACTTATTTTTTTTTAGTTTCATAATGGAGTTATGATATATCATTGTGATTGCAACAGCAGTCTACGTACATGTGACATATTTGATTATGACGTCATATGCTTGAGTGACAGATCGGATCACGTTATTGTGTGTCTCGACCTCTCATAACCCATGTTAACTTATTATAGGAAATGGTTGTTGCAACGACTTTTACCAAAGTACTTGCCAAATGGAACAAGCTATGCACAGGAAAATAACTCAGCGGAGGCCACAGTATATATTGAAGCAATCAATGTTAATATTGTGCGGGCTGTAAATGATAATCAACCTGCAGTACTGCCTGGGCTGCATGCCATAGCCAATCACAGAATTCCGATGCGCTCGTTTGATGGGGAGGTTTGGAAGGATGAGTTTTCGGTGTGTGAGAAGTCAGCTGAGCGATACCCGTGTAACTATGCAGCTTGGGCTCATAGAATGTGGGTGGTTGAGCAGGCTTATCATTGTGATATACAGGTTAGTACATATATAGAGGATCTGAAACGAGGTCACATTTCATATCACTTATCAACTGAATCGAAAATTATCACATTGCACTAGCTTTAGCTGTAACAGATCGTTTGTTAAATCGTTAACCCTTAAATTTGATACAGAAAATTTAAATTTCTTCACTAAAAATGCCCATTTGCAGACCAAGAGAAGCCTATTTTTGAAAATCTTACCACTGGAATGATTGGCTCGGTTATCGAGCCAGTCATTCCAGTGGTAAATTCTAAAAAAAATAGGCTTCTTTGAGCCAACAAATAGACATTCACTATGTACTGAATATTTAATATATTTCTATATGATAATATTATTTAGCAACACCGTTTGCCAAGACACTCAGGGGTGGCGGGTGGGGTGTGGGCGGCTTGGGTTGTGGAGAAAGTATGTGCCTGAACTTGGATACACAAGTGCTTATGCACACACAAACATGTCATGCTGGTATGTAGCAAATATGTCCTATTGCCACGATTGGTGTGACAAAGGTGGCTTTCTAAAAAATGTACAGAATCTGGCAGACAGATTGACAGAATGACTTATGATAGTTTAGTTGTGAGTCGCAACTAGAAACCTGTTTTAAATGCATTTGTTTTAACTGTCTTGCTTCTGCAAGCATCCTGACAGTAATTTCAATGAGCAAAAACTCTTGACTTGCTGAATATTTTGAAAACAATTTGACTGAAAGTTGTTGGTGGCTTAGCCACCAACAACTTTCAGTCAAATTGTTTTCAAAATATTTTGCAGGCTAAGAGATATAACCCTTGGAAAATGTTGTCTGCAAAAACTCAGTAGTCAGATGGCTAAGAGCACAATCTATTTTTTCTTAAGCCCTAAGCGGTCTTCTGATATGAATTCTCTTTTTCAGAATATAATTCTTTAAATATAAAGTTATGATATTAATTTTCTGAGAGAACAGTTTTGTTGCAAACCTTGTCTGTTATATTAGTGGCACATGATTTGTGTCTCGCTTGCGATGCCGAAAGCGAGACATATGTGTCAGTTTTGCGATGACAACGCCGTCAACAATGTTACGCCTTTGCATTTAGCAAAACTTCTCAGCTTATATTTCAGGATCTAGTAATCCTTTTGCAACTAAAGTTGGGTATGTGGTTGCCTATACTGATAGGAAGCAGCATGATGATACTGACATGACAAGATCAAAGGTCAAGGTCACTGTGACCGTGATACAAAACCATGTTTTTTCAATGTTAATTTTTTGCGTTTAGCAAAACTTCTCGGCTTATGTTTCAGTATTGGTTAATCCTATTGGAACTAAACTTGGATACATGGTTACTTATAATGTTAGGAAATAGCATTCTACTTCGAATAATACTTACCAGATGTACTGTTATGATAATGTCTACTATCTAGTCTAGCTCAAAATAAACGCCGCACTCTCCATGGTCCTGCCCATACTGTGTCCGGGAATTACCATAGCCTCCAGGTACCGAATCAATTCCCAACAACAGTCAGATTCATCTATTTTGCTTGACTTTACAGTCTCGTTTTTGTGAGTCGTAATTTGGCTTAAATATTTGCGTTTTGAGGATTCTACCCATGATTGATTGCTGACTTTATCGAAAGGAAAGGAAAATCATCACAGGGGCAGGTTGTATCAATCTAGAATTAAACCAATCGTGTCGTAATAACTGTTTGAAATTTCGTTAAATTGGCACATTGTTTTAAAATGGTAGCCATTGTTGGAGTTGATCCATTACGCGTTAACCTTTTAATCTTACCCGGGTACTCGGTTAATTTCTCTTGCGACTCGGTTCCTTCCAAGATGGATGCGCCCGTAGCCAAGATGGCTGCACCAATGTTTAACCTTTTGTTTTGACTTGGCGTGTCTATGCACTCAGGTTTAAGCCGATCATTAGCCCTCGCTTCACTGTCGAGGGTGTTTATAGCGATCAGTCTTATTTTCTTGGTTATTTTAACGTTAATTAAGTACCAAGTTGTGTTTATAAAATTTTCACTCTAAAAATTTTCAAATATTTCCTGCCTAAAACTTGATTATCATTAATTCAAGAGAAAGTTAATGTTTTTAAGTAATTTAAAATTACAATCAAGTAAATAGTGTGTTGCTCGTCATCATGTCATGTGCAGCGTTTTAATTCTTATTCTGTGTTCGCAGAAAGTGAAGGGGCATGGCAAGGCCCCGTCTGATACACTTTGCTCGTGCTTTAACCACTTAATGAAGCGGAAGTTCTCGGGACATCACTGTGTTGCCTGCACGAAGTGCAAAGTTGGAAGCCCTTGCGATGTATGTGCGAAGTGGTCATCGGAGATGGTGGCGGAATTTGATCGTGATTGCCGTGCGCATTTTGAGAGAATCGCGAAGGACAAGGCAGCCAAAGTGGATCAGGCATCAGTCAAAGGTCTGGAAGAGCACCTGAATGGGCGGATGGACTCGACCGTAGGTGTTTGAATGACCCAATTCAAGACGATGTTTGAGCCTTTTCACAGGTATGTGTTATACAGCTCCCATCGGCGTCGCAGAAGCAGTTATGACAGCTCCTCTTGGAGTCCATCTCCTGTCGTAGTAGCGGCCATAGTCCCGGCTCCCGTGCTGGAGCCGATGGACTGCGGTGATTCCATATCTGGCGATTCGCTAGATACTGGAGCCGCAAGTAATCGAGCCCACGGACCCGCTTCGGGTGGGAGGTTTGGTCCGTGGCTCTCAGCATGGATTGTCGGTGGCCTTTTCATCCAAGGGTGAGAAGGAAGATGAGAATGTTAGTCCATTGATGGACGAATCACCTTTTTGCACCGAAGCTTAATTGGTGCAGGTCCCTAGCTGGATGTCTGACCATCTTGGGTTGACATTGGTTCAGGGATCTCGGCGCAATCCGGCGATGGAGCGGATGTCAGAGCGTGCGGCTAGCGCTCTGTCGAGTGGCTCTTCGGCCATGCCGACTTCACTTGGACACTCAGACTTCTGACATGTTTGAAGTCGCGGCTTACCGTCTGGTTCAGATAGTGAATTTTTTGCCCAAGGGACTTAAGGGGATAAGAAGTAGGGTCCGCTTTCCAGAGCTGGCCTACCATCAGTATGCTCGTGTTCCTTGGCTTTCAGTCGGGGAAAGAGAAACGCTGAATAGGCCGTTAGCCAGGAAAGCCAAGGGGCGTTTTCAACCCTTGGTTGCCCAGGTTAATAAGGATCCCTTCAATGAGGTAACGGTCATTGAGGATGCGGTGAGAGCGGCTATGGCTGCTCTCTCGCACGGATGCACCGTCCTGCAGGGTATGCTGACTTGTGCGGCGGAAGGTGGAGGAAGTGCCAGAGTTGTCCGGGATGCTATGCGCTTGTCCCAAGATTGCCTGGCCAGGGTGATCACTAGATCATTGGCGGAGTGGAGGAGAATGGTTCTCGATTGTGCAGAACCAGGACCGGAGATGAAGGCTGTGTTATCTTCCGCGCCCTTCATTGCTCAGGGCTTGTTTGGCGGCTTGGCACGGCAAGCCCATTCCAAAGTTGCATCTATGGTGGCAGAGCAGGAGGTTGTGGGCAAGTCGTGGAAGTCGACGAAGAGGACTCAGCCACAACAGTCCTACAAGCAGCATCGACATGAGCAGCAGAGGCAGCGCCAAAGATCGCCCTTCCATCCTTATGACCGTGATACCTATCAGGCATCCGGTTCACAGGGACCTGGTAGTTCGTCTTCATAATAAGAGGCTGTATGAAGATGATAGGAAGGATGGCGACTCGGGTCACGGGGGCTACCGTAAGGATAGCCGTGGCAGCCGTCCCGGGCCATCATTCCAAGAAGTCGCGAGGTGGCCATGAGGGACGGTCCTGAGGGGCTTCTGGCGAGACCCATACCGGTGGCGCCAGGAACGCAGGGAGTCGTGAATCGTCACTCAAGCGAATTAACGTCTTATCGCGCAATATCGACCGCAAGTTGTGTGCAGATTCCTTTTGTCGGAGGCAGACTTCAGCTGTTCTCAAACCAGTGGGAACGGGTCGTGCAAGATTGTTTAGTCTGTCATTGGCTAAGAAACGGCTACGAACCGGACTGGCTCATCCGTCAATCATTGGTTCCGTTAACATCTACTCCAGTATAGACTCCCGTTCCAAGGGAATCTTATCATCTAGATGCCATCTGCTCAGAAATCATAGATCTTCAGCAGAAGAATGCAATTCATTTCAGTCCTCCCTGGGCTTCTATTTCAATAATTTTCCTCGTTCCGAAATGCACCGGAGGTTGGAGACCGATTCTCAATCTCAAACCTCTGAACAAATTCATTCTTTCACCAAAATTTCAGATGGAGACTGTAGCAGCGGTGATGACAGGGCTGAGAAAAGGCATGTCGGCAGTGTCGATAGATCTGAAGGATGCATATTTTCATATTCCAATGTCAATTCGTTTTCAGAAATACCTTCGCTTTGCGTACCAAGACAATGTTTGGGAATTCAATGGGCTACCTTTCAGTCTGACCCCGAGGGTCTTCACCAAAGTGGTTCTCGCCATGACTACTTACCTTCGCGGGAGAAACATACATGTAGCTGTTCATACTTACATAGACAACTGGCTGCTGAAGGCGGGGAATCCAGTCACTCTGCGCAACAATCTTCAGGTAATCCTGGCCTTACTAAAGGACCTAGGATGGATTGTGAATCTAGAGAAATCAGAATTGACTTCATCCCAGGAGTTTGTGTATCTGGGAATATTTTTCAATCTCAAGGACGGTGTAGCTTTTCCGGCGGAGAGCAGAGTCAAGAGTTTGATTGCAGTTCTGGAGTCAGTTTCTCTAGGAGCCTATCTGATGGCATGTCAATTTCTCAGAATACTGGGTTTACTAGTATCTCTGGAGAAGGTGGTTCCTTATGCAGCACTCAGACGCAGGCCGATTCAGATGTACTTAATGTCATTTTGGTCTCAGAGAACGGATCCGTTGCCTCTGAGGATTCCAATAAAAGAACCTTTGATATTCCATCTTCAGTGGTGGTTATCAGAACAGAATCTCCTGCGAGGTGTTCTTCTACAACCTCTTCAGCCGCAGATGTCCGTCTTCACAGATGCGCTGACGATGGGTTGGGGAGCAGTACTGGACAATCTGTCAGTGTCAGGGGAATGGGATCGGACCAATGCACAGAAACACATAAATGTTCTCGAATTATTAGTGGTGGTATTAGCACTTCGAAAATTTGAGAACTTAATCTGAGACAAGATTGTCCTAGTAAGTTTAGACAACTCAACAGTGGTGTCTTATTTAAACCGCCAAGGCGTGACAAGATCACCAGAGTTGTGCATGATGATATGGAACCTTCTGCTGTGGTGCCAGGAGAGGAATATTATTCTTCGGGCAGCACACATTCCAGGAAGATTGAACATCCTAGCAGATGCTCTCAGTCGAAGGACGGTATGCCGTCCGACGGAGTGGCAGCTCAACCAGTCGGTAGCGGAGGTTCTTTTCAAACATTGAAGCAAGCCAAATATGGCTCTATTTTCGATGAAAGAAAACGCAAAGATGGTCACATACGTGTCATCGATCCCGGACCCGCTAGCTCTAGCAGTGGACGCACTGGTGATAAGTTGTAAGGGAATGTACGCGTATACATATCCTCCAACAATTCTCATCCCAAAAGTTCTGGCAAAGATAAGAGAGGGCATATGCCAAGTACTACTGATCGCCCCTCATTGGCCAGGCCGATCATGGTTACGGATCTGCTGGACCTTCTCGTCTGCAATCCAATCCCTCTTCCAGACAGAAGGGATCTGATTCTTCAGAACAAAGGTCTGTATCTCCACGACAGGCCGGAAATGTTGCAATTGACTGCATGGATGTTATCAAGTAGCGAGCAATTGAGGGTGGCTTTTCTGAGCAAGCAGCGAAGTTTGTCGCTTCAGCCAGAAGAAGGTCAAGCACCAAAACATATAATTATAGAATCAACAAATTTGCAGAGTGGTGTAAGAGAAGAGATAGTAATCCCTTTCTGCATCTGTTCAACATGTAGGAGATTTCATCTGTCATTTAGACGAGGTTGACAAACTGGTACCTTCAACCCTAGCAGCATATAAGTCTACATTAGCTTCAGTTGTTCCAAATCTGGCCACTATAGGAGTGGAGAACGACACTTTAAATGAAGTTATTAAAAGAATGAGCAATTTGCAACCTGGACAGCCAATTCCTATCCCAGCATGGAATCTATCTCTTGCTCTACAGGTTTTAGGGCATCCTCCCTTTGAACCAATTAGATCTATAGATATTAAACTGTTAACTATTAAGTCAGCTTTCTTGGTTGCAGCCACATCAGTGAGAAGGAGAAGCGAAATACATGCACTTTCTGCCGATTTTTGTCGTTACGGGTGAAGGTTTAAGACTATTACCACGTCTTTGTTTCCTGGCAAACAATCAGTCACTTAAATATCCAGGACAGCCGATCAATTTGCCAAGTTTAATTAGGCATGACCCAAACTTCTGCTTGGTGTCCTGTCAGATGTCTGAAAATGTATAAGAAATGTACTGAGGAGTGGAGAGATGACCCGAAATCTCTGTGGTTATGTCTCAAAGCACCACATCTTCGTGTCTCGAAAGATACCATTTCTCGATGGATAGTCCATGCTATTCAGATGGCGCATAAAATAGCTACAGGAAAGCAGATTAATTGTGCGAACGCCCATCAAGTCCGAGCAGTAGCAGCATCATCGGGCCTTTATAAGGGTGTCTTTAGAGGAGGTGATGTCTGTAGCTCAATGGCATGCCGAGTCATCATTCACTGATTTCTACCTTCACGATATCTCCAGCGCACTTAATCTGGTAGCCATTGCCAATTTGTCGAATCTTAGCTAAAGCCACGTCCGATCACTATTTATGCATACATCGTAGGGTTCTTCCACATGCACTGAGCAATGGTGATGCACATGATCTGTGAATGACCGTGGATTGGGCGGAGCTCCTGTGATGATCAAGACAGACCAAGCACTCAGAAAATGGTGAGTGTCTTCTTAATTTAAGTGACTAATATTAATTTACTTACAGTCGAATTCTCAGACTGATTAAGCAAAAAGTCTGGTTCAAGAGTATCTTATTCATTGCAACAGACATTAGACTCATTCAAATTTGAAAATCTAATCGATATACTGATAGTTTTTTCAAAATTAGAAGTTGTAGTGGCTTCTTTGCACTCTCCTGGACTGCCCTAGCAGAGACTTGGGGCTGATACCGGTCTGGTGGGGTGGGGGTGGGGGTAGTGCAGTCTATACCATGGAAGTTTAGCAATCTAAGAGTCAGATGGCGGAACCTAAAGCATATGCTGGGGTTCTAGTCTCTTCACAACCTTCTCTGTCGGATGGTAGATGAGAGCTGTTTTCAGCCTCACCTCCTCCCACTGGAGTTTCTTGGCTGTTGAAATCCGGAGTTTATCGTAATAGTACATCTGGTAAGTATTATTCAAAGTAGAATAAAAAAAGCATCCGCTTTTGTTTCTACGAGAATTGTTAATACTTACCAGATGTACTATGGCCACTCTCAGCCACCCCGCTGAGGTGAGGCTGAGCTGCTTTTGTCAAGGCAAATATAAGACGAATCTGACTGTTGTTGGGAATTGACTCGGTACCTGGAGGCTATGCTAATTCCCGGACACAGTATGGGCAGGACCATGGAGAGTGCGGAGTTTTAATTGTTTATTTTGAGCTAGACTAGATAATAGACATTATCATAATAGGACATCTGGTAAGTATTAACATTTCTCGTAGAAACAAAAGTGGATGCTTTTTTGATGCTGACACTGAAGTCACACCGTCGAAGGTCAAGGTCATTCTGATCTCTACAGAACTGTGTTATTCTTCAATGTTAAGTTTTTAGGCTTAGCAAATCTTATCATGTTATATTTCGGGATTGCTTAACCCTAGTGGAACACAACTTGGATACATGGTGGCTTATGCCAAGAGGATACAGGATTGTGACATGGAGGTCACCATGTCAATGGTCAAGGCCATTCTAATATTGCTATTTGACCTCTGCTTTTTCAGCCCTACATTTTTCGATTCAGCAAATCATCTATATTTCAGGATTAGTTAATCCTCTTGGAACTAAACTTGGTTACTTATAATGTTAGGAAGCAGCATGATAACACGGAGGTCACAAGGTCAATGGTCAATGCCACTGTGACAAACAGGAGACAGGCAAGACATTTAATTCCGCTGAAATTCTTGTTTTAAATATTTGGTATACTGTGATTCGGTTTTTACGATGTGAAATGCATATAATTACTAAATTAAATACTTATGCAACTATTGGACCCATTTTCAGATACTATTATCAGAGCTGAGTAGAACACGTGATTGGGTGAGTCGGCATGTCTCCGATCACAGTGGTTTTCACTATCGTCAGTTCTTACTCTCTAGTCTTGTCCGGCAACAGCAGGTGCTGCAGAAGGAGTTTACGCTCTCTGTGCGGACCTTACTCCACGACGAACTCGCTTTGATTATAAAGTTAATTCGGACCTACCCATGCCATGAAACATTATGGTATCATAGGTAAGAGAGATTCTGAACTCTAACCCTCGAATTTGTTCAAGAAACTCAAAATTTTCTCATAGAAAATGTCCATTTGCAGATGAAGAGAAGACTATTTTTGAGAAATTTCCACTGGAATGACTGGCTTGGTTATTTTTCATGACCACTCCAGAAGCTGTTTTTGGATGATTGCCTGTTAGCCCTTACCACTCTGGTGTCAACATTCTATCTTTATACGGTGACATTTGCAAAGAAACTGGTGTACATCTTTAAACAATTTTGGTGGATGATGGTGATGTCTACGACAGCACCATCTTCCACCAAATTTGTTTAAAAATGAACACCAGCTCATCTTTTAATTTAATTTGAAAATTAAAAATTTTGACATCAAAGTGCTAAGAGTTAAAGGGTTAAATTAGCTGTGGCAACATATAATGTAGAGATCCAATCTGTCACTCAACTGTGTAACTGACGTTATTTATAACAATGGAGGATTCCAGTTTATCCATCAATCATATGATGTCATATGTCAAGAATTTGATGTGTAAGATGAAGTCATAGTCAATAATGTCATGAATGATATAGATAAGTTTGTCACAAATGCTTAATTGACGACGGACTAAGCGTTGTTGTACGAATTGTATGTTTACTATTTAATAAGCATGCTGTTGAATACTTTGAAACTGATTTGACTGGGTGTGGTTGCTGCCATAGCTTGCCTGACAGTGTACAGTTTCGTGGAAATTGATAGTCAGGGAGTTCAGGGACACAGTGATCCCAACATGGGCAAAGTGTGGAATTACTAAAAACACAGCAGTATCATTTGGCGTCTTGACTTATCTCTGATTGTGTTCCCCTTTAAACATTTCATCCCTGAAATCCTAGTATCACAATATTAGACAATCCATACAGTTGTTTAATATTTTGGAAATGATTTTTCTGGAATTTGTTGCTACCATAGACTATTGGAGATGTTATTAAAATTTATGTATTTTAAGGCCACAGATCTTACATGCGGTGACCTATAAAATTTTGCCAAAATTGTTGCCGGATGATTTAAGAGAGGTCTTTTGTGGACATTTTTGAAAATCCAAGATGGTTACCAGAAAACTGATTAATCAAATTTTTATATAGAAGTTCTGTAGCTTACATTAGGGTCTTTAGCCTAAGGATTCTTCCTGCCAAATGTAATTGAAATCGCTTGCTTTAGTATGGGATTTTTTGGCGGGAAAATGATCCAATACGCGCCCACCAAACCATTTATCCGACAGTTTCGAAAGTTGCAAATTTGAAATCAACATACACAAAAACCTAGTACAAAACCAGTTTTTGCTTCAAAATCCAACAAATAAAAAAATCCAATATGGCCTCCAAGCATGCTACATTTTGATTGATTCATGGTGGCCATTTTCCTTTTATTATAATGTTAAAAAATTTGAACTTACATTGAACAAACTTTAATGGCCTTTAATGCCTAATCAGAATTTTGGCATTTCTGGTGAAGTGATTATCAAGTTCCGTTGAACAAGCTTGGATCAGCTCTTGTCACAGATGGTATTTCATTTGTTGTAATTTAATCCCCCTTATGGTTTCGAAGAAAATCTAAGATTGCTGCCAGCCAAATTGGCCAATCAGCTTTGTTTGAGAAACTTGTATCTCCATGCCCTAAGGATGCTTCCTGCTAAATATAATTGAAATCTGCCCAGTGGTTCTCGAGAAGTCGTTTAAAGAAAAGGTTGGACGGAGGGATGGCGGACAGTAGCCACGGCATAAACGCACTGGACCTTTCATCCAGGTGAGTTAATTCATTTGCCATAACCATATCTTTCTTTTGTTTTTCAGACGTTATTCTATTCACAAACTGTATGAGATTTGTAAGGGATGTGTGTCGTTGCGAGACATGGCCTCGACACCGACGGATCATGGAGACGTACACAGCACGAATCACGACATAGGACAGAAAAAGACACGACTCGATGCCGATCCTTCCGTGCTTTTATCCAAGGAAATCGATGGCATTTCACAAAATGAAGTTAAATCAAAATATAAGCATGAGAAATATCTTGCGCAGAGGTACATTGATTGGCTGTCACAGTATTTATGAATGCTTAACGGTTATCACAAGATTAATAATAATCTGGAATGTTTAACATGTTAATGCTCAAGCTAGCCAGTATTGGCCACATCCAGAGACTATTTTTGACAATTCACCAATGGAATGAGTCATTCCAGTGATAAATTGTCAAAAATTGACTTAATTTGACCCACTGTTGGACATTCATTGAGCAAATTGTCTGATTTTTAAACCATTTTTTTTGCCCATATCTCATTTTCAAGGAAACCATACAGGAAAACTTGAATATTTTGAAATGAATTCGACTGGAAGCCGTTGTTATCTTACGCAGCAACAACTTCCAGTCAAATTAATTTCAAAATATCCAACAGAATAAGCTTTATATCGTAGAGAATATACTTTTTTATGGTTAATATAATAATCCTATGTGTCTAAAACCACTGTGCATGCAGGCAGCTTAAGCCTTGACACTCAAGCTAGCCGGAAACGGCAGACCAAGTCAGTATTTTTGAAAATTTAACACTGAAATAACCGAGCCAGTCATTCCGGTGATAAATATTAAAAAATATATTTTGTGACAAAATTGAAATTCTCTTGAGCAAGTTTGCGAAATAAATGTCCAAATGTGGTCGGTGTTGCTGCGTTGACGAGACTTAATATGCTTAATCACGTTACATGAGCGTCTAGTTTGATTATTACTGGTCAAAATGGGTAAATCCGCTAAAACCATAAGATTTATTATTCAAAGATGCAAGAGTGCCATTATCTGACAAATTTACCGTGATGCGAAAGAGGCCCTTCTGCATTTTGGTCAAGTGGGGTTGGAATTTCTGTGTTGGTGACAACTGATGGTCAATTGTCTGATTCGATAAATATTACCAGGCAAATAAGAGGACACCTTACAGTACCATGTTATTAGTGAATTTTTTTAACACTTACGACTCAGATGTCAATATTCTATCTTTTACTGTGTCAGTAGTAAAGAAACCGGTGTACATTTTTCAACAATTTTGGTGGACGATGTTGCTGTCTATGACAGCAACATCTTCCACCAAATTTGTTGAAAAATGAACACCAGTTCATCTTTTAGTTTAATTTGAAAATTAAAAATTTTGACACCGGAGTGGTAGAGGTTAAGGATGCAAAAGTGACAAGAATTGACACATTTTCTGTACTCTGAGCATCAGTATTTCTTAAATTTGAAAGGATTTCTTGTTTCTTCTGTCTCCACTTTATTGGATTAACTTTAATTTTAATGTGCAATCTATACAATTTATCCTATTCATATGAAATTTGATCTATATCTCAGTCGTGAGCGAGTTATAAATGAAGGGATCTAATCTGTCGCTCAAGTATCTAACATGATAATCAACTACATCGCTTGTTAGTTGACGTCACAATCAAAAGGCTGTCATGAAAGAGTAGGAATGGTATAATTTAATAAACATTGTGTTGAATATTTTGAAAGTAATTTGACTGGAAGATGTTGCTGCCGTAGGCAGCAACAGCTTCCAGTCAAATAACTTTCAAAATATTCAACAGCTTATCTGTAAGTCAGGTTTCGCAATGTTAAAATCTCTTTCAACAAGCATACAAATGAGGCGGAGCTTAGCTAGAAATGGACGGGGCATAGCTGGAAATTGATCTTTCCGCCATCTGTGTAAAAATGACAGCATTATTTTAGCAGCTTGCACCATCGTATTATAGAGTGAGTTTATTTTCGCAGTGGATCAAAGTTTTAAATTAAATTTGTTATTCCTGTAATTGAATTATCTTTCATCAAAACGTCGTCGAGACAAATATTACAATTTTGAGTCTCTGGGTCAGTATTCACGAAGACTGTTTATACCCTAGAAGAGACGTAACTAGGGCTTAGGACTTCCAAGTGGCGTAAATGTAACATTCTGATTGGTCTGTTTTCTACTTTATGACAGTGCGTAAGCGACGCCGTCTTTGTGAATACCGGCCGTGATGGCCATTTTAATGCCAGTATTAGGTTATATGTTATTAATTTATATGTTGCAATTATTTTCTGTTCCGTGTAGCATTTCAGAATTTATAGAGATTTGTATTTAAAATAACATAAATCTGAACGCTAGCGAAGATTTTGAAAATGGTTTCTCTAACATCGACAGATTTCAAAGAAATTATTTTCAAAATAATCCTTAGTAATCATAGCCTAAAAGCAATATAACTATTTTTGTTTTATGCCTTAAACCTTTTGCTGGTCCAATTTGGTCAAGAAAATTAACTTATCTGCTTATTGAATATCCATTTGCAGACCAAGAGGAGACGATTTTTGAAAATTTACCACTGAAATGATTGACTCATTTGTCGACCCAGTCATTCCAGTGGTGAATTTTAAAAATAGTCTTCTCTTGGCCTGCAAATGGACATTTCTCAAAGTCACTGCAAAGGCCATTTTTTGGCCGGTTTGACCAGTGAGCGGTTAAATACTAGACGTGTTATCACCGCTGTACAGGATTTAATATTTGTTATTTGATGATAAATTTTATGCACTTTATGCAGAGATATATGCAGTTGATAAGTATTTAATTTAAATATTATTTATTTGTTTTTTCTTCCTCGAGTCATTCACATGCATTATTATACCTATATTTATTTGTGATTATTGTAAATATTAACAGATTTTTAAAATTAATAATTAAAAAGCTAATTTAAAACCTGTCTTTATGGAACATGCATAATTAGTCGCTATAATAGACAGGTTGTGTTTTAAATACAAGTGAATTTTTAAGCAAAAAGGTTGTAGTTCTTCAAGACAGATGATTTTGTGACCACCTATCTTAAAAGAACCGCCATCTTCTGTCTGACGGCTGCAAGCCAAAAGACAATAATTTCAATGGGTAATAACTGTATCTGCTGAATATTTTGAAAATAATTTGACTGAAAGTTGTTGGTGGCCTAGTCACCAACAACTTTCAGTCAAATAGTTTTCAAAATATTCAGCAGGTCCAGAGTTAAACCCCATGGAAAATGTAGTCTAAAAATTCAGTAGACAGACAGTTAAAGTTCTGAGCATTTGTTTGATTATATTCATAATGTAGCGGCAAGTTACATTTATTTCCTTATTAGGTAACCCTTTAATGGCCATGCCGGCTAAAACCGGCCTCTGTTATGCTCTTGTGGAATGTCCATTTACAGGCCAAGCGAATACCATTTTTGAAAATTTACCACTGGAATGACTGGCTCGATAACCGAGCCAGTCATTCCAGTGATAAATTTTCAAAAATTGTATTCTTTTGGCATGTAAATGGACAATCAACAGGCAGATATTTTCATTTTCTTGACCAAATTTGATCATTTAAGGGTTAATCAAACTTCTAAATATTGCCATAATGATAATTAAAGCCGGTGTCTATTATATACATGTAATTATAATGAACCAAAAATGTTTAGCAATTTGGTACAAATAACAAAATAAATATAATCTCGTATAATATAGATTTTATGTTGACCCGTTGCTGCATCATTTCTTAATTTGAACATAATTTTCGTTATAACGCCAATGTCATTACTTTAACGCCACATTATTATCCTTAACCTGTACATGTCGTAAAGTGAAGAGGATATTGCAATGGGCCTTTCCATCTTTAGCTATGCCCCGCCCATCACTAGCTAAGCTCCACCCACACCTCGCCATGTTTGGATTGATCGATCCCCGAATGCCCTATCTATCAATTTCCTGAAAACTATGCAGGGAAGCTGTTAAATATTTTGTAACTAATTTGACTGGGCGCTGTTGGTGCCTATGGCAGCAACAGCGTCCAGTCAAATTAGTTTCAAAATATTCAACAGAATATTTATTAGGTAGTAAAAGCAAACAATTTGTACAACAACGCATAGACCGTCATCAAATATGCGTTCGTGACGTACTTATCGACGTCATTCATGACGTCATCCATTATGATGTCATTCTACACACCGCGTAGATGATTATGACGTCATATGATGGGTGCATACTCTGGAAAGGTGAATTGGGTATGTCTGACTGTCTGTGTGTCTGGAGGTGTGGCTAAAAAACTATTTGACTCAAATTTTAACACAACGAAGGAACATGCCGTTGCAAGCAGATTTCCAGCCTTTGACTGTGATCCTGATAAAAGGACGTAGATCCGGATCGGATCAAATTCTGGATCTGTGGATATCTCGGAAACTACTGGTCTGATTTGGCTCAAATTTTAACACAAGAAAGGGTCTGACCATACACTAGGATTTCAGAAAAGAAACTCCAGGAAATTGAAAAATCCGGAACATACGAAAAGTTTTTACAGCGTGAGAAAAATGTGAGTGCAAGGGGGCTGTGTAACTTCTGATTGCTCTTGTTTAAGCCTCTAACACTCAAATTTGTTCAAGGAAATTTTAAATGTCCATTTGTAGACCAAGAGATTATTTTTGAAAATTTACCACTGGAATGACTGGATAGATTTGAAATTTTTGAGATACTGCTCTGGACACTCAGACAGACTGACCAGAGCATAATACTCTCTTCCCCTTACGGGGTGAGGGTAAATAGCGTGTGTTTCTATTGTCTAAGGAGCAATTTATACATAATGAGTGATGATGATGAGCAAAAAATCAGGCAAGTCTGCTAACATTGACATACGTAATTTTGACGTCCCAAACAAATCACACAAATTGCTACACTTTTGTTTCAGTGTATGTGTATTACATTGCGATTTATTTTGTTTCTTTAATTTACTGAAATTATTTTTAGTATTGACTAGCCATTTATAAATGTTCAATGGTTAGTTGCAGGGCTATGCGTGATAATGCATTGTTGGCTCAGCTGACTTGTCAGGCGAGTGAGCTATAGCAATCAAGCATGTGTGGTGTCTGTCTGTCTCTGTCTGTCTGTCTGTCCATTTTCCACAGCGGAAGGGTATTACGATCGGGTCTGTATCTGGAGATGTATGTCAAAAACTACTAATATAGCACATTGATTGCACCAATGTCATTACTTTAACGTCTCATTATGGACCTTTCAAGTTTTAGATATGCCCCGCCCATCTCTAGCTAAGCTCCACCCACACCTCGCTCGTGTTCGGATAGATCGATCTCTGAACTCCCTGACTATCAATTTCCAGAAAACTATACAGGTAAGCTGTTGAATATTTTGAAACTAATTTGATTGGGTGCTGTTGCTGCCCAGTCAAATTAGTTTCAAAATATTCAACAGCATGTTTATTAAATAGTAGAGACATACAATTCTTACAACGTGTCGGACTATTAAGAGTTAAAGATGGTCCATTTAGAATCATTTATGACGTAATGATTATGATGTCATCCTACATGCCGCTTAGCTGATTATGACGTCATATGATGCCATTACTCTGGAAGGGTCAATCATCCTCGCCCCGTACATGTGTGTCCAGAGTTGTATCTCAAAAACTTCAAATCCGATTTGACTCAAATTGTAACATGACGAAGGAACTTGCAAGCAAGATTTCCAGACCTTGGCCGTGATCGGTATAAAGGAACCTTGATATGGATTGAATCAAATTCTTGATCTGTTGATATCTCGGAAACTACTGCTCTGATTTGGCTCAAATCTTAATGCAGGAAATAGTGTGAGCATACATAAAGATCCCAAGGTTTGCGGGTGATCCGAAAAAAAATCAGGAAAAAAATTAATAGCAAGATTATCCAAAAAACCATCTATGAAATCTGAAAACTAAACTGTGTCAAAAAATGGGAGTGAGAGGAGGGCCTTCATTCTGATTGCTTTTGTTTAAAATGTCTTTGTCTGTACCTGTCGCTTTTTGTACATTTTGTTATGAGTTATGAGAGAATAACAATAAGCCTGTGATGTATACGTATTTATTATTGACAGCCTGGATGCCATATAATTAGCAAAAAATAGTCATGTATCATAGTGTATTGATTTATTAAGTCAAAATAATGATAATTATTATCTGTCTGCTGTAAACCACCAGACAATAATTTCAGTGGTCAATAACTTTGGCTCTGCTGAATATTTTGAAAACTATTTGTCTGAAAGTTGTTGGTTGCTTAGCCACCAACAACTTTCAGTCAAATTGTTTTCAAAATATTCAGCATATTCAGAGTTAAACCCCATGGAAAATGTAGTCTGCAGAAATTTAGCAGACAGACAGTTAAGTTTAAAGATAACCAGCACATGTTCTTCCTGGTTGTCTCTAATAAGAAGTGATTAGCACAATTTTTGTTAGGTAAAGAACTAATTGTTTTTGCCATCACTCATCAGCATGTTTGCGGAGAGTGATTATTAGTGAGATTATTCAGGCCTTATGTTTCTAATGTATACTAGACCGTGTTCTCACTGGAGAGTTAATTGGGAATAATGCCATACCTCACTATAGCGTTACGCCGGTTAAGTCTCTAGTGAAAACACAGCCTAGGATACAGTGCAACCTGTCCTAAGCGTTTAACATCCAACCTGGCCAAAAATGATGTCTGCCGTGTTCCCGGAATGCCCATTAGCAGACCAAGAGAAGACTATTCACTACTAACCCAGCCAGTTATTCATCTGGTAAATTTCCCAGAATTGTTTTCGCTTCGTCTTCAAATGGATATTTTCTATGAGAAATGAGATGACATTAAAGCTGAATTGACTTGTTAAACTAATAAATCTTCATTACTAACCTAAGTCAGTAATATAATATTAATAATCCATGTTTGCTTTGATAAAATGATAATCAACCCTGCCAGAAACTATTTCTGCGGGCCTTGAAGAATTGGCAGCCGTTTGCCGGCCAAGAGGACAATTTTTGAAAATGTATCACTGAAAAGACTTCAGTAAGCACAATATGCAAATTCTCTTGACAAATCTTGACCATTAAAGAATTAATAGTAGTAATTGGTAATCAAAAAAATCAAAACATTTACTTATTGAATGTCAATTTATAAACCAAGAGATTATTTTTGAATATTTAACACTGGAATGACTGGCCTGTTATAGAGCCAGTCATTCCAGTGGTGAATCTTTAAAAAAAAAAATTGTTATCTTGGCTTGAAAAAGAGGCATTTTTTCCAGGCCACTGCAAAAGCTCTATTTGACCCGCTTAATCACTAAAGGTTTACCCTGGTTGTTGAGCTTTAACATGTTTGATCATCCATTGTGATTTCAATGAAATCTAAAGAATGAACATTTCAACAGTGAAATTATTAACCCATATTTCCTTGCTCAGTGTCTCGCTTGATGTAATATTGTCTTCCAAAATAACAGCCAAGTTCCTAGCATGAACTTTGACCCTGTAGCGTTCAAGCCAGCCAAAAATGGCTTTTGCAGTTTTCTTGAGAAATCTCCATTTGCAGACCGAGAGATGACTATTTTTGAAAATTTACCACTGGAATGACTGACTCGGTAACCGAGCCAGTCATTCCAGTGGTAAATTTTCAAAAGTAGTCATCTCTTGATCTGCAAATGGAGATTTTTTATGAGAAAATTACCATTTTCTAGAATGGATTTGAAGGTTAGAGGGTTAATCAATGGTGGTGGATGTGGTATAGTGCAGTATAGTACACTAGATGTTAGGTATGGTGACTACATACCACAGGACTATAGTGACTTACTGGCTAAGTTTTTTTCCTTATCTGTCACTCAAGTATCCGATTTCATTATCAATTCACCTTTCCAGAGTATCCATCTATCAATCTGACGTCATATGATGTCATTATCAGCTAAGTGTATGTCTCTACCTATTTAATAAACATGCTGTTGAATATTTTGAAACTAATTTGACTGGGAGCTGTTGCTGTTGCTATGGCAGCAACAGCATCCAGTCAAATTAGTTCCAAAATATTCAATAGGTTACCTGTAGTTTTCTGGAAATTGATAGTCAGGGACTTCAGAGATCGATCGATCTAATTAATTGAGCAGACTTGTAACAAGAAAACAGAGACCATGTTGCTTTATGTATCAACTTCTTTTGAACAAACTTTAATGGCCCTTAGTCATCAATATCATATCTCCCAAATTTCGGCCCAATCTGTTCAGTGGCTCTGGAGACCAAGTTGTTTTCATGAAAACCAGGCCATCCAAGATGGCCGCCTAACCATTTGACAAATCAAGTTCCCTTGAACAAACCTGGTTAGGGTCGTGCCCTAAATGATATTTTATGAGTTTTGAATCAATCGCTCAAACAGTTTCGGCGAAGATTTTTAGACATTTCTAAAAATCGACAAAATCCATGATGGCCACCTTCCAAATTGGCCGATCGGCTTCGTTTGAACAAAACTTAAATCTCCATGCACTAAGGATGTTTCCTGCCAAATATAATTGAAATTGGCCAAGAAGTTCTCGAGGACATTTTAAAATTCCCATTGCTTTAGTATGGGAGTTTTTTGCAGGAAAATTATCCAAGATGGACGGCAACCCATTGATCTGACAGTTTCGAAAATTGCAAATTTGAGATCAGAATGCCCAAAAACATATAAAACCAATTTTGGCCTCAAAATCCATTGAATAAAAAATCCAATATGGCCACCAAACACGCTACATTTTGATTGGCCCACGGCGGCCATGTTTTTTTTACGGATCAACTTCCCTTGAACAAACTTTAATGGCCCTTCTGGAGAAGTTATTTTCAGGACTAGGTCATCCAAAATGGCCACCGAACCATTATGGTCAACCAAGTCCTCTTGAACAAACTTAGGTTGCCCCTTTCCCTAGATGATGTTACATGAGTTTTGAATCGATTCCCCAAGCGGAGATTTTCAAAGATGTTTCCTAAAATTGGCCGAAATCCAAGATGGCCACCGGCTAAATTGGCCAATTGGCTTCATTTGAACAAACTTGGATCGCTATGCCCTAAGGATGCTTCCTGCCAAATATAATTGAGATTGGCCGACAGGTTCTTGAGAAGTTGTTTAAAGGAAAAGTTGACGGACAACGGATGGTCGCCATGGCATAAGCTGACTTGGCCTTTCAGGCCAGGTGAGCTAAAAATGGAAACGTCCATTACGGTATGTCACTAGTTAGCTGACGTCACAATTATAATGATGTAAAAATCCATCATCAGAATCGGAAAGTTTGTCACTAGTATACGAACTGTCTTTCTTTGGTGAATTTACAATTTAATAAACATTCTGTTGAATATTTTGAAAGTAATTTGACTTGGAGATGTTGCCATAGGCAGTAACAGCTCCGAGTCAAATTAGTTTCAAAATATTAAAAATATTCAACAACATACATGTATAATTACTTAATTTGAAGTTTGGATTCTGGGTATTCAGGATTAAAAGTATATCAATGAATTCCAACACGCGCAAGGAGACGGGCGGAGATTAGTCCTGTAGAAATGGGCGTGGCATAGCTGGAAATTGATCCCTTCGTTACTTCAATATGCACAACTTTTTATAGCATACACAATTCATAGTCAGCTTCAGTTTAATTTGCCCTTCATGGATATTGAAATTTTAATTTTAATAAATATTAATATGTCTATAATTATCTTTACTAGTTTGTTGTGTTTTTGTCTTTCCTGCAAAGCTGAAATTAGACATAGAGCTATCACTTGGGCGGTGTCAATGTTAAGTTTTGTATTTAGCAAATCGCATTGGGTTATTTTTCAGGATTGATTAATTATTTTGGAACTAAACTTGAATACATGGTTGGGTATTCTGTTATCTGTTATGAATCAGTACGAGGACTTGAGCTCACAAGGTCAAGGTTACCGACCTTTAATGCTTATTGACAATAAACATGGTAAAGAATGCAGGTGAGACATCTTTATGCCATGGCTACCATCCGTACGTCCATCAACTTTTCCTTTAAACGACTTCTTCTCAAGAAAAACTGAGCCGATTTCAATTATATTTAGCAGGAAGCATCCTTCAGCCATAGGGATCCAAGTTTGTTCAAACGAAGCCGATCGGCCAATTTGGCTGACAGCCATCTTGGATTTTGGCTGATTTTAGGAAACGTCTTTAAAAATCTTCTCCGAAACCACTTTGTGGATTGAAGCAAACCCCATGAAATATGATCTAGGGCAAGAGTTGAACCAAGTTTGTTCACGGGAACTTGATTGGTCAAATGGTTCGGCGGCCATTTTGGTTGACCTAGTTTTAGTGAAAATGACTTCTCCAGAACCGCTGAAGGGATCGGGCTGAAATTTGGCAGATATGATTAGGGACTAAGGGCCATTAAAGGTTGCTCGAGGGAAGTTGATCAGTCAAAAAACATGGCCACAGTGGGCCTATCAAAATATAGCATGTTTGGCGGCCATATTGGATTTTTTTTATTTGATGGATTTTGAGGCTGAAATTGGTCTTGTATATGTTTTTGGGTATTCTGATCTCAAATTTGCAATTTTGGAAACTGTCGGATAAACAGTTTTCCCGCCAAAGGCTCCCATACTAAAGCAATGTCTTCTCGAGAACTAGTACGCCGAATTCAATTATACTTGGCAGGAACCATCCTTAGGGTGTAGAGATTCACGTATGTTCAAACGAAGCCGATTGGCCGGTGGCCATCTTGGATTTTTGCAAATTTTTTGAAACGTATTTAAAAATCTCTGGTGGATCTTGGTGGATTGAAGCAAACCCCATCAAATATGATCTACGGCAAGAGCTGAACAAAGTTTGTACAAGAGAACTGCAGAAGGCATTTTTGGCTGTTATAAGTGTTAAAGGGTTAACACTCATATCACCCAAAAACGGCTTCTACAGTGGGTCTTAACAAATATCCATTTGCAGACCAAGAGAATACTATTTTTGAATATTTACCTCTGGAATGACTGGCTTGATAACCGAGCCAGTCATTCCAGCAGTAAATTTTCAAAAATAGTCTTCTGGATCTGCAAATGGATATTTTCTATGAGAAAATTGAAATTTTCTTAACAAATTTGAGTGTTAAAGGGTTAAAGAATCAATAACATGATCCATGATACCGAAAATGGAAATTGATTGGAACGAGCCGGTTACTTATATAGTATAACGTTGTCTATTTTAACACGTCATGACAGCTTTAACTATCTGCCTGATGCATTTCTGCAGACTATAGGGGTTTAACTCTGGATATGCTGAATATTTTGATAACAATTTGACTGAAAGTTGTTGGTGGCTTGGCTTAGTGATATTACAATCACTAAGTGAGAAGCTGTGTTAGAGAGTACTTCAAATAATACATGCAGCCCCTAGAGAAAAATACTTACTTGATATCGCACAATTTAACTTACATTCCTGTAATGATTGAGGACTTGTATCCCTGTCCCGACCCTACCCCCTCCACTCTCCAACAAGCTCAACTTAAACCGTTAATGGCTACATTTGGTCAAGTAAATCTAAATATCTGCTTATTGAAAGTCCATTTGCAGGTCAAGATAAGTATTGAGCCAGGCATTTCAGTGGTAAATTTTCAAAAATAGTCTTGGTCTGCAAATGGACATTCCTCAAGACCACTGTAGAGGCCGGTTTTGGCCGGGTTCACAATGAAAGGGTTAATTAACACAAACCAAAACTAGATTTTAAACACACCCCAGTCAAAATATGCTACCGTAAATATCCCAAAAGCTACCTGTGATGGAACTCTGCCTAACCATAACTACACTATAGCAGCCATGTATCAGAAATGTGTTATATATCTGCTCTCAGGCAATTAAATATATTGAAGTTGTTTTAACTCAGAATATGGTGTATGAGGATCAGGAATAACTTAGAATACATGGTTATTTGATTGTATGGCATGGCCATTTGCATAAATCCAATATAACCACCATATTATTAGGCACTCATGTCGGTGACCCTCAAATGAATCCAAAATTCAGTTCATAACTTTGCTTATAAAATCTATGAAAATACTGATAGCTTACAAAATATCCAGTGAGATGCTTTCCTCATATGAATGCAGTACTAATTAGAGGACTCGGCATGATCGCTATCATCAGTTAAATCCAGCAGTTCAGAATTCACCGTTTAACACTCAAAATAGCCAAAAACGGCTTCTGCAGTGGTCTTGAGAAATGTCACCTTTTCATTACCGATCTTTGTTTATTAATTATCAATATCATGTCCAAATTCTGGAAAATCCTCTCATGGAAACAGCCTGTGTTGTGTTAAAATTTGAGCCATATCAGATAAGTGATTTTAGTCAGCTGAGTTGTAGTGATCATACCACAACTGAACATCAACGCCCAGGGACCGGTTATTGAGACCCATCACATCACAAACACGCACGTTCATTCGCACGCATACACACTTCTTCCAGACATGGTAATGAGGAGGTCCATGACACCTCACTTGGAACAAAGACTGGAATATTGAAGTTTTGAAGACATACAGTAGTAACAAGATACAGGACAGAATTATTTCTGATATAGAGCATGCACAATATTGCGCCACATGCAACCATTTTAATATCCAGGGTGGGGTGGGGGAAGCTAATGAAGATGGGAAATTAATCTTAGATGCTTCAATTGCACTGTACAATTTTCTCCACTCTACCTCCAACAATTCCCCCATCCCAAAACATGCATACCACACTCTGCCAAACCTAAACCTTCAAATTTCTTCATGGAACATTTCAATTTTCTCATAGCAAATGTCCATTTGCACATGAAGAGGAATATTTTTGAAAATTTCGAACTGGAATGACTGGTTCGGTAATCGAGCCAGTCGTTCCAGTGCTAAGTTTTCAAAAAACAGCCTCGTCGCCTGCAAATGGACACTTCCCAAGATCACATTAGAAGCCGTTTTTTTTGGCCAACCTGGGTGTTAACTGGATAATAAATCACACCATTAAGTACACCCAACTTCACCAGAACATTCGAACATAAACCTAAAACGAACTCGCTAGCATGAGCTAAAATATTTGAACGAAAAACACAAGGTTTAATATTTTAATGTATTGTTTATTATCGTACCTACATGTCAATGATATAATATACAACAACAATATAATCCACACTTATCATACTCAGTGACATTAACTCTTTCCTGCTCGAAACCGGTCAAGAGAATCTACTCATGCTAAGCCACCAACAATTTTCAGTCAAATTGTTTTCAAAATAATCAGCAATTCCAGAGTTATTACCCATTGAAATTACTGTCTGGTGGGTTGCAGCAGTGACACAGTTAATATAATAATTTATTGTATTTTACATGTGCATAATATAATACTACAATAACACAGACATGATTTTGAATATATTAAAAACAAATTTACATATTAACTTACATAAAACATTAGAAATACAGGTCATGTGATGCACATATGCTGTGTGTAGCACTCATTCTGTAAACAGTACGTTACGATGAGCGGCGTATTGTAACATCTTTGTAATTTCTTTGACGATGACTAGACAACAGCCAGCTGAGATTTTATTCACATGTACACAATCCTGTACAGGTGTTCAACTGATCCATATACCATTAGAATTGTGTCAAATTTACACAAAAGATATTAAACTTTAAATGTAGAAACTGAAAATGACAATTGAAGAATATTAACTAAAGTTATTAATATTCTAATGATCAAGCCGGGCCTAAACCACCCTCTGCCGGGGTCTTGAGGAAATGATGTTTGTTTACAAATCAAGAGAAGAGTATTTTTTGAAATTTTACCATTTGCCATCCAAGTGATAAATTTTCAAAAATATTCTTATCTTGGCCTGCAAATGAACATTTCAATGACAAAATTGAAATTTTCTTAAATGTTATGTACCAAAATTTGACTATTTAACCCTTTACTCTAGGGTTGCGCGATTTTCCGATTTAATCGTGAAGTTCGAGCTATTTAGCCCACTTTATCAAAATATTTCTTTATTGAATGTCCATTTTCAGGCCAGGAGAAGACTATTTTTAAAAATTTACCACTGGAATGACTGGCTCGGTAACAAGCCAGTCATTCCAGTAGTAAATTGTCTTTTCTTGGCCTGCAAATGGACATTGAATAAAGAAATATTTTGATATTCTTTAACAAATTTAGACATGAAAGGGTTAACGATCAAGCTTTCGCATGAAAATTGAAATGCTTCGTCCAGGAGATTCACCTATAGGACTATGTTGGTCATTTTCAAGATCAAGAAACCAGACTATATGCTGGGGGCTGGCTTTGCATGGTGTATCTGGCAGATCTTCCTCGGTGAATTTTGAAAATTAAATGTCTGACTGCAGAATTTTTGCAGATAACATATTCCTAGGGTTATATCTCTGAACCTGCTGAATATTTTAAAAACAATTTGACTGAAAGTTTTTGGTGGCTAAGCCACCAACAACTTTCAGTCAAATTGTTTTCAAAATATTCAGTGAGGTTGGAGTTTTTGGAAATTATTGTCTGGTAGCTTGTAGCAGCGATCCAGTTAAAGCATCAATGAATGTCTTTATAGGGTAAGAGATTATTTTCTGGCAATTTAGCTCAACGACAATTGGGTCGATTATCGAACCAGGCATTCCAGTGGTAAATTTCCAAAAATAGCCTTATCATGGTCTGCAAATGGACATTTCTCAAGACCACTGTAGAAGTAATCATTTGCAGACTTGACCATCGAAGGGCTAACAGTGAGCACAACACATGCAGATTTCAAATATTATTCAAATAATTATGTAAATTATTGTGTCACGTTTAACATTTAACTCTATTATTTTTATCTAAATCTAATTCGATATATGCATTTTTAATATGATCAGTCAAGTCAACATTTAGATTAATTCAACACCATTTTAACAACGCTAACATGCTAAAATTATAATCGAGAATTTTTAAACAAAACAAATTAAATTTAAGCACTGTACAGTAAAATCAAAGGTGCATATTCATACCAGAATGTTCGAAAAATAAAATTGTTGAAATTATATACTTTTAGAGGCTTAAATTGTGTACTTCAATGTAATGAAACAAAATAAATCTTAACATATGATGATTTGATTCCATATAAATAAATCTCGTAGGTTTAGTTGTGAATTGGAATTAGGGACACGTGCCTCTAATTCAATTTGACAACTTAAAAAATTATAGTAATTTATACGCAATGAAATCATCATATGCGAAGATTTATTTCGTTTCATTACATCTAGGTACACAATTCAAGCCTCTAAAAGTATATAACTTTAACAATTTTACAGGCAACGACTTTACTGCAGGGCAACAAGATTTTAACACATTTGTTGCCGTGGGGGGGGGGGGGGGGGAACAACCTAGATAATTTATTTTCAGGGCTTGTATATGTACTCATGGTGAGTATTTATTTTATTTAGTCTTAACCCTTTTACACGCAAATTTGTTCAAGAAAATTTTAGTGTTTTCTCATTGAAAATGTTCATTTGCAGACCAAGAGAACTGTTTTTGAAAATTTACCACTGGAATGACTGGCTCGGTTACCGAGCCAGTCATTCCAGTGGTAAATTTTCAAAAATAGTCTTCTCTTGGTCTGCAAATGGACATTTCTCAAGACCACTGAAGAAGCCATTTTTGGCTCAACAATACATATTTTCAACAGAATTTACAGAAATGGGGCAACCTGGAGGTACAGTCGGACAACCTAATTTAAATGACATACTTGCCCCTGGGGGAAACAGTATTTTTCTAATTTTCGAGCCCCGTTTTATTTCGAACCATTCTGCACCTTTAAGTAAATTTAACTAAACAATAAAATTGGAAATAATGACACAATAACAATAACAAAGGCATGTAGTTACCATAGTAACAGTAGCAATAACAATGATAGTAATCTTTATTATATTGTCAGACTAAAATTATTTACAAAAAATTATAACAGCTGTCAGGGAATTCGTAACAAATAATTATTACAAACATTATTTTCAGATAATATACTGATTTCTAACTCTGCCCCACCAATTTCTGACTAAGCTCCGCCCACTTTTTACGTGCGTTGGAATCGCTTTGAAACCCGATTTCTCTCAATTTAAATTTCAAGGTAACATATTGAATATTTTGAAACTAATTTGACTGGGGCAGCAACTGCGCCCTCCCAGTCAAATTAGTTTCGAAATATTCAAAAGATTGTTTATTCAATTGATGAATCCAGTTTCTCAATCAATCATATGACGTCATAATCAACTACGTTAGATGTAGGCTGACATCATAATCAATTATGTCATGAATGACATGATTTAGTCCGTCATAAACGCTTAATAGTCGATCAACTTATATTAAATGTATGTCTACTATTTAAGAAACATTCTGTTGAATGCTTTGAAACTAATTTGACTGGGCGTTGTTGCTGCAGCAACAGGACCCCGTCAAATTAGTTTCAAGTTGAATATTTTGAAACTAATTTAAATGGGCAAGCATCCAGTCAAATTATTCTTAAAATAATCAACATCTTACCTGTATAGTTCTTTGTAAATTTAGATTTCGAGAGTGCATGGATCGATTGCTCCCATCAAGGACAAAGTGTGGGTGGTGCTTAGCTAGAGATGGGCCGCGGCATAGCTAAAACTGTGTTCATCGATAGTAACTTCATAAAAGACATATAATGCGTACACTTTCGTGAGAGACGTTTCGATTGTCAAGGGAGACAGAGCTCCAGCAGTTTGATTGTAAAGTCAGATCTAGCACATATTTTAAATACAGACAAATTGTTTTCAAAATATACAGCATGTCCATAGTTAAATCCCATTGAAATTATTGTCTGGTGGCTTGCAGCAACCACACGGCTAAGAAAAGTACATTATACTTGTACATAAAGATATGCTTTTTATTTAAATCTAAATCTCTCGCTTCACCATCCACACAGCAGTAAATCAAATCACTGACAATATTCAGGAATGGTCATAGTAATTTAACATCATGATCATACATTACGTAAAAGAACACCACGGCTGACAGAATACTGTCAAATGTGACCACCTGCCTTAAAGAACCACCTGTACATGGGTCATTTAACCCGAAGGCCTCAAATTTGTTCACGAAAATTTCAATTTTCTCATAGAGAATGTCCATTTGCAGACCAAGAGAAGCCTATTTTTGAAAATTTACCACTGGAATGACTGGCTCGGTTATCGAGCCAGTCATTCTAGTGGTAAATTTTCAAAATTAGTCTCCTCTTGTCCTGCAAATGGACATTCGTCAGGACCACTGCCAAGACTGGATTTTGTCCGCTTGACCATTATAACACTCAAGCCGGCCAAAACCACCGGCTCCAGTGGTCTTGAGAAATGTCCATTTACAGAACAAGAGAAGTCTATTTTTGACAATTTAGCATTGGAATGACTGGCGTCTTAATATGCTCTGCAAATTGACATTTTCTAAGACAAAATTAAATTTTTCTTAACAAATTTGAGATGGTCAAGGTTTGTCTATATACTGTATGTCTACAAGCTTTACCAGGCAATGGCAGGCATCACACATCATTTATAACATAACACTCTTCATCCCAATGTCCCAAAAACATACAAAACACTAAATACAACCCCGCTAAATCATTTTGAGTGAGTCGTTGTTGCAGATACGTCTCACAAGATATCTCCTTTCTAAGCCACGGTGGCTTTCTACCACTTATTTTACAGAACAATAATCATGTGTTTGAAAAAAGTCGACGGCGGCAAACATAGCATATAGGCAATATCTTTACAAATACAACATTTAGGAACAAAGCCAGTTACAGTACACGAACAATGAGTCGCTATAGTCATTTATTTATCTATCATATATTTTAGTCGATATATTTAAGTACACTGTTCAGTAAAATACATTTTATACAATATAATACTTGTGTGTGTGTGTGTATATATATATATATATATATATATATATATATATATATACTCAACAGTAAATATCCAATTATACTTAATATAGAGATTTTTTTTACCTATAAATAGAAAAATAACAGTATTATAGATATTTTTATATAACAGTATATATAATAAATAACAATATCTTTCGCATAAGGACCATTTATTTTTGTGTTCTGATACCTCACTTTTCGCAGAGTGATAGAAAAATCCTTTTCAAATTATGCCCGCCTATTTCTAGCTAAGCACCGCCAATGTTTTGCACCTGTTGGGATCAATTTATATACTTTGAATCCTGAATTCCCCAAATCTCATTTTCAAGGTAACTATACAGGTAAACTATTGAATATTTTAAAACTAATTTGACTAGATGTTGCTGAAACAGCACCCAGTCAAATTAGTTTCAAAATATTCAAACGAAAGTTTATTAAATAGTAAAGACATACGATTCGTACATTAATTAAGCATTTTGATTACGTCGTTATCCTCCATAATTGATTATGACATCGTATACTTGAGCGATATATCACATTCATCCATTAATTCCAGGTGAGAATAATTACCAATAGAATTGGAGAACACCAGAAGCTTCGTTTGGTCCATACTTCTGAGATAAATTAGAATTTAAAATCTAATAATATCTTTTATAAACTACTATACAATCATTTAATATATGCGTGAAATTCCCACGGTTTAAAAATAAATATTACTTTTTTTTAAACAATTGATAAACCCTGACCCAATTGGCTAATTTTGCGTATTATGTTACAGAGCTGGGATGCGGATAAACTGTGGGGGAGGGGGCTTCTGCGTTAAGCTTTTATATTAGATAAGATGAGACATAGGCCCAACAGAAACACAATGACATTAGTAATTAAAAACAGACCTAAAAACTACTGATGCTATAACAAACAATGGATTAATCCAGTTTTAGCTATGCCCCGCTCATCACTACCTAAGCTCCATCCATGCTTCGCCTGTGTTGGGATCGATCACTCCTCACTGCACTCCTGGAATCTCAATTCCCAGAAAATTATACAGGTAAGCTGTTGAATATTTTGAAACTAATTTGACAGGGTGCTGTTGCTGCCTATGGCAGCAACAGCGCCCAGTCAAATTAGTTTCAAAATATTCATAAGACATACAATTCATACAACAATGCTTAGTCCGTCATCAATTATGCGTTCGTGACGAACTTAGATACATCATTCATGATGTAATTGATTATAACATCATCCTATATGTCACATAGTTGATTATGATGTCATATGATTGATTGATAAACTGGAATTCTCCATTCCGGCCTCCATCACTGAAGGGCATGAAAAACGGATAAAGTTTTGAAAATACATGCCAGTAATGTTGCAGAATACATTCTCACCATGTCAGAGAAGACTGTAAAGCTTTCTGAAATTTAAATGCCATTACTGAATAATAAATAATCATAAATAAACATTTTGATGGGTGCATCCATGGAATGAGTGATCCCTCTCTCATTTTCAGCTCACATAAGCAAGAAAAATCGCTCAATATTTTTTTTATCGATATTTCAATTAATACAAGATCAGCCAAATTACAGAAATTTTATCCAATGCAGACATCACAGGTTAATATAGAACATGAAACAATGAAGGATTCTAGTTTATCCATCAATTATATGATGTTATAATCAACTACACGTACATGACATGTAGGATGATGTCATAATCAATGACTCGATTTAGCCTGTCTAACTTAATACACTTAATAGTCCGCCAGGTTGTATGAATTGTCTCTTTACTACTTAACAAGAGGCCCACGGGGCCTGCCTGTGTCGCTCACCTGGAGCACCATAAATTTTTATCAAAATTGTTGGTGGGTGCTTTAGCAGTCTTTTAAATGAGTTTGTGGACATTTTTGCAAGTGCAATATGGCCGCCAAACACACTACATTTTGATTGCCCAACAGCGCCCATGTTTTTTTGATGGATCAACTTCCTTTGAACAAATTTTAATGGCCCAAATTTCGGCCCGATCCCTTCAGCGGTTCTGGAGGAGTCATTTTCGTGAAAACCAGGTCATCCAAGATGGTCACCGAACCATTTGGTCAATCAAGTCCTCTTGAACAAACTTGGCTTACCTCTTCGCCTAGATGAAGATTCCCCAAGTGGCTTCGGAGACTTTTAAAGACATTTCCTGAAATCGACCGAAATCCAAAATGGTCGCTGGGCAAATTGGCCGATCGGGTTCATTTGAACAAACTTGGATCCTATGCCCTAAGGATGCTTCCTGCCAAATATAATTGAAATCAGCCTGGTAGTTCTCAAGAAGATATTTTAAATTTCCCATTGCTTTAGCATGGGAGCTTTTGACGAGAAAATTATCCAAGATGGCCACCAAACCGTTTATCCGACAGTTTTGAAAATTGCAAATTTGAGCTCAGAATACCCAAAAACATATATATATAGAACCAATTTTGGCCTCCAAAAAAAAAAATCCAATATGTCCGCCAAACACGCTACATTTTGATTGGCCCACCGCGGCCATGTTTTTTGGCGAATCAACTTCTCTTGAACAAACATTAATCGCCCTTAGTTCCTAATTATATATCACAAATTTCAGACTGATCGTGAAAACTAGGACATCCAAGATGGCCGCTGAACCATTTGGTCAATCAAGTTCCCTTGAACAAACTTGATTCAGCGCTTACCATAGATCATATTTCGTGAGTTTTGAATCGATCCCTCAAACTGTTTGGGAGAAGATTTTTAAAAACATTTAAAAATCGGCCGAAATCCAAGATGGTTGCCGGCCAAATTGGCCGATCGGGTTCGTTTGAACAAACTTGAATCTCTATGCCTTAAGGATGCTTCATGTCAAATATAATTGAAATCGGTCCAGGAGTTATCGAGAAGATATTTTCAATTTCCCATTGCTTTAGTATGGGAGCTTTTTGGGGGAAAATGATCCAAGATGGCCGCCAAACCGTTTATCCGACAGCTTCGAAAATTGTAAATTTGAGCTCAGAATACCCAAAAACCTATATAAAACCAATTTCGCTCTCAAAATCCATCAAATAAAAAAATCCAATATAGCCACCAAACATGCTATATTTTGATTGGCCCACGGCGGCCATGTTTTTTGACGGATTAACTTCTCTTGAACAAACTTTACTGGCCCTTAGTCCCTAATCATATCTGCCACATTTCGGCCTGATCCCTTCAGCGGTTCTGGTGAAGAAGTTATCCCTAAAGCTAGGTCAACCGACATGGCTGCTGAACTATTTGACCAATTAAGTTCCCTTGAACAAATTTGGTTGAGATCTTGCCTTAGATCATATTTCATGCGGTTTCCTTAAAGCTGTTTCGGAGAAGATTTTGAAATACGTTTCTAAAAATCGGCCAAAATCTAAGATGACCACCGGCCTAATTGTCCGATTGGCTTCATTTGAACAACCTTGGATCCCTATGCCCTAAGGATGCTTCCTGCCAAATATAATTGAAATTGGCCCAGCTGTTCTTGAGAAGTCGTTTAAAGGAAAAGGTGACGGACGGACGGACGACGGTCGCCACGACATAAGCTCACTTGGCTTTTCAGGCCAGGTGAGCTAATAAACATGTGGTTGAATATTTTGAAACTAATTCGACTCAGAACACCCCATTAAATTAGTTTCAAAATATTCAACAGCTCACCTGTATAATTTTCTGAAAATTGATAGTCTGGAAGTTCAGGGTTCGATCGATCACAACATGAACAAAGTATGGGTGGGGCTTAACTAAAGATGGGCATGGCATAGCTAAAACTGGATTTCTTCATTGTGGGTAGTTCCACCCCTGGGATGCACTTCGTGACACAAATATTACCTGGCATACAATAAAATATAAATATACCATGTTACGCTTAAACAATCTTAATATGGAATTCCTCGCTATTTCTCTATAATACACAAACAGCAATCTAATATAGACATCTGGGACATATATAAGATAAAACACAAGCCGTTAAGGTCTGCTGTAAATTCATTTCGTAAAAATTATAATAGTAATAATAAGAGCATCTTTTAATTTGAATTCATTTTGATTTTTACTTCATGATGTAAATTTTCACTTAAAATCATGCACCAATTAACATATGTAAATATAGTCAATCATTTGCATTAGACGAAGACACAAAAACGTAAGCTATTGTTACTAAACCCTTTAACTCTTAAATACCAAAAATGACAAATTCTTTATGATCTAAGGATTCTGCTTTATCTTTTGAAACTAATTTGACTGGGAGCTGTTGCTGCCTATGGCAGCAACAGCTCCCAGTCAAATTAGTTTCAAAATAATCACCAGCTTTCCTGTATCGATTGATGCCTTGAATTTGAGACATGGAATTCTAAGAGTTACAGCGTCAAATGCATGCCATTGGACAATAAAAGCAGATAAATACAGGTAAAATGGATGTCACCTTGGTAGATATGCGTTTAACAATAGTATGTAAATAAGTACAACGTAAAACACGTATAATATGAACGTAACCTCAGAGTTAAGTCGATCATTACATCCAATTCTAAACGCGAACTTTAGAAACATTTAAAAGGATACTAAAATCTAATTTCAAATGCATTGTACTGATAGATTATGATTTATAGATTCCATATCGTTCATTTCCCACCACATTCCTTTATCTGTATCCAAATTATTCACTTTTAACATCGCATTATTGTTGACCAGTGGTCGCCGCCATGTTGTTTCCTCAAGTCTTTAGTGCGTGATGTCATGTAGGTGTCAATACAACGCAGTCTTTATTATGTAATAATTATCATGTTGAATATTTTGATAACTATAGAAAAGCTGTTGAATATTTTGCATCTAATTTGACTGGAAGCCATTGCTGTCACAGGCAGCAACAGCTTCCAGTAAAATTACTTACAAAGTATTCAACAAAATGCTTGACTATTTTGATAACTACAGAAAAGCTGTTGAATAATTTGCAACTAATTTCGCATAGGCAGCAACGGCTCCCAGTAAAATTAGTTGTAAAATATTCAACAAAATATTCCGTACATCCTAAAGAATTTGTGGAAACTTGTGGAAATCCCTAGCATCATAACTCACAAACATTTCCACTACAACGCTGCAGGACAAAAATCATACTTTACCGGTGTTTTCGCGATTGTGCGTTTCTGACACAGACCGTGGACTTCGGTTCTGGCTGATTTTAACCGTAATTGTAACTGGCTAAGCCAGGTAGTGATTTATGCTCGCTGAGGGACCTCACCTGTGCACACAGTCAGATTTCCCCGTGGATGCTAAATACTGTAATGCCACGAGTACTTGTATATAACCAATTCATATCACAATCGCAATGAATAAGTGACACGACGACAAAGAAATAATATGCGAATGCGTACTATACAGCTGAATGAAAACTCATCATGGAAGATCAGATAAAAGTTGCTATATATGAAATATATTGAAACTAATTTGATCAGAATCTATTGCTAACAGATTACAGTTAAATTAATTTCAAAATATTCAACAGCTTACCTGGGTGGATATTTTGATTGACCAATATTCTGTTTGACTGAAGAGATAGCCCTTCTGGAGTGGGAAGATAACTCTTTTGAATACAAAAATAGAGGGGTAAATTTTTAGCTATGCCCCGCCCATTTCTGGCTAAACTTTTTACAATTGTTGGAATCGATTTGAAACTTTCAAACCTGAATTCCCCGAATCCAAATTTTAAGGTAACTATACAGGTAAGCTGTTGAATACTTTGAAACTGATTTGACAACAGCTATTAGGTAAATTAGTTTCAAAACATTCAACAGAATGTTTATTGAATTGTACATTCATCAATGACATACAAGATATTTGTAAACTTTTGTGACATACTTTTTGATTTTCATGACACACCTACATCATTTTTATTGTGATATCAGCTAACATGCGACATATTTTAATCATGACTGTCAGATACCTGAGTAACAGATCAGATCCCTCGATTATTACCCGTTCTGGAAAATACAATTCTATATTCTACAAATATGGAAAGAACATCTATTTTTAACAGCAATAATTAACCATCTATCTGCTGAGTTTCTGCAGACTACATTTTCCATGGGGTTTAACTCTGTATATGCTGAATATTTGGAAAACAATTTGACTGAAAGTTGTTGGTGGCTAAACCACCAACAACTTTCAGTCAAATTGTTTTCAAAATATTCAGCAGCTCCCGAGTTATTGTCCATTGAAATTATTGTCTGGTGGCTTGCAGCAGTCAGACAGTTAAAACGTAGATAACATAAATCTGTCATCAGTGAGACAAAGTTCAGGTCAAATATAAGATAAAATTGACAAACGTATGCGTGTATGCACGCCCACACATACACCCCATGCTCTCTGGTGGCTTGCAGCAGTCAGACAGTTAACATGTAGATAACATAAATCTGTCATCAGTGAGACAAAGTTCAGGTCAAATATAAGATAAAATTGACAAACGTATGCGTGTATGCACGCCCACACATACACCCCATGCTCTCAAACACACACACGCATGACCAATTATTATTGCTGTTAAATTTATAATTACAACAGATTAGGACACAGATCTATTTTGTTACTCTAACACCCTTACCCTCCCACCACCTATAGTTTCCTATAGAAAATACCGAATTTACGCTTTACGGGATTTCGAGAACTCTTCTTCCTCTTCAGACGATCCATCATTAAGCGGGTCCGTCTCATGATCACTCTCTTCGGTACTTAGTTTGTCAAAGCCTTTGTGAGATTTGAAGTAACTGAATTTTCCCAGGTTGAAGACACGAGATTTTTGCGTTTGAGCAGCACAGCAATTCAGTTTACCTGCCAATTAAAAAGCGATAACATAGATGATATAAACTGAATGAGCCCCCCCCCCCCCACAATGCCAGCCATGTTAGTGGGATGATATAATCTCACTGGTTTGCGTAGACGCATGGATGCAATCACTGATGAAAGAGAATAATGAGTATGAATACAAATTATAACTAAAACAGAATGAGACTTCCTATTAACCCTTTAACACTCATATCAGCCAAAAATGGCTTCTGCAGTGGTTTTGAGAAATAGACATTTGCAGAGCAAGAGAAGACTATTTTTGAAAATTTACCACTAGAATGACTGGCTCGATAACTGAGCCAGTCATTCTAGTTGTAAATTTTCAAAAATAGTCTTCTCTTGCTCTGCAAATGGACATTTTCTATGAGAATATCAAAATTTTCTTGAATAAATTTGAGGGCTAACTGGTCAAGTTTCGTCAAGATACTCCAAGCAAAAGTAGTTATTGAATGACAACCCAAAACATGAAAGGATAGAAAGATCAACACAAAGACGAATGGACGGACGGATGAGCCGACTGGCCCAAAAAATAACATGCATTTCCCTACTACGTTACCCAACAATCCCATAAAGTTTCGCTACAATATTTCAAGCAAAAGTAGCTATCGAATGAAAACGTAAAATTTGCATGTACAGATGGACACAAACTCAGAAGGATGGGACTGAGTGACTGACCCACGAAATAACGTGCAGTTCCCTACCACTATAGTCAACCGTCCCATGAAGCTTTGTCATGATACTCCAAGCAAAACTAATTTAAGTTATCAAGTCTACAAATTGTTTGTCTTTGTGAAAAATTTACAATTTAAAAACCATTCTGTTGAATATTTTGAAACTAGATTGACTGGGTGGTGTTCAACAGCTTACCGCATAGTTGCCTTGAAATTAGGATTCCAAAAAGCATGTGAATGTGGACAGAACTTAGTTAGAAATGAGCATAGATAAGAAGTTGCTCTCTCTATTGGCCGTGTTTGAAATCAACCCGGAAGAGACACTAGCACTGGGGATAAGAGTACATGGACCGTTCCAGTTTTACCTATGCCCCCCGCCCATCTTTAATTAATCCCCACCCACACTTCGCCTTTGTTGGTATCGGCCGATCCCATAACTGCCTGACTATCAATTTCCAGAAAACTATACAGGTAAGCTGTTAAATAATTTGAAACTAATGGCATGCCAATGGCATCAACAGCAAATTAGCTTTACAATATTCAAAAGAATGTTTATTAAATTTTTAATTCATCAAAGACATAGAATTCATACACTTCTGTGACAAACTTTTAGATTTTCGTGCTGGAGCCAGGGGTAGAAATAAGAATTTTGTTCTACATGCACAAAGTGGATTTTGCCAGCACAGCAAAAAAATCTACATGTACAAAAATTAATCCTTTCACTTATGAATGCCTAAGGGCAGCAACGTCTTCCAGTCAAATTAGTTTCAAAATATTCAACAGAATAAGTTTTATATCGTAAAGAATTTCCTTTTTTCAGGTTTTTGTCAGTGAGAGGGTTCACATTATAGCTTATCAGCCAGAAATGTGCATGCACCCTGTGCACCCAGTATTACAAATTTACCCGCACCAGCCATTTTTTACCTGCATTGTGCGTGTAACAGGGCCTTATTTTGAGTCCTGGATGGAGCTACTTCATTTTGATTGTGATGTCAGCCAACATGTGACACAATTCACCTTTCCAGAGTATCCATCGTTGATCTGATGTCATATGACATCATACTCCGGTAAGCGGCGTGTAGGATGACATCATAATCATTATGTCATAAATGATTCTATTAGGCCTGCCTTTATCACTTAATAGTTCGACACGTTGTATGAATTGTATGCCGCTACTATTTAATAAACATACTGTTGAATATTTTGAAACTAATTTGACCCAGTCAAATTAGTTGCAAAATATGCAACAGCTTACCTGTGTACTTTTCTGGAAATTGATAGTATAGGCGTTCAGAGATCGATCCCAACACGAGCGAGGTGTGAGTGGAGCTTAGCTACAGATGGGCGGGGCATAGCTAAAAATGGAAAGCTCCATTGATCTTGACATTACATACTTGAGTGCCAGATCAGTTCCTTCTATTACGCTTAGATTTTCAGCTTTTAACATGACAAGTTTCAGACATCTCACTATGTAGACTCTTACTCAGATGCTATGTTTATGTGGATGTAATATGAAGTGGGTTAAAATCATTCCTGTTAATGACATCTTACCGGTGGTATAAAGACGGACAAATATAGCGATCATTATAAGCAGCATGATGGGTACGACGAGCAGTATGCCGATGATCATGGAGGCTTTACCGTCTGGCTCCGGCTCCGCCCCGACTTCATGAGGTGGAGAAGCCATGCTGGGATACTTTGCAGGGGGATTCCACTTATATGAAGGTATCCGGCCCTTTTTACTAGGCTCTGTGTGAAATGATACAGCAAAATAAACATCAAATCATTATTTATTACTGTGAAACTGGCGATGAGGGATGTTACAGAATCATGTCACAAAGGTCAAGAGGTCGATGTGTGGTGTAGTTCATTAAATGTTTAACGCTGAAACTGGCCTAAAACAGTGTCTGCAGTCGTCCTAAGAAATGTTCATTTGCAGAATAAGAAGACAATTTTTGTAAATTTACCAGTGGAATGACTGGCTCAATTGTTTTGTAGATGGAGATTTTCTAGAACATTGACATTTTCTTGAACAAATTTGAGGTTAAAGGTCAAGCTGACTAGAAAATTATTTTTCAGTGGTTTTGAGATATGTGGGATGTGTTGGTTATCGAGCCAGTCATCCAAGTGGTAAATTTTGATGAATAGTCTTCTCTAGGTATGCAAATGGATATTTCTCAAGATCACTGCAGAAACTGTTTGACGGTGTCCGAATTGTATGTCTTTGGCTAATTTAAATATTAATAAACATGTTATTGAATATTTTGAAACTAATTTGACTTGGAGCTGTTGCTACATCCCATTCAAAATATTCAACAACTCACATGTATGAAATTTAGATTCTGGGAATTCAGGTTTCAACTTTTCAAAATTGATTGCAACACATGCAAATGGATCACTCTATCATACTTTAAAACCCTTTAACCATGGAATTTGTTTTTAAAAATTTCAATTTTTTCAGAGAAAATGTCCATTTGCAGACCAAAAGAAGACTATTTTTCAAAATTTATCACTGGAATGACTGGCTCGGTTATCGAGCCAGTCATTAAAGTGGTAAATTTTTTTAAATAGTCTTCTGTTGGTCTGCAAATGGACATTTCACAAGACTATGTTTTTGGCTGATATGAGTGTTAAAATGTTAAGCCTACTGTAAGCCATTAAAACCACTAAGACTAAGAGAATCTCTGAGTTTTAGCATTAACATATGCCACTCCGCAATCTTTCAGCAAGTTGTGGCGCCAAAATTTCCCTTATATACTGGAGTAGGCAGGGCCTATATCTTAGTTAACCTTTTAACACTCATATCAGCCAAAAAACAGCTTCTGCAGTGGTCTTGAGAAATGTTCATTTGCAGGCCAAGAGAAGACTATTTTTGAAAACCTACCACTACAATGACTGGCTCGATAAACGAGCCAGTCATTCCCATGGTAAATTTTCAAAAATGTCTCTTGGTCTGCAAATGGACATTTTCAATGAGAAAATTTTAATTTTTTTTTAAAGCAAATTCAAGGGTTAAGCTGTGATTTTTGAAGTGAGCATCAGCATTGAATACTGAGAGAATGTAGGACTATTTAGATCAGTATGGCTCCTATCCTTAACCAATTAAGGGTCAAATTTGGTCAAGAATATTTAAATATCTGCCTAATGAATGTCCATTTACAGGCCAAGAGAATATTTTTTTTAATTTATCACTGGAATGACTGGCTCGGTTATCGAGCCAGTCATTCCAGTTGTAAACTTAAAAAAACTATCTTCTTTTGGCCTGTAAATGGACATTCCACAAAGACCATAACAGAGGCCGGGTTTGGCCGGTATGACCATTACAAGGTTAATAATTCAGTTCCTGGAAAAAGTGAAGCTGCAATTCTGATGAAGTGTTTAGATAAGATACCCTATACCCAGCAGATAATGTATTTTATTTTCACAAAGGAAATTGGCCCTATCCAGATTCAGAGAAAATATTCTAAGCATTTCACTCTGACCATGAGATGCATTAAGCCACGTTGAAAAGTTCCACGCCAATGCGCATCAACTATTTCCATGTGATTGTCACTGCTGAATACAATACACTAATTTATTGATTCACGCCTGTGATTGCAACAAGTTGATACACCATCATTTCTTTATTGGCTCGCCATATTAGGAATATATTTACAATATTTAGATTGTTCTTTTGCCAAAATAAACTACATCATTTATTGCACATACCGTATTTCGCTTAATTGAAGCCTATGCTCTAATAGAAGCCCACCCCCTAACTCTGACATATGAACTCTAATGATTTCTTAGGAGTTTCAAAACGGCAAAACGTCCACCTCCTAACACAGTAGATTGTATATGAAAATTTTTTTTAAGAACAAATTTATAATAGCATGTATAACAATAACAATCGTGTCACAGGGTGTGTTTACTTCAGACCGATCTCTGCCCTGATACATTTCCGGCCCCTCTAGAAGTCAATACAAGCCTCGAATTTGTAAATCTCGACCACCTATTAGATTAATACTAATAGTAGTATGTTCAAGATATAATAAAGTTTATTCCACACTTTTGTAGTCAAAATGTGCATAAAACAGTCTTGGCATGATTAAATACCTTGCTTATAAATATATTTTAAGACCAAATTTATGTACCAAACAAGCAGATATTATACGCTAATGGGGGTTTATCAAATGGGTACCCGTTATTCAGATCAGTATGATACTCAGTTTCTATCGCGCAATGATAATAGAGAAATTTCCGAGTTCCGAGTCCCCGATTCCAGAATATTTATATCTGAGTACTCACTCTAAAATAAACTCTTCAATTGGAGGTGAATCACGTGATTTGTATTTTTTCGCGGCGCCATTTTATATAAAATTGTGGATTAATTTTGATATAATAAACGATCTTTATTAAAGTATACGCAATATTTAGGTGCTCAAATCAAATAATTTCACTTCCCCGGTGATGTTTTGAGGCATACAATAAACATAGGCGTAGGCAGTGGGAATTTTTACAGGAGAAAATGTGTTGAATTTCCGTGGTATCAATTTTAGAAATTTTTTTTGGGAAAACTCTAATATAAGCACACCCCATTCTCAGAGATGCTGGGTTGGAAATTGAACACCTCTTGTCCAAATAGAAGCTTAGGCTTCAATTAAGTGAAATACGGTAGATACTATACCCAGTGCTTTAACTTGGTGAGTGCCCTGGTGGAAATCCAATTGAAAATCACTTAGGGCATGTGAGTCTCAACAGTCAGAGGACCTCATGAGCATGCTAAATTTCTAGCTTAAGAAAAATATCAGTGTCTTGAATATTTATAAATCCATAATTTGTTGATAAATTTTATCTCATATAATTGTGTCAACCCATACCATTCTGATGTGAATATTCTGTCTTTTACTGTGTGATTAGCACAGAAACTGGTGTACAATTTTCAACAAAATTGGTGAAAGATGAACACCAGTTCATCTTTTAATTTAATGTGAAAATTTCATCAGAGTGGTACTGGATAATACAATTGTAATTTCAGAATCATGGACATTTTGAATGTTGATAAATCAGCTTCATGCAATGATTAATATGTTCTAATAACGCAAGTACATGTATATGTACCAATTCATTATATGACATATTAGAATTCGGGCAGCCTAACCTCAACGTGGGCACTCTGTTATAATCTTTAGCATGCCCAGATGGCATTCATCTAGCACCATACTTCAAGATTCGCTTGTCTAGTTTCAGGAACTGAATTATTACAGCGAGTAGATCTACTGATTTGATGGTGCAAATGATCGATTCAATGCGCATGGCTCATCTAAGATTTAAAACACACCTACCGTATTTTTTCTAATTTTCCCGCCCCTCCCAATTATACCGCCCCCATGTTTTTGAGAACGGTGAAAAAAAAAGCAAATTACCAATAGTAAGAAATACTAAATCTTCTGCTGTCATCTAGTCATCCAAGAAGAAAAACACCCAGAAAAAACCAAACATGCAGCAACATTTTGGTCATTTTCGTGAATACATGCGCAAAAACATCTCTTTTCGCGAGCTTATCCTGTCGTTCAATGACAGAGCGTCTAACGCTGTTGTTGAATTGGCATTAAGATACGGCTATAAATTTTCTAATGTAACGTTGAACGCATCACAAATGCGCCTCCAGTCAATTCGACCAATGACTAAATTGTTTCTGATCAGTATATTGCCGCTCAGTGATAGAGCGGCTATCGTGAATTATGCGTCAAAATATGCCTATGGCATATTTTCTGATGTATCAGTGAATGCATCATAAATGCACCTCCATCCAATTTAACAACGGATAAGTTGTTTGTTCCTAACTTCGCTAAATGTCACTTTTATGTCCTAAATAAAGCCTCTGAATAAATCTAATGTGAAACGAGTAGTTTTTATGAATATTTGAGCAAATTTAGCAGAAATTGCATGGAATACTATAATTATATACTGATTCAAGGTGACTGAAAAACCGTTCTAATTTCGTGGTTTTTTTCCAAACTTTTTCGACCCAAATTAACCCGCCCCCTTTGGTGACTGCTACCCGCCCGGCGGTATAATTAGAATAAATATGGTACATGGAGCGCAGTATATATGGGGAATTTTGATGTCACCACTCGTCAAAGGCTTGAAGAGCAATGCTGTTAGAGCAGTCTTCCCAGCCAAAACCAGCCTCTACATAGGTCTTGGCCAATGCCCATTTACATGTCAAGAAAAGATTATTTTTCAAAATTTATACCTGTAATGACTGACTTGGTTATCGAGGATAGCCATTCCAGTGGTAAGTTTTCAAAGGTAATCATTTCTTGCGCTCTAAATGGACACTAACTAAGTAAAAAATATGTTTTCTTAATTTATCCTGGCGACAGACCTTTCCATTCTATCCATCTATCACATGATGTCCTAATGGGCCTTTTCATGTTTAGCTATGCCCTGCCCATCACTAGCTAAACTTCACCCACACCTCGCCATGTTGGGATCGATCGATCCCCAAATGCCCTAGCTATCAATTTCCTGAAAACTATACAGGGAAGCTGTTGAATATTTTGTAACTAATTTGACTGGGCGCTGTTGCTGCCTATAGAATATTTATTAAATAATAAAAGCAAACAATTTGTACAACAACGCATAGACCGTCTTCAAATATGTGTTCGTGACGTACTTATCGACGTCATTCATTATGATGTCATTGTACACATCACGCAGTTCATTATGACGTCATATGATGGGTGGGTACTCTGGAAAGGTGAATTGTATGACGTGTAGAATGACATCATAATCAATGATATCATGAATGACATAGATAAAAGTACATCACGAACGCATAATTGAAGACGGACTATGGGTTGTTGTACGAATTGTATGTTTTATTATTTAATAAAGATTCTGTTCAATATTTTGAAACTATTTTGACTGGGTGTTGTTGCTGCCTATGCCATCCAGTCAAATTAGTTTCAAAATATTTAACAGCTTATCCGTATAGTTTTCTAGAAATTGATAGTCAGGGAGTTCAGGGATGGATCGATCCCAATACGAGCGAGGTGTGGGTAGAGCTTAGCTAGAGGTGGGCGGGGCTTAGCAAAAACTGGAAAGGTCCATTGAAGGGTTAACCTCGGAATCGAAATATTTTTTTAATAATATAAAACTTAAGTCCAAATATATTGTTACCTCTCCAGATTCATAATTAGACATTTTGAAAATGACTCAAAGCTAATTTCAAGCTAGGCTGATAAAGCGCAGGCGATCTGAGCAAAATATTTCAAGTGAGTTAATAAATTAGGTTTGAGTCGTTTAAAAATGTCTAATATAAAACTTATTCGGTTGAATATTTTGAAATTAATTTGACTGAGTCATTGTTTCCTAAGACTTCCAGACAAATTAATTACAAAATATTCAACAGATTCCCTGTATGATGGCTCCCTTGAAAATGAGACACGGGGAATTCATCGGTGATGGGGTTAAATAGAAATTCTGCATCGTTCAGAGGAAAAATTTCAATATCGAGTAAATTTAATGGTCTGGCTGCTGTGTTTTTTCCAAGGGTTATATCTCCGGAATGGCTAAATATTTTGAAAACAATTTGACTGAAAACTTTCAAATTGTTTTCAAAATATTCAGCAAGTTAAGTTTTTGCGCATTGAAATTATTGGCTAGTGGCTTGCAGCAGCGAGAAATTTAATTGTTTAGCGATGTAAAACATACCTAAATGCTGTTTTGTTCCAGCAAGCACAAATTTCCACACAACATTTGGTCCTATCTCCCCGACGTAAACAGTATGTCGCTCTGTGTCCACAGCTACATCATGTGGGTTTGTTAGTGCCTAGCGAAGAAATAATCATAAAACTATTATTACTACTTAACAAACAAGGGCCTCGACGCTCACGTTGACCATTAGCATTTGAACTATATGAACAGACATAATTCTTTAGATTCAGCAGTAACAATACATAAAATACAAAATTGGAACTCAGTACGTGCAATATGTAGTAGGAATTCAATGATGGGTGCTGGCCACACAATCAGATTGAATCTTAGATTCCATCCATAAGATAGAAAAATTCAATATGGCCACCAAACACTAAATGTTGACTGGTCCATAACAGACATAGATCAAGTTCTTGAACAAACTTTAATCACCCTTAAGTATCTATAAATCTAATGAGTTTCAACCTGGTCCATACAGCAACTCCAGAGTTGTTATTTTCGAGAACAAGATGGCTACCAGAAAAATGCACCAATCACAAATCTGAATGGAGGTTCTGGAACTATTCAGCATACGTCACAATGCCAAGAACTCAGTTGGCCTTTCAAGCCAGGCGAGCTAAATGTTAACTGCCACACCATTTCTGATGATCTTGACCTATCAAACGCAGAATCAAGAGGCATCTACTAAACCACAAGCGCACCCTTCCATCCAAGTTTGGTGAAAATCACTACAGTTGAACTAGCATTGACACACTGGACAGAGAGGCAGGCATACAAGCAGACAGATGGACAGGCAGGCAGGCATAGATACAGACATGGCTATTACTAGTCCCGCTACACTTAGGCAGGCCACGAAAATTATACGTTACTGTGGTCCGGGGCAACAAGTTTTTACTGCAGGGCAACCAAATTTTAACACATTGGTTGCCATGGGGGACAACCTAGATAATTTGTTATTATCAAGACCTGTATATGTACTCATGGTGAGTATTTATTTTATTTAGTCTTAACCATTTCACACTCAAAGGTGTTCAAGAAATTTTCTTATAGAAAATTTCCATTTGCAGACCAAGAGAAGACGGTTTTTGAACATTTACCACTGGAATGACTGGCTCGGTTATCTAGCCAGTCATTCCAGTTGTAAATTTTCAAAAATAGTGTTCTCTTAGTCTGCAAATGGACATTTCTCAAGACCACTACAGAAGATGAGGGATAAAAGGTTACTATAATTGTTGAGTTGGTATTTACAAGGATTCTGTAGTCTGTATAGCCTACAACAATACATATTTTCAACAGAATTTACAGAAATCAGGGAATATTTTGTTGGAAAAAAATTGCGTAGCAGTAACAAATCGAATAATGCATAGCAGTTCATAGCACTTGCATAGCAAACAAACTGTGTTGAAACTGGTTGGTGTTCCAATGGGGAAACGTTTCAAAACATGTTTGTATGATCAAAAACGGCTTCTTTCGTCTACACACGCTATGAGCAAGTGAATCCGAAAACAAACGAAAAGCATAATTTTCCGATTTCGCAAAACGTTTTCCTTATGCAATGCAGGACTGGTTCCAATGTAGCAGTCATTAATACATATACCATACCGGGAGCAGGTCCTGTTTCTACAAAATCGAGAACCATTCTCCGTCGCTCAGTCAATGATCTCGTGATCACCCTGGCCAGGCAATCTTGAGATAGGCGTATGGTGTCCCGGATAATTCCGGGAGCAGCCTCTGGCACTACCCCACCTTCCGCCGCGCAGGTCAACATACCCTGCAGGACGGTACAGCTGTGCGAAGGCGCCGCCATGGCAGCTCTCGCCGCATCCTCAATGAGGGTCAGCTCATTGAAAGGATCTTTGTTAGTCTGGGAAACTAACGGACGAGAACGTCCTTTAGCTTTGCCAGCCAACGGCCTATTCAGCGCCTCTCTCTGCCCGATGGAAAGCCGTGGGACCCGGGCATACTGGTGATAGGCCAGCTCCGGAAAACGGACCCTACTCCTAATCTCTTTCGGGGTCTTCGGCAACGTAAAGTCAGGCTGGACCATACGGTACGCTGCCACCTCCAACATGTCAGAGGTCAACGTATCCAAAGGCAGAGCAGGCATGGCCGAAGAGCCACTGGACAGAGCGCTAGCCGCTCGCTCTGACATCCGCTCCATCGCCGGATCGCGCTGAGATCCCTGATCTGATGCCAACCCTAGATGGTCGGACATCCATTCAAGGACCATTCAGCCTCAGTGGAAAATGACGACTCATCCAACAAGGGACTGCCGTTTTCATCTTCTTTCTCGCCCTTGGACGAGCCAGACACCAACGATCCATGCTGAGGACTGCGAAGTGTAAACAATGCCCGCCGACCGTGCACTTGCGGCTCCAGTATCCAGCGACTCGCCGGATACGGACTCACTGAGATCCATCGGCTGCAGCATGGGAGCCGTGATCACAGCCGCATTACTAACGGTGGCCAACGGAAACCCGACAGAGCCCGTAGCCACCGGCGCCGGGATACCGTCCAAAGCCGTCAAACACGACTCCAACGGCAGCACAAAATCTGGATGGAAAATGCCCGACGGAACGTCGACATCACCACCCGGCTGGCAAATCTGTACATAACTCGAAGGAGAACCTTGGGACATACTGGTTACAGCCATAACGGAAAGATCCGGCATGCCGGAATCCTCCATGAGCAAAAGCTCCTCCTCCTCTGCCGTCGGCTCTTGAGCCAACGCAACAGGAGGTGCAGGTGCAACACCCTCCGCAGCACTGACCGGACCACCGAAGGGTAGTCCTGCACCAGTCTGCATCAACGGGATCGGGGATTGCAGGGATTCAAACATGGCTTTAAACTGGGCCGCCCAGACACCCAAAGCTCTCTCATTCAGGCACTCCTCCAAACCTCTGTTGGCCGTCTGATCTGCTTTGGCCGCCTTATCCATCGCGATTCTGTCGTCGCGCACGCCGATCACGGTCGAACTCCGCCACCAACTCCGACGACCACTTCACGCAAACATCGCACGGACTTCCCACCTTGCACTTCGCGCAAGCTACGCAGTGGTGACCAGCAAATCTCTGTTTCATGAACCGATTGCATTTGGTGCATAAGGTGTCAAGGCCTTTAGCCCCCTGAGAACACAAAGCAAGAATTAAAATGCTGCACATGACATGAATGATGAGCAAATACGCACACCGACTTGATTGTAATCATAGAATTACTTAAAACATTAACTTTCAATTAAATTAATGATAATCAAGTTTCAAGGCAGGAAATATTTGAAATTCTTTTAAGGTAAAAATAATAAACACGGCTTGGAAAATTAACTAACCGTTAAAATAACCAAGAAAGACGTACCGATCGCTACAAACACCTTCATCAATGAAGTGAAGACTAAAGATCGGCACCAACCGAGTGCATAGATACGCCAAGCCGAAGGCAAACATAATTCATGGGCGCCACCATCTTGGCTAGAGCGCATCCATCTTGAAAGGAACCAAGTCGCAAGAGAAATTACCCGAGTACCCGCATAAGGCTTAAACAGTTAAGGGTTCCGGGCCGACTCCAACAATGGCTACAATTTTAAAACAATGTGCCAATTTAAGGAAATTCTAGATTGATACAACCTGCCCCTGTGATGATTTTCCTTTTTCCTCCATGATGCCACAAGAGAACACTCCAACAACTCAGTAATTCCGTTCAAATTTGTAAATTTGGCTTGCTAGAAAAAACGTGACTATCAAAGTCAGCAAAATAGATGAATCTGACTGTGACTGGGAATTGACTCGGTACCTGGGGCTATGGTAATTCCCGGATACAGTATGGGCAGGACCAGGAGAGTGCGGAGTTTTAATTGTTTATTTTGAGCTAGACTAGATAATAGACATCATAATAGTACATCTGGTAAGTATTATTCGAAGTAGAAATTGAGTTTTTGCGATACTATGACTTCAGTTGAAAGAGTTAACAATTTTTATTTAAAAATTACTAATGGTTGTTTTCTCTGGCTTAAATAGTGAATGATACCAGTTTACTGTGATCAGCGTGTATCAATCGGCCCACGTGATACTAGTTTTACTACGAATGCTATATATATATACTACTACGTCATTCTTAAAATTACCGCGTAAAACATTGTTTATTTTCTTTACCGTCGGTAGTTTCCTTGCGATTCATTGGTTTCTCTCTATATAGTTATATTTATTAACCAATAATCTCGCGAGAAAGTATGTTCCCGACTTTGGTGAAGAGTACTCGAGAACACTCTCGCACATGCGTCGATCTTGGCGACATGCCATTCTAACTCTGTCGCTTACGCGAATCAAGTGTGATACGCCTCCGTAGCATCGCTAACTATACTGTGTCAGCCTTGATTTGGGGACGCGCTAACAGGAGTTTAGCATTCGTGATGACATAACTCAGTTTCCGAGACAAACATTGTCTAAATCGACCAGAATCATCCTAGATAAACTAGTATTTTTAAGGTTTATCATAACGCTAACTAATGACGAGGCAATGATCAATAGCCATACCCCCCCATATGGGAGAATTTAGATTTACATGAGAGTCTGTTACAAGCAATATGTCGACGACCATGAATACCCTGTGATACATATTGCGAGTTTCAGACTGGTGTCCAAACTCAAAACTGAAGAATGAAGCCGCTAATGCATGCGTGCATCGCTGGCTTTTAGAATTTTGATCTATAGAGTGCTTACTGAACTCGCTTCACCGGCAGTCATTTGTCCCATAGGGAAGGAAGGTATGAAGATATGCGCTCTATAGCTATATATGTCTATGGGCTATATCTGAAATCAGTCTCCGACGCATGCGCATCTCGCTTCCTTACTAAATTTGACAATCATTTTGCAACTTTTTATCAAAAATATTTCAAAATTAAGTGAATTGACTGATTTTTACATCAAAATTATGTATCACAGCAAATAGCTAAGCGAAGTTGTGAATGTGTAGCAACAGGTACTCATTTGCATCGCATTTTGCGATGCGATACCGCTCAAAATATTCCCTGGAAATGGGGCAATCTAGAAGTAGTCGGGTAACCTAATTTAAATGGCATACTTGCCCCTGAAGGTGACACAATACTTTATAATTTTCAAGCCCTGACTTAGGGCTTCACTATATACTGATATAATATTGAATACCGGTATCATAGCTATATCATTAGTCATATCGATATGATTTTGCTGATAGTGAGATATCGATATATAATATAAAACCGGTATCACATTCTGTTTAGGCAGATAATCTGCTTTCCATTAGTAAAACTCAATAGCAAACCTGTCTAAGGTGGTCAGCGACTGCTCTTTGTATGCGGAAATGATATTTTTCCTGTATTTAGCGAGTACATTGACAAAATTCTCTTATTTATCCTTGTCTGTTAAATTGTTGTTGGGAGGCCAGAGAAATTGATAAATTAATGATTACAGCTACAAAAATTGGCTATTTGTAAGAACGCACTTCTCACTAATAAAACTTATTTTAATTAGCCTCATAGAGCGGGGGATGTTTAAAAATGTCTAAAAAAAAATTTTTCCTGCGCTTATATTTACAAATTTCAGCTCATTGTTTGCTAGAAAATCCCAATTTCAAATGAATATTTTGTATCATAATATCTCATCGACTACTACAGCCTTGTTAGTTACACATTTCTCAGAATATGCTGTAGTGACTGTCCAAGTAAAGAGGAGCTGATCATATGAGAACTAATTCTCAACCCCGGGAGTTCTATTCCCTTCTTATGTTGGTGGGTTGCTCGACATCGATAAGAGTTAAAAGCTCCAATCCTCAAGCAAATTGTGTTCTCAAGAGATCTTCAAAGCTAACATGAGCGAGTCTATTCTCAGCACTTGGTGATCCATTTAGTAGTTATAATGGCTAAATTGTCGACATGTGCAGAGATTTTGTTGTTTATTTACAGGATTCCGGGTTTTGTCCCATTGAAAATTCGTCCAATAAAGTACAGGTTTTCCTGAAAACTTTATTGATTTTTCTGGCGTATCAACACAAATAACCATGAAAATCAGTAAAACAGATTTACATCCATTTCTAACATTTTTGGCTCATAACATTGATATTTACTGGTAAAATCTGAACAGGATTAGCTGTTACAAAAGTAACATTGGGTGAGTTTATTTGGGACGAGATTATCAACTCTGGTTATCTCCCAATCTCCACGCAACTGATCACTGCACAGGTTGCGGAAATAGTTGCAATTTCATGGCAAAATCGAATCATTTGCAGAGCAAATTTTTTGGGATTTAACACTATTTTGGACATGACTTCACTGATGACAGTTATAATTTAGTAATAATTAAAGGTATACCAGTATGAAAATTGATATTGTTATTCATTTTTCTAATACCATGAACCCCTAGCTACACTCCGTGTCAATACTAACAAAACAAACACTATCTACCTCCTGCTCTCACTGGGGAGACAATAGAAAGATTACAGACTGAACTAAACTCACATATTTAACATTTTATCTAGATATAATCCTATGTTACCTGAGAACTGCTACAGAGGGGAAATATCTAATATAACCTACATAGTTACATTTTTAGCAATTCTTTCTCTCTCAGATTGTCTTTCTGTACATATGTCTTTCCATCTCTTTCATACATATACACGAATACAAAAATTCTCCCTCATCCATTCTCTGTCTCTCCCTCTCTTTCCCTATATCAATAGCTGTGTGACCGCTGTATACATACATACAAACAGCAGCTCAGTACTTACACTTGGACTGGGTTTCCATTTTCCGACAATTTGTCCTGAATCAACATTAACAGTGAATCCTTGTACCTCAACATCATGAGTATTAAACAAATTCGGTCCGTTAACAGCAAAGATCACACCACCTAAATGGGAGATAAATCAGATGTACAAAATGAATGTTACAACAGTCATAGTCAAATTTGGTCAAGGAAATATAAATATTTCCTTATTGAATGTACATTTGCAGCCCAAGAGAAGGCTAATTTTGAAGATTTACCACTGAAATGATTGGCTCGGTTACAGAGACAGTCATTTAAATGGTAAATTTTCAAAAATAGTCTTCTTTTGGCCTGTAAATGGACATTTCTCAAGACAACTCTAGAGCCTCGTTTTGGTCAATCTAACCATTAAAGCATTACCTCTTTCACCGACAAATCCCTAAAAATGTAAATCGTTTATGAAATGAAAGTTATTCTCTTGAATAGTTTGATATTAAATTAACAGGAAGCCTTCCAGTCAAATTAATTTCAAAATATTCAACAGTATTCCTGTCTGGGTGCCTTGAAAATTAGATATGGGGAATTCATTGATGAACTGTCCATTTTGCAGAAGAAGAGAAGCTTATTTTTGAAAATGTACAACTGGAATGAATTTTAAAATATAGTCTTCTCCTGGCCAGCACAAAGGACATTTCTCAAGAGGCTGGACTGAAAAATAACCTTTTAACCCTCAAATTTGTCCAAGAAAATTTAAATTTTCTCAGAAAATGTACATTTGCAGACAGAAAGGTTATTTAAAAAAATTTACTTGGTTATCGAGTCAGTCATTTCAGTGGTAAAATTTCAAACATAGTCTTCTCTTGGTCTACAAATTGAGATTTCTCAAGATAGCATTTTTGACTAGCTTGAGTGTTAAATGGATAAATGGTCAAAATATACATATGTACGCTTTGGCAATTTTACACTGGGATATTAAACACGATTGTCTTTTAAAAATTGTGATTTTTTTTTTAGATATATGACATCATAGGACCTCACCAGCAATATGGCAGCAATGGCTAAATTTGGCCAAGAAAATCAAATATATTAGTTTAAAGCATGACCATTTGCAGCACAAGAGATGACTAAATCTCAGTTATAGAGCCAGTCATTCCAGTGGTAGATTTTCTAAAATAGTCTTATATTGTCCTGTAAACGTTACACAAAACCATTGCAGAGATCAGTTCTTGTCGTCTTCCACGGGTAAAGAATGATGCATAATGGAGGAAGACAGTTTTAGTTATGTCCCACCTATTTTTAGCCAAGCTCCGCCCACACCTCGCTCGTGTTGAGATCGATCAATCCCTGAACTCCCTAACTCTCAATTTCCAGAGAAAAATATAGGTAAGTTGTTGAACATTTTGAAACTAATTTTACTGGGTGCTGTTGTTGCCTATGGCAGCAACAGCATCCAGTCAAATTAGTTTCAAAATATTCAACAGCATCTTCATTAAACCTTTAACACACATTTGTTCAAGAAAAATCTCAATTTTCTCATAGAAAATGTTCATTCGCAGATCAAGATAAGACTATTTTTGAAAATTTACCACTGGAATGACTGGCTTGGTTATCACGCCGGTTATTCCAGTGGTAAATTTTCAAAAATAGTCTTCTCTTGGTCTGCAAATGGACATTTCTCAAGACCACTGCAGAAGCCGATTTTGCCTGATATGAGTGCTAAAGGCTTAAATAGCAGCCATATAAATCATATAACAATGCTTAGCCTGTCATCAATTAAGCATTCAGGATGCACTTAGTTACGTCATTCATGACGTAATTGATTATGACATCATCCCACAAGTCACATAGTTGATTCTGACATTATATGATTGATGAATAAACTGGAAAAGTCCATTAATTTATACTCCCTGAATACATACCATGTGCTTTACAGTAAGCGATCGCAAACAATTTCTCCCCAAATTCCGGATGATGGATTTGTTTATTAAAATTTCCATCAAAGTCGAAGCACTGGATTCTGCCATTCTCTCGGTCAGCCACACAAACCACGCCCTTATCTTCCGCTACCGTGATACTGTGAACGAGGCTGAATGTGCCAGTCGGTGGGTAACCATCAGCTTGAAATACAAATAGTTTAACACAAGTAAGCCTCGGTACATTAACCCCTCTTGTGCCAACGCTGCCGCAATGTGCTCAAAAGGCTAATCATATTAATTAACCCTTTAATAAAATTTCAATTTTCTCATATAAAATATCCATTATAGATAATAGACCAATAAGTCTATATTTGAAAATTTACCACTAGAATGATTGGCTTGGTTATCGAGACAGTCATTCCAGTGAAAAACTTAAAAAAATAGTCTTCTCTTGGTCGGCAAATGAACATTTCTCAAGACAACAACAGAGGCTGTTTTTAGGCGGCTTAGACAGTGTTGCAGGCCAAGAGATGACTATTTTTAAAACTTTACCACTGAAATGAATGGCTTAGTTACCGAGCCAGTTGGCAACTGGCTCGGCAACGACCCATTTGATTTCAGCGGTAAATTTTCGAAATAATTTTCTCTTTTCAAAAAAATCTTTGTAAATTGACATCCCTCAAGATAACTGCGGAGGCTGTTTTTGGCTGACTTATCCATTAAATGGTTCAGTTGCCACCAGAGGGGTTATAATTCAATACCTGCATTCCAACCATACCTGTACGTGGATGAGACTACACATGCATCTTCCATGCAACAACACTTGAGTGTCATTGACACAACATATATAACTAATATTCCCAATTAACAACCACCACTACAACCATTATCATCATTATCCTCCTCCTTCCCCTCCTCCTCCTCCTCATCATCAGCGAGAATAATATGCAGAGGAGACTAAGTGAATTCAATGCAATACCATTTCACTTTTAGGTAGGCAAGAACGCAGTGCAGAAACAATTAACAAATCTAACAGTGTAATACAAATGCTAAAGTTTTATACGTCTCAAATTTAAATAACTGGATAACTGAAGCACCAGTATTGGCAATACCGGTACGTCAAATACTTCAGAGACTCGCCTTCTATTGCCCCGCAAATGGTTCTTCACTAAATTTTAATTTTCTTGACAAATCTTGACCATTAAAGGGTTACAACAAGTCAAAAAGACCACCTGTTTTATAGCACCACTATCACATCACACACAAAGGTCAAAGGTTAAGTTTATCTCTAAATCAAGCAATATTCGATAAGAGATCTCATTTTGATTTCTCCCCTCTCAACCCCGCCCACACCCACCCACCCACACCACAACCATTTCCATCTTACATTGCTTTGGCGCATCCCAGCTTGACGTTCCCCATTCTGTGATGAATGTGCCATTGTTTGAGAACTTCATGACACGACTATTGCAGTAACTAAAACAAAACATGAGCACATGTTATGATAAACTGAAATTGGCACTAAATTAAAAGCCTCCCCTTCCCACTCCCAAATGCTTACATAATAGTTAACCCTGCGCCGTAAGAGGAAGAAGGTATTATGGTGTGTGTGTTGCGTGCGTGCGTGCGTGCGTGTGTGTGTGTGTGTGTGTGTGTGTGTATGCGTGTGTATGCGTGTTCATATCTAAAAAACTACTGATTAAATTTTGCTCAAATTTTAATACAACGAACGAACTTGCTGTGAAAGAGGATTTTCAAATTTTGGTGGTGATCCGGATCGGATTAAATTCAGGATATATGGCTATCTCGGAAACTACTGGTCTGATTTCACTCAAATTTTAACACAAGAAAGGATGTCACCATATACTAGGATTCCACAACATTGGGTGTGATCCGAAGTAATCTAGAAAATTTGGACTATCCAAAAAAATCTGGAAAATCTTAAAACACCTTATAATGTGACAAAAACGGGAGGGCGAGGATCTGCAATATCTGATTGCGAGAATATGCATGCACATCTTCAGGTGGTAAAGGTAAGACATAACAAGTTTCAAAACAATTGCAACTAAACTGTAGGAGTTGTGTTGACAAAGCATGATTGGCAGAAATGGATGGACATTCTGGACAGACAGATGGAAATACAGGCATACAAACAGCACATGCCCATCTTTAGGTGGTAATGATAAGTTACCAAGTTTGAAAAGAATTGCAACCACGCTCTAGGAGCTGCATTGGCGAGAAATGATTGGCAGAGATGAACAGAGTCAAATGAATGGACATTCTGGACAGATGGAAGGACGTCCAGCCATACAGATAGCACATGTACATCTTCAAATGGTAACGATAACACTTAACAAGTTTCAAAAGAATTGGAACTAAACTATAAAGTGGAGTTGTGTTGACAGGACATGATTGGTAGCGATGGACAGGCAGACAGACACAGATGGATGAATGTTCTGGACAGAGGGGCGGGCATACCGGCATCCAGACAGCACATCTTCAGATGGCAATGATTAGCTTTCAACAAATTGCAACTAAACTGCAGGAGTAGTTGCATTGACAGGAAATGATTGGCAGCGATGGACAGGCAGACAGACATTCTGGACAGCTTGGCGGACATGTATCCGGGCAGCATATTCACGTCTTCAGGTGGTAAAGGTAACACTTAACAAGTGTCAAAAGAATTGCAACTAAACTGTAGATGTGTTGACAAGAGGTGGACAGACAGATGGACAGATGGATGAATGGATGGACTGACATGCTGATTGATATACCAGGTTCCCCATCTTTCAGAAAATCAAAATTTTAGCTCAATGACTGTCCATTGGCAGGTCAAGAAGACACTAGTTATGTAAATTGACCACCGCAGAGGACATTTTTGTCCGGCTTGAACATTACAGGGTTAATGGTCACGAAAATCCAGATTTTCTTAACTTAGTCAATTATTCAGTCCATTTGCTGACAAAGAGAATATTTTTGAAAACTTGACCACGCCAATGACTGGCCAAAGAGCCAATCCTTTCAGTGGTAAATTTTCAAAAATATTCTTCTCTTGGCCTGCAAATGGACATTCCTCAAGACCACTGTAGAGGATGTTGATGGTCGACTTGACCATTAAAGCAAAATCGCTCAAGTTGACATGAGAGGGGCTAGAAAGCAAACTATGATCAACAAGAGGTCCAAGGGCCTGTGGCACTCACCTGGACCATTGGCATTTAAACCATTAGCATTTAAATAGACATGATGGGTGATTTTTGGAAAATCTAAGACGGTCATTAAAAAAGTTGACCAATCAAGATTCACGTTTAATATGTTGAAGCCTACCGAAATAGGGTCGTTCCACTCAAGTTTTGTTGAAATCGGGCTATTGATTGAAGGAGTACAGCTTTTAAATGATTCCGGAAAACTTTCAGAAAATCAGAGATGGCTGCCAAAACATTGAACTATCAAATTTTGAACAGATTTCTAGAAGCTACGACAATAGGATCCTTCCAGCCAAATTTGGTTGACATTGTCCAAATGATTAATGAGGAGTAGTATTTGATACAAATTCCCATTTTCCGGAAAATCCAAGATGGCCACCATCAAGATCACGCCGTCAAAATTCTGTATACATGTTCTGAAGCGTACAGGCCTAAGGTTCTTTCAGCTGAGTTTGGTTGAAATCGGCCAAGCATTTAATGAGAAGTAGCCGTTTAAGCGATTTCCCAAAATATTCAGAAAATCCAAGATGGCTGCCAGAAAAATTGACCAATCAAAATTCTGTATACAAGTTCTGAAGCCTACCACCCTAGGCTTGTTCTAGCCAGTCAGGTTGAAATCGGCCAAGCAGTTAATGAGGAGCCACATCTTAAACGATTTTGAGCCATTTTTTCGGAAAATTCAAGATGGCCACCGAACAAATTGACCAATCAAAATTCTGTATACAACCTCTGAAGCATACCACTTTAGGGTCCTTCCAACCGAGTTTGCTTGAACTCATTCAAGCGGTTAATGAGTAGCCTTTTAACTGATTTAGAGAAATTTTCAGAAAATTTAAGATGGCTGCCTGAAAAATTGACCAATCAAAATTCTGTATACAAGTTCTGAAACTTACTGGCCTAGTATCCTTCCAGCCAAGTCTGGTTGAAATTGCTCAAGCAGTTAATGAGGAGTAGCGGTTTAAACGATTTCCTGCCATTTTTCGGGAAAATTCAAGATGGCCGCCGAAAAAATGGACCAATCAAAATTCTGTATACTTCCGAAGCATACTACGCTAGTGTTCTTCAATCTGAATTTGATTAAAATCGGCCTAATGGTTGGACGGTCGCCATGGCATAAGCTCACTTGGCCATTCTGGCCAGGTGGGGTAAAAATTATAAGAACGCAACCTGGTACTAACAATATGTCTTACCCATCAGATACAAAGAAGTCGCCATTACTCATCACAGCCACATCGGACGGCATACAGAAGTGTGTATGATCCTTGCCAGGCACAAACCTCTCACCAAGAACAAGGTCAGGTGTTTTCGATGAAGCAGGAAAACGAAATACCTGTGTCAATAATAACAATCTTTCATGTCCTAAGGATAACATCTTTGTGGTGAAGTTAGATAATTTGCAGCAATGTTGTTAGTCATTGATATGGGTTCTTAATAAAACCAGTATTTATTCCTATTCTGTCTGTCCGTAAGCAAGTCCCAGGTTTGGGTGTATTTATTTTGTGCTTTCTAATCCAGACAACTTGGTTAACATGGCCATTTATGTAATCATAAGTCAGTTTCCAAGATTCATACTCATTTCAATTTAAACATTTAATGGTTTTTTCCATAACCAGGATTACACAATTTCAAAACCATTTGGATGAAAATATCGTGCTCATACATTTTTTCTATAACATTTGTACATCAATATCTGAATTGTCAATCCGGCAGGTAAAATTATAACTAATTACCAAATTAGTAAATATTTTGAAACTAATTTGACTGGGAGCTGCTTAACCCTTTCACACTCATATCAGTCTGCACTGGTCTTGAGAAATGTCCATTTGCAGGCCAAGAAAGGACTATTAATAATAAGGATAATCGAGCCAGTCATTTCAGTGAGAAATTTTCAAAAATAGTCTTCGCTTGATCTGCAAATTATGGACATTTTCTATGAGAAAATTAAAATTTTCTTGAACAAAATAGCTTGAAATTTAGATTTTGAAAATTCAGGCTTACGGGTTTAGCTAGAATTGGACCCCGCTATTCCGCTAGAGGCAGATTTAGCTATTGCATTCCAACATCTACAGTACAGCTCAGAAATAACCAAACATCTTTACAAAACAAAACAAGAGGTCCAAGGGCGTGTGACGACTGACTCACCTGGACCAAATTATAATTTTAACCATTTAAATGGTTCCAGAAAATTTTCAAAAAATCCAAGATCCTTTCAGGACAGGTGAGCGTATAAAATGTGCTATTGAATATTTTGAATACAATTGGAGTGGAAGACATTGCTGCACAACGCGGCAATATCTTTAGGCATCAATGTCTTCCAGTTCATCCATCAATCACATGACATCATAATCAACTATGTGAGGTGTAGGATGACATCATAATCAAGCATCATGAATGCCCTGGTTAAGTTCGTCACGAATGCTTAATTGATGATGGATTAAGCATTGTTGTACGAATTGTATGTCCTTACTATTTAATAAACATGCTGTTGAATATTTTGAAATTAATTGGACTTGGCGCTGTTGCTGCCTATCCAGTTAAATTAGTTTCAAAATATTCAACAGCTTAATCGTAGTTTTCTGGAAATTGATATTCAGGGAATTTAGGGATCGATCGATTCAAACACGGGCGAAGTGTGGGTGGAGCTCATTTAGAGATGGGCGGGCACAGCTAAAACTGGATTCCTCCATTATGTTCAAAGTATTTAACAGAATATTTCTTACATCGTGTTCAAAATTATACTAACTAACCTGTTTCTGTTTTAGGAACATGTTAGCTTATTTATAAGCTGTACTGTATAATATTGTCATTATATAAACAAGACTTTCAGCCCATTCCATATTTCTCAATATGAACACAAAATTAACGTAATATTCAAGGAAAGATTTTCATTGGCTAGACTACTGACAAATACGCAACAAAACATAGTTAGGAACATAAAATCTTAATATCTCAACTTTAAGATTATTCTTAATTGATTGCTTTAAAAATTCAAATTTGTCTTAAAATTAATCAAAATATTTCATTCTTCTAACAGCAATTTAACAGTACTGTAGTAAAATAATGTCACGAGCAGTATTATTACATCATCGCTGCCAAGCGCTAATTGCGTAATAATATATTTCTCGCAAAGTATTTATTACCCTTGTGGGATATAAAAATGATGTGATTGTTTGACCATCTGCGGAATTGCCGCTGACTAAATTTTCCACTGAACCTACTGAATAATTTGAAAACAATTTGACTGAAGCCACCAACAACTTTCAGTCAAATTGTTTTACAAATATTCAGCAGGTCCCAACTTATTCCCCATTGAAATTATTGTCTAGTGGCTTGCAGCTGCTGCTCACACAGTTAATGATTGTTATGCAATGAAATACAAGCTTGTTTATGAGATAAATCTGACTTCATTGCTTGGTGCATAAGTTATTATTTCCTGACCAATAGAGGCTTATAAATTGCTACTTTAGACCCTATCTAGAAATGGACCTTTCCGGTTTTAGCCATGTCCCGTCCATCTCTATCTAACCTCCACCCACACCCCACTCGTTTTGGAATCAATCGATCCCTGAACTCTGTGTCTATTTATTTCCAGAAACCTATACAGGCAAACTGTTGAATATTTTGAAACTAATTTTACTGTGTGCTGTTGCTGCCATAGCCAACAGCACCCAGTCAAATTAGTTTCAAAATATTCAACCAAATGTTTATTAAATAGTAAAGACATACAATTCGCACAACAACACTTAGTCCATCACCAATTATGCGTTCGTGATACTTATCTACGTCATTCATGACATCATTAATTATGATGTCAACCTACACGTCACATAGTTGATTATGATGTCATATGATGGATGGATAAACTGGAAGGGTCCATCGCATAAGCCTGAACACTTATCTAATAGGCTCAGGCTAGCCAAGCCCTGTCATAAGTCTGAAAATGTGTTTGTAGGTACCTGGTGTAAAGCTACATCTGTCAGCCAAACAGCTCCAGTCTTGTCTACAGTTATACCATGAGGTACATAAAATCTGCAATGAGAAACATCAAGAACACTGAAGAATGACAGACACAATGTTTATTAGCCCTTTGACACACAAGACGGCCAAAAATGGCTGCCACAGTAGTCGTGAGAAATGTCCATTGTCAGACCAAGAGAAGACTTTTTTTGGGAAAATTTAAAACCGGAATGACCAGCGCGATAACCAAGCCAGTCATTTCAATATGAAATTTTCAAAAATAGTCTTGTCTTGGTCTGCAAATGGACAACTATGAGAAAATTTAAATTCTCTGAAAATTGGGCAGATCAACATGCTACTTACAGGTGCACCTTTTTATCATACAAGAAATGTGACATAATTTCAATTGGATATCCGCGAAATTACTGCAAAATTTCGTTTCAAATCTCTTTTCATTTAACATTTATAAGTTATTTAACTCTTCAAAAAGATCTTTTCTTTACACATACTGCTGAAATTTGGATGCGACTTCTATTAGATACATTTGCTGTTTTAAAACTGCTAACAAATTAGGATGGCTTAACCTCGAAAATTGGCATGCAACCTATTAAGGATGTGGTTATTAATAGGCGATTTACGAAACTGAAAGGACTTCTAGCACACTCCAATGGATGCGCCAAAGTTGATGATTCTACCTTCATGCATGCCACAGTTATGGCCAAATTCCAGTATGCCCTTACTGACACCATGACCTAGATCTTTGACCTGAAGCGTAACCTCTCTAGTCGGCTGCAATATGATTTTATGTGCCAAATATGGTGTTTTCATCCTCTTGCATTCCTGAGATATGGACAAAAATGTGTATTCCAGTATGCACCTAGAGAAATAGATATTGATCTTGTGACCTGAATAAAATATTTCTCGGCAGCCACAATATAAATTGGTGCCAAATTTGGAACTTCTACACAAAAATGGGTCTTTTGGTATGAACCTAGTGACCGCCATGACCTTGATATTGGACATTTTGACCAGACACTTCAACCTATCTCTACGCAGGCCCAATATGATTGTAAATGCCAAATTTGGCGATTATACCTTCTTTCATTCTGGAGATATGCTGTGGACAGACAGACAGATGGATGGATGGACAGACAGCATTAACCGCAATACTCACATTGGACATTGGCGGCGTGAGTAATGATATGCAATGGACCGTTCCAGTTTATCCATCAATCATATGATGTCATAATCAACTACATAATAAATTACATCATGAATGATGTAGGTAAGTTCGTCATGAACACATAATTGATGACGGACTAAGTTTTGTTGTAAAAATTGTATGTTTTTACTATTTAATAATCTTGCTGTTGAATATCTTGAAACTAATTTGAGTGGGCGCTGTTGCTGACATAGGCACAACAGCACCGAGTCAAATTAGTTTCAAAATATTCAACAGCTTACCTACATAGTTTTTTGGAAATTGATAGTCAGAGAATGCAGGGATCGATTGATCTAAACACGAGCATGCATAGGTGGAGCTTAGCTAGAGATGGGCAGCGCATAGCTAAAACTGGAACGGTCCATTGTTTAATGAATGATACACAGTGGAATATAAATCTTGAGTATGTGATATAGTTTGATAATATTAACCCTTAAATGGTCAAATTTGGTCAAGAAAATTTAAGTATCTGCCTATTGAATGTCCAATTACAGGCCAAGAGAATAACATTTTTGAAAATTTATCACTGGAATGACTGGCTCAGTTATCGAACCAGTCATTCCAGTGGTAAATTTTCAAAAATTCTATTCTCTTGACCTGTAAATGGACATTCCACTAGACCATAACAGAGGCCGGTTTTGGCCGGTATGACCATTAAAGGGATAGTAAATATTTCTACTACCAACCTGTTCTTGCCCCATGTGCCCACCAGCTGTCCAGCGTTGCTCATCACGACTACGGGATCCACTTTGATTGGCCTATTCTGCTTCTGGTAGATATTGTCCTTGCTAAATGAACTGCAGAGAAAAATTGAACATGATGAATTTTAAGGGTTTCCGGGGAGATAATAGACTTTTCCAATCCGAGCTAAGCTCCACCAACACCTCGCTCATGTTGGGATCGATTGATCCCTGAACTCCCCGACTATTAATTTCCAGAAAACTATACTGCTAAACTGGTGAATATTTTGAAACTAATTTGATTGGATGCTGTTGCTGCCTATGGCAGCAAAAGCGCCCAGTCAATATTCGACAGAGTGTTTATTAAATAGTAGACATACAATTCGTACAATGTGTCGGATTATTAAGACAGACTAAATTGAGTCATTTATGCCTTAATTGATTATGACGTCATCCTCCACGTCACGTAGTTGATCATGACGTCATATGATGGATGGATAAACTGGAAAGGGTCATTCTGGTTAATATGGACAGGATTTGCCAAAACGAAATTATAACATTGTATCTTTCCCTAATCTATCAAGCTGAATCAAAAAAGCATCTTAATACTTACCATATGTACTATTATGATAATGTCTACTATCTAGTCTAGCTCAAAATAAACAATTAAAACTCCGCACTCTCCTGGTCCTGCCCATACTGTGTCCGGGAATACCATAGCCCCAGGTACTGAGTCAATTCCCAATCACAGTCAGATTCATCTTATATTTGCCTTGACAAATAGCGAAAGCAGCTCAGCCTCACCTCAGCGGAGCGGCTGAGGCAGGGCCATAGTACACTGGTAAGTATTAAGAATTCTCGTAGAAACAAAAGCGGATGCTTTTTTGATTCTACTTCGAATAATACTTACCTATGTTATCCTGTACTATTATGATAAACTCCGGATTTCAACAGCCAAGAAATATCGGCGGGAGGAGGTGAGGCTTGAACCAGCACTCATCTACCATCCGACAGAGAAGGTTGTGAAGAGACTAGAACCCTGGCATACGCTTGGGTTCTGCTATCTGACTCATAGAGTGCTAAACTTCCGTGGTCTAGACAGCACCCCCCCCCCCCCCCCTCTTTTGTCCGCACAAAATCCAGAGGGCTGTCGAAAAGGGGATGCAACACCCACCAGACCCGTGTCAGCCCCAAGTCTCAGCTAGGGAAGTCCAGTAGAGTGCAAAGAAGCTACTACAACTTCTAATTTTGATAGTACATCGATTAAGTTTTCAAATTGGAATGAGTCTAATGTCTGTTTGAGAGGATAAGTATACTCTTACACCAGACTGTTTACCTAAGCAGTCTGGTATTTCGACTGTAAGTAAATTATTTATAGTCACTTAATTAATGTAAACACTTACCATTTTGAGTGCTTGGTCTTTTAGATCATCACAGGAGCTCGGCCCAATCCACGGTCGTTCTCAGGTCATGTGCTTGGCCATTGTTCAGTGCAAGTGGAAGAACTTGTGATGTGTGTGAAATAGTGGTCGGATGTGGCTTAGTTAAGATTCGATAAACTGGCGATGGCTACCGGATTAAGTGCGCTGGAGATGTCGTGAAGGTAGAAATCAGTAAATGACGACTCGGCATGCCACGGACCTGATGAGCATTCGCACGATCAATCTGCATTCCTGTAGCGATTTTGAGCGAAATCTGAATAGCATCGACTATCCAACGAGAAATGGTTTCTTTAGAGGCGGGCAAATGAGGAGCTTTGAGAAATAACCACAGAGATTTCAGGTCATCTCTCCACTCCTCAGTACGTTTTTTTATACATTTTCAGACATCTGACAGGACACCAAGCAGAAGAGTTTGGGTCATGTCTAGTTAAACCTGGAAAATTGATCGGCTATCCTGGATATTTAAGTGACTGATTCTTTGCCAGGAAACAAAGACGTGGAAGTAGTCTTAATCCTTCACCCGTGACGACAAAACGGTCTTGTTCGGCAGAAAGCGCATGAAATTCGCTTCTCCTTCTCACCGACGCTGCTGCAACCAAGAAAACTGATTTAATAGTTAACAGTTTAATGTCTATAGATCTAATCGGTTCAAAGGGAGCATGCCCTAAAACCTGTAGAACAAGAGATAGATTCCATGCTGGGATAGGAATTGGCTGTCTAGGTCGCAGATTGCTCATTCCTTTAATAACTTCATTCAAAGTGTCATTCTCCACTCCTTCAATGGCCAGACTGGGAACGACTGAAGCTAATGCAGACTTATATGCTGCTAGGGTTGAAGGTACAAGTTTGTCAACTTCGTATAAATGACAGATAAAATCTGCTACGTATTGAACAGATGCAGAAAAGGGATTGATATATCTTCCCTTACACCACTCTGGAAATTTGTTGATTCTATAATTATGTGTTTTAGTGGTTGATCCTGTTCTGGCTGAAGCGACAAATCTCGCTGCTTGCTCAGAAAAGCCACCCTTAATTGCACGCTGCTTGATAACATCCATGCAGTCAATTTGAACATTTCTGGTCTGTCGTGGAAGTACAGACCCCTGTTCTGAGAGATTAGATCTCTTCTGTCTGGAAGAGGGATTGGATTGCAGACCAGAAGGTCCAGCAGATCCGTAAACTATGATCGGCCTGGCCAATAACGGGCGATCAGTAGTACTTGGCACATACCCTCTCTTATCTTTGCCAGAACTTTTGGGATGAGAATCGTTGGAGGATACGCATATGCGTACATTCCCTTCCAATTTATCTAGAGCTAGCGGGTCCGGGATCGGTGACACGTATGAGACCATATTTGCATTTTGTTACATTGCAAACAGGTCTACATTTGGCTTGCCCCAATGTTTGAATAGAACCTCCACTACCGATTGGTTGAGCAAACCGTCCTTCGACTGAGAGCATCCGCTAAGATGTTCAGTCTTCCTGGAATGTGTGCTGCCCTTCTTCTTCTTCTTTTTGATCGCTGGTATCACACTTGGAGAGCCGTTCTCCACAGGCCCATACAGCTTTTCAAGAAAAGAGGTTGACAAAGGCCAGATCTCTTCTCTCAGCAGCTGATATGTACTGCAACATTGAAGTATGTGCTCTGTGGGCTGTTCTGCTTCTCCACAAGGACAAGCGGGCGATGTCGTAAGGTGGAACCGCCTGTACATGTGTTGGTTTAGTCTGTTGTGTCCAGTTCTGAGACGAAAAATTGTCACTTGCTCTGGCCTCGAGAGATGATGGTAGGCATCTTTTGATTGAGGTGTTCTATAGAGTGACTTGATGATAGTCTTCATCTCTGTATGGGTAACCATGTTTTCTGTCTGATTCTCTTCTGCACCCACCTTTGCCATCTTGTCTGCTTCCTCATTTCGTTGGACTCCACAGTGCGAGGGGATCCACTGCAATGCTATCCGAAAGCATTTGATGGTTTGTAGTGCTTCTTCAAGTTGTGGCAGCTTACCTTTGGTGATAGCCTCAAGGACGGAGCGGGCATCAGATAAAAAGACAATCTGAGAATAGGGTCTGCTGTTCTGCTGATGGTATTAGCTGCATGAACCAGTGCTTCGACTTCAGCTCTGTAGTTTGTGCAGTGTTTGCCTGTCGGTATTGCAGCTGACTCATGTTGTCCGTTTGGATACTGTATGTACAGTCTGGCACATCCGCTCCTAATTGCATCTTTGGCTGATCCATCTGTGTAGATCCTTATCCTTATCCATGTCTCCTGAGGGTACATTTCTTCCAGCATGGCTAGGGTCAGGGCCTTCTTGCTCACATCACTGTGTTCATCTTTGGTTGTGAGATGAGGTACTGTGGTGTGAATAGCTATGCTCTCTAGTTTGTTTTCCCAGGGTGGAGGATCAAGGGTGTGGTTTGGGTCTTCTATTTGTGCTGGCAACATTTCTTGGTGTTTTCTTTGAAGTGCTTTTGTCTCTTTCACAAAACTTGATCTTTTAAGTCTTCCTGACAGCTGTGCTTGCCTGATCTTCGTCGGGTGGTTGTTGAACGATTTGAACTTTGCAGCTTGGATCAGTGCTTTGCATTCCCTTCCTTTGCTAAGTGGGGGAATGCCTGCTGTCTGCTCCATTTTTTCTATTGGTGTTGATCTCATTCCACCAGTGATGATGCGCAGTGCCTGGTTTTGTACTCTGTCGAGGTTCTGTTGATGAGATTTAGCTGCTGTCATCCATGAGCTGGATCCATACTCAAGGTGTGGTCGTACGGCACCTAGGTAGATGGTCTTAAGGATCCTTTCATTGGCACCCCACTTTGTTCCTGCCAGCTTCCTCATGATGTTTAGCTTTCTTCTGGCCTTTGCCTCTGCGTTCTGGATGTGCTCCTTCCATGTTAATCTTCTGTCATAGGTGACTCCCAGGTATGTCTGCTGGTCCTCGTACTCGAGTGGAGTACCGCCCAGTGTCAGATTGCCAACCTTGGTTTTGGTGGACAGTGAGAATAGCATGGCTGATGATTTTTCTTTGTTGATGGTAATACACCAGCGATTGGCCCAAGCTGTAATTCTGTCCATGGCGAGCTGCATTCTGTACGTGGCAGTCGTTGTGTACTCCTCGGTGCACCAGAGTACGAGGTCATCTGCATAGAGGGCTGCTTGGATCCCATAGTGCAGCTCTGCTACAATGTCATTAATGAAGCGTATGAACAGAGTCGGTGATAATACTCCGCCTTGTGGCACCCCTCGTCTCAGCAATACATTCTGTCCAGATTGTATATCCACCAGCACCCTAGCTCTGCGATTGGTCCATCGGAACATGTTGCCACCAATGCCTGTGCGCCGGAGCTTCACGAGGAGGCCATCCTTCCACACCTTGTCAAATGCCTTCTGCAGATCGATAAAGGCAGCTAGCATAACCTTCTTGGCTTGAAAAGTGTCCTCTATGACCTGTGCAAGATGTGTTGTTTGATCTTCTGTGCTCCTGTATCTTCTGAAGCCGGCCTGCTCTGAAACTATAATGTTCTCCGACTCCAGGTACCACTGCAACCGCTGGTTGATGATGCGCTCCATGGTCTTGCATATGCAGCTTGTAAGACTGATAGGACGGTAGCTCAGCACTTTCGTCTTGTTCTTCCCTTTTTTCAGAATAGGAGTCATTCTGGCTTCCCTCCAGCACTGAGGAACCCCTCCATTGGTCCAACTGAGATCAAAGATGTCTAGCGACTTGCGGAGAGATGGATTACCAAGGTGTTGGATCATTTCATTCGTAATGCCATCTGGCCCGGGAGATTTCTTCTTCTTCAATTGGCGGATAGCCTTCTTCAGTTCTGCTAAACTAATGTCAACTTTCATTGCATCATGAGTGTTGGTGTCTGTTCTTTCCTTTTGCTCTTTTCTAACCTCTTTTTGACGCATTCGTGGTATAGAAATGTTGCTTTCTTTTGCATATGCCTTCGCAAAGGCATCTGCAGCCATCTTTCCTGTCAGTGTTTGTCCATCTTCTTCAAGAGTAATCTTCTCCCCCCCGACACCCTCATCATTCAGTGCTTTAGTCAGTCTCCATAGCTTTGTGGTGTCTCTCTCTAAATTAAACCCTGCCATCTTTTCCCTCCAGCATCTTCTTTTGGCCTCCAGCTTAGTCTTTAGATACCTGGCTTTAGTTTGTTGTAGCGTGAAGTGGTTTTCATGACAGGGATTACCCTCTGCATCTTCTCTGGCCTTGTCTAGTTTATCATGTGCTGCTTGCAGTTCTGTTGTCCAGTAGGGGCAGTAGTTTTTCCTGAACCCTCGCGGAATCGCTTCGTTGGCAGCCTTGAGGATACTTGAATTAAATTCCGTGACCAGATTGTTGATGTTTCTCCCTTCTACTGCTATATTTTGGGTAAGCTCATTGGAATGAATGCCGAACAGACTCCAATTTGCCTTTTTGTAGTTCCACCTTGGATGTTGAGGTGAACTTGTCGAAATACTTCCAGAAAGAGAGAGTAGGACTGGGCGGTGGTCGCTTCCTCCTAACTGCGATCCGACCACTCTACTGAGGTTTCTGTGAATGCCTTCTGTACAAAATGCCAAGTCTGGCGTTGTTGTCGAGTGCCACCGGCGCGAGTAGAAGGTAGGCTGATCTGTGGGATCGTTGACAAGTAAAAGGTGCTTTTCATCTTGCCATGCTTCAATGTCTTCTCGTTTATCAAGTGTTCTGTATCCCTAGCTCTGGGACTGGCAATTAAAGTCTCCCGCAATGAAGAAGTGGCAGTCCGGGACCAGGATTGTGTCAAGTGAGAGATTCTTGTCATTAGGGCAGTAATAATTGACAATTTCAATCACAGAGTTGCTGGTTGTTACCTTGATCTTGATATACGAGGTGTTCAGTTTATTTTGTTACACGATTTCTTGCTGCACACCTTTGGTCAATTGTCTCACTCACAATACCTTTTTACAAAGCCCACGAGCTTACCGACACGCTAGTTTAGCTTGTTAAAAGTTTTCAACATGCCAAGACATAAAATAAGTGAGAGAGTGGAGGGTATAATTCTCCATCTTTTGAGGAGGGGAATGACGCCGTCACTGATCAGAAATGAACTTTGGAAAGAAAATATCAGTGTCAGTGTGAGGACCAGTTATCGTGTAAAGAATAACATCGGAAACGAACGACAATTGACGAATCTAACACATGGAAAATCTGCTACGTTGAAAATCAGAAGACGAACTCTAGTATCAAAACGAGTGATAGACAAAGTGACGAAAATGATAGCAAGAATTAACCCACCGACACAACGTGAGATGAGCAATCTATTAGGAATTAGTTTGGGATCTGTAAATAACACCATAAACAGTGTTATCAAGGCAAAACTGAGAAAAAATGTTTGGTTCATAAACTATCCCTAGAGCAGGTTGAAAAGAGGAGGAAGAGGAGCTGGAGGCTGTACCTGAAGCTGTGTGCGGGGAAGTGGAACAACTTTGTCACCACAGATGAGGCTATGTTTTATCTAGGTGGAAGCTATGGAAAACGGCGAGTCTGTTATGTTAGAAAAGGACAAATTGATATGGATAAGTTGAAGTTTGTTAAACGTGACAGTTTCGTGCCTGGTTTCATGGTATGGGCAGGCGTTAGTCATTACGGAAAGACCAGTCTTAAATTCATTGATCGGAATGTGAAAATCAATGCTGATTATTACATCAAACATGTTTTGAGACCCTTTTTGAAACATGATGTTCCCAAATTATTCCCAGGGAACAAACAGAAGGACATGGTTTTTCACCAAAATAGTGCCTCCTCTCATACTGCACGAAAGAGCTTAACATACTTAAAGCAGAACAATGTTAAATTCATTAGCCCTGAAGATAGGATGCCGAAGTCGCCGGATGCTGCCCCTATGGACTTTAGTATCTGGGGGATTGTCAAGCGCCGTCTACAGAAGCAGAAAGTTACAAGTCTTAACAGTCTAAAACGTGCTCTCAAAACCAAATGGAAGGCACTAAGTCAAACTGTGATCAATAAAGCCCTTTCTTCTTGGCCTAAGCGCTGTAGACTGATATATCATGCTTATGGGTCTCAAATTGAACATCATCTGCAATGAAATTATTTTGTGATAAATTATTGTTGATTAAATACTTATTTGAAATTTGTGACAAAATAAACTGAACACCTCTCATATTCTGCCTCTTTCATAAAGGTCTTGCTCTGGCTGGCGTTCATGCTGTTTGGGACCAAGGTGATCACCCCGCCTTTCTTTCTTCCTCTTCGATCACACCGGAAAATCTGGTAACCTCTAATCTTAAATGGTTTTCCTTCTTGCAGGTGTGTCTCTTGGATGCAGCAGATATCAATGGTGTTTTCGTACAGGAACTGTGTGCTGCCTGAAGAATAACATTCCTCTCTTGGCACCACAGCAGAAGGTTCCAAATCATCATGCACAACTCCTGTGATCTTGTCCCGCCTTGGCGGTTTAAATAAGACACCACTGTTGAGTTGTCTGTCCTTATTAGGACAATCTTGTCTCGGATTAAGCTCTCGAATTTTCGAAGTGCTAATGTCACTGCTAATAATTCGAGAACATTGATATGTTTCTGCGCATTGATCCGATCCCATTCCCCTGACACTGACTGATCGTCCAATACCGCTGCCCAACCCGTTGTCGATGCATCTGTGAAGATGGACATCTGTGGTTGAGGAGGTTGTAGAGGAACACCTCGCAGGAGATTCTGTTCTGATAACCACCACTGAAGGTGGAATATCAATGGTTCTTTTACTGGAATCTTCAGAGATAATGGATCGGTTCTCTGAGACCAGAATGACATTAGATACATCTGAATCACTTTCTCCAGAGACACTAGTAAACCCAGTATCCTGAGAAATTGGCGCGCCGTCAGAAAGGCTCCTAGAGAAACTGACTCGAGTACTGCAATCAACCTCTTGACTCTGCTCTCCGACGGAAAAGCTACGCCGTCCCCGAGGTTGAAAAATATTCCCAGATAAACAAACCCCTGGGATGGAGTCAATTCTGATTTCTCTAGATTCACAATCCATCCTAGACCCTTTAGTAAGGCTAGGACTACCTGCAGATTGTTGCGCAGAGTGACTGGATACCCCACCTTCAGCAGCCAGTCATCTATATAAGTATGAACAGCTATGTTTCTCCTGCGAAGATAAGAAGTCATGGCGAGAACCACTTTGGTGAAGACCCTCGGTGCTGAGGTCATGCCGAATGGAAGCGCATTCAATTCCCAAACATTGTCTTGGAATGCAAAGCGAAGGCATTTCTGAAAAGGAATTGACATTGTAATATGAAAATATGCATCCTTCAGATCTATCGACACTGCCCACATGGCTTTTCTCAGCCCTGTCATCACCGCTGCTACAGTCTCCATCTGAAATTTTGGAGAAAGAATAAATTTGTTCAACGGTTTGAGATTGAGAATTGGGTCTCCATCCTCCGGTACGTTTCGGAATGAGGAACATCATCGAATAGAAGCCTAGGGAGGACTGATTGCGGACTAGATGAATCGCATTCTTCTGCTGAAGAGACTCTATTTCTGAGCAAATGGCATCTAGACGATCGGATTCCCTTGGAAGTAACGATTGACGGATGAGCCAGTCCGGTTCGTAGCCGTTTCTTAACCACTGACAGACTAAACAATCTCGCACGACCTGTTCCCATTGGCTTGAGAACAGTTGAAGTCTGTCTCCGACGGTAGGAATCTGCACACAGCTGGCGGTCGAGTTTGCACGATAAGACGCTAAATCGCTTGGGTGAAGATTCTCGACTCCCTTCGTTCCTGACGTCACCGGACCTGATTCCGCCGGAAACCCGTCCGGACCGGCCTCCACAGCCGCCCCGCGGCTTATTGGAATATGACGGCCCGGAACCGCCGCCACGGCTATCCTTACGGTAACCGCCGCAGCCCGAACCGCCACCCTTCCTGTCATGCTCATATGGCCTCTTATTAGAGGACTTGTATGAGGACGAATGGCCAGGTCCCTGTGATCCGGATGCCCGATGGACATCACGGCCAGAAGGACGGAAGGGCGATCTTTGGCTGGCGCTGCCTCTGCTGCTCGTGCCGATGCTGTTTCTAGGACTGCTGCCGACTTCCACGACTTGCCGACTACTTCCTGCTCAGCATCCACTGACGCGACATTGGATAAGGCTTGTGCCGAGCCACCGAACAAGCCTGGACTAATGAAAGGTGCAGAAGATAACGCAGCCCTCATCTCAGGTCCTGGTTCTACACAATCGAGAACCATTCTCCGTCGCTCTGCCAACGATCTGGTGATCACCCTGGCCAGGCAATCCTGGGACACGCGCATGGTGTCCCGAACAACTCCGGGAGCAGCCTCTGGCACGTGTCCACCTTCCGCCGCCCAGGCCAGCATACCCTGCAGGACGGTACATCCGTGCGAGAGCGCAGCCATGGCTGCCCTCGCTGCATCTTCAATGAGTGTCAGCTCATTAAACGGATCTTTATTGGCTTGGGAAACTAAGGGATGAGAACGCCCCTTAGATTTTCCAGCCAACGGCCTATTCAGCGCCTCTCGCTCCCCGACGGAAAGACGTGGAACCCGGGCATACTGATGATAGGCCAGCTCCGGAAAATGGACCCTACTCCTTATCCCCTTCGGGGCTTTGGGCAACGCATACTCTGGCTGAACCAGACGATATGCCGCAACCTCCAACATGTCGGAAGTCTGTGTCCAAAGGGAGCGTCGGCATGGCCAAAGAGCCACTTGACAGAGCGCTAGCCGCTCGCTCTGACATCCGTTCCATCACCAGATCTCGCCGAGATCCTTGATCCGATGACAACACGAGATGGTCGGACATCCAGCCAAGGACCTGCACCCATTCAGCTCCGGTGCAGAAAGCGGACTCGTCCATCAATGGACTACCGTTTTATTCTCCTCTTCACCCTTGGATGAGTAGGCCACCGACGATCCATGCTGAGAGCTATGGCCCGCACTTCTACCAACATGAGGCGCGTCCATAGCCCGACTACTAGCGGCACCGGTGTCCAATGAATCGCCGGACACGGATTCACAGCAGTCCATCGGCTGCAGCACGGGAGGCGGGACTACAGCCGCTTTTACCACGGTAGATGTTGGCACTCCGAGAGGAGGCGTACCTAACGCCGCCGGGATGCCGCAAAACAATGCGGGTTGAACGAAATCCGGGTGGAAAATGCCCGACGGAACGTCGACATCACCACCCGCTTGGCAAACCTGTACAAATCCCGAGGGAGATCCCTGGGATGTACTAGGCATAGCCATCAGCGAAATATCTGGCATGCCGGAATCTTCCATTAGAAGATTTTCCTCCTCCGCCGTTGGCTCTTGAGCCAAGGTCAGAGAAGGGACAGGTGCTTGTCCCTCCGCAGAACTAGCCAGGCCACCTAAAGGTTGCCCTGCACCAGCCTGCATCGTCGGGATCGTGGACTGCAAGGACTCAAACATTGCCTTGAACTGGGCCACCCATACGCCCAATGCTGAATCCATACACTCGTTCCGTCGACCTTCTAGTCCTCTCATCGACGCCTGATCCAGCTTGGCCGCCTTGTCCCTCGCGATTCTCTCCAAGCGCGCACGACGATCACGATCGAATTCAGTCACCATTTCCGACGACCACTTGGCGCACACATCACAGGGACTTCCCACCTTGCATTTAGCGCAAGCCACACAATGATGACCCGAGTACTTACGCTCCATGAACCAGTTGCATTTGTGGCACAACATGTCCTGGTTCTTGGCTTTCTGCGAACACAGAGAAGAATTAAAACGCTGCACATGACAAACGATGACGAGCAATACGCACAATTGACTTGATTCTAAAATAGAATTAGTTAGAAACATTAACTTTCTCTTAAATTAATGATAATCAAGCCTTTAGTCAGGAAATATTTGAAACTTTTTTGAGTGAAAATTAATAAACACAACTTCGAAGTTAACTAACGTTAATACAGCCAAGAAATAAATGCTGATCGCTACAAACACCCTCGACAATGACGCGAGAGCTAAAAATCGGCATAAACAGAGTGCATATACACGCCAAGCCAAAGCGAAAACATTAATCATGGGTGCTGCCATCTTGGCTAAGGGAGTACCCGGAGAAGATTAAAAAGTTAACGGGTACCGGCCGACTCCAACAATGGCTACCATTTTAAAATAATGTGCCAATTTAAGGAAATTTCATACAGTCATTACGGCACGAATGTATAAATTCTAGATTGATACAACCTGACCCTGTGATGATTCTCCTTTACCCTCCATCATTCCAAACATGAATTCAGCAAACAAGCGCTAATTCCGTAAATATTCGCAAAATTTAAGAGGTACAACAAACACGACTAACATGTGAGAGCAAAATAGACGAATCTGACTGTGATTGGGAATTGACTCGGTACCTGGGGATATGGTATTCCCGGACACAGTATGGGCAGGACCAGGAGAGTGCGGAGTTTTAATTGTTTATTTTGAGCTAGACTAGATAATAGACATTATCATAATAGTACATCTGGTAAGTATTATTCGAAGTACAAGAACAATTCTGCATGTAGGTTCAAAACTCTTCGAGCTCTGCACCAATTTTGCGAAATTTCAAGATTTTCAGATGCAATAACTATGTTGAATATGGATGGATTTCGCCAAAAACTAAATCATGACGCAATTCAATTGCTTTGGCTAACAGAATGATAAATGCTCACCCTATGATGTCATACGGGACCGTAAGAAATCAAAATTTTGATAAGGTATCATATTTGTAAAATAATGAATATTTATATTTTCGATTTGATTATAAAGGTTACAACTAAAACATATTTTTTGGAAACTAATTCATTTTATACTAAATACTATAGTGGGTCTGGCCTTCTCCTTTAAACACACTTACTGATGAACTCCCCATATCTCATTTTCAAGGCAACCATGCAGGAAAACTGTTGAATATTTTGAAATTAATTTGACTGGAAGCCGTAGTTGCCTTAGGCAGCGACGGCTTCCAGTCAAATTAGTTTCGAAATATTCAACATAATAAGTTCTATATCGTAAAGGATATACTTTTTCAGGGATGTGTAGGAATTTAGGAATGGCTTAAGGATGAACACACTTACTCATAATCCCAAACCACATCATGGCGATGAAAGATATGCACATTGCCGGCCAAATCTGTGGAGAGTCCGCCCACCTGGCCGATCGTTGCATTGTCCCGAGGCCAATTAAGATCAACCATCAAACCTGAATTTACAAAGAAATTGCAGCTAATTATTAAACTGTCTGCCTGCTGAATTTCTGCAGACTACATTTTATATAGTGTTTAACTCGGCTAAGCCACCAACAACTTTCAGTCAAATTTTTTCAAAATATTCACCAGGTTCAGAGTTATTGCCTATTGCAATTATTGTCTGATGGTTAGCAGCAGTGAGACAGTGAACCCTTTAATGGTCATACCGGCCAAAACCGGCCTATGTGGAATGTCCATTTGCAGGACAAGAGACTAATTTTGAAAATTTACCACTCGAATGACTGGCTCAATAATCGAGCCAGTGATTCAGGTGGTAAATTTTCAAAAATTGTCTTATCTTGGCCGGCAAATGGACATTCAAACAATAAAAACTTGACCATTAAAGGGTTAATAAGAATAATTTAACAAAACAATCACAATGATTCCATAAGCAGGTCTAATTCTAGCTAAGCTACGCCAATTCCTAACTATGCTCCACCAATTTCTTGCTAAGCTCCACCAATTCCTGGCTATACTCCACACATTTCTAGCTAAGCCACACCAACATTTTATACATGTTTGAATCGATTTGAAACTTTGAAATTTGAACTTTCTAAATTTCAAGGTAACTATACAGCTAAGGTGTTACATATTTTGAAATTAATTTTGTGGTGACGTTTCAATTTCTGTGAAGAAGAGCAGGTTATATGATTATGACATCATTATGATTGTGACACCAGCAAATGCATTATGTACTTGATTTCGACATCTGATACCTGATTGACAGATCGGCCCATTCTATTAATATATATATATATATATATATACACAATATTGTCACATTCACAATGTTAACTTCCAAACAAATTATCATGTTCATTCAATTTAAATGATGATAATAATTTTTAATTAATAAATAAGGATAAACCTGTCCAAAATTTTGAAAAAGAATTTGACATGCGATTGCTGTAAGACACACTATCCATTATTAGGTGTTATGGTAACAAGGCGAGCAGTCAGACTGCAGACACTCGCCATCCAGTCTTTTTCACAAATTTTCTGAATATTTTTTATTTCTTTTACAGATCATGACAAATGTTCTGGAATCCTACTGTCAGACACTTTCTCCTATAAATTTTCAAGAATTGTCTTCTCTTGGCCTGCAAATGGACATTTCTCGAGACCACTGCAGAGGCTCTTTTTGCGTGGCTTTTCCATTAAATGGTTAAGTCACTCTTGAATGACTGATTGAACCAATTCCCTCGAGATAATTCATCTATTAGTGTTGGGAATTGGTACTATTTTTGTGATCGATGATTGGTTTTACATGTACTAACCGATGATCAATTAATGATCAATCATAACATTTTCTCATTTTTACCCATTCTGAAATTTTGAATGCAATAATTATTGCATGTTCATGGATATTTAATCTTAAGAATTGAAGAAATAATCTGTTGAATATTTTGAAACTAATTTGATTGGAAGCTGTTGCTGCCTTAGGCAGCAACAGCTTCCAGTCAAATAAGTCTCAAAATATTCAACAGGTTATTCGTATGGGTTTTTTGAGATTAGCACACTATTTCAGTGTAGAGAGGGTTAATGTCCACGACTATGGACTCATATGGAGTAATAATATGTTATATAGTTATGGAATTAAAATGGTATTGCCAAAAAAAAAGAATCATCTGCAGTTTTAATATCGCAAATTTATAAGCAGTCAAAATTGATTTCTGAAATCATGATCGATCTGTTGATTGGACACGCAAACCAATCAATTATCGATCAAATCGATTAATTAGAACAACATTATCATCTATAAATTGAAAAGTTAGCTCTCTCTACGTCAGCTAACTAGTGATGTATGTAATTGATTATAAAGTTATGGAGTGACAGATTGGATTCCTCCATTCTACTCATGTCTGTTTAGCCGTAGTTTCAATCCCTGGAAAGCTCTGCTAGTTTTCAACTGCCTTATCTCAGAGGTAACATGCCCTTCAATTTATAATCATATTTAATTTGTTATATTTCTATGTTCAGGCCACGAAAATTACACGTTCCTGCTGTCCGGGGCAACAACATTTTACTGCAGGGCAACTAAATTTTAACACATTTGTTGCCCTGGGGGAACAGCCTAGATAAGTTGTTATTTTCAGGGTCTGTATATGTACTCATGGTGAGTATTTATTTTACTTAGTCTTAACCATTTCACACTCAAATTTGTTCAAGAAATTTTCTCATAGAAAATGTCCATTTGCAGACCAAGAGAACTGTCTTTTGAAAATTTATCACTGGAATGACTGGCTCGGTTATCAAAAATAGTCTTCTCTTGGTCTGCAAATGAACATTTCTCAAGGCCACTACAGATGCCGTTTTGTGCTGATATGAGGGATAAAGGGTTACTATAATGGTAGAGTTGGTATTTACACGGATTCTGTAGTCTGTATAGCTTACAACAACACATTTTCAACAGAATTTACAGAAATGGGGAAACCGGGAAGTATAGTCATGCAACCTAATTTAAATGGCATACTTGCCCCTGGGGCAACAAAATACTTTTCAGATTTTCGAGCCCTGATGTTACTACCCTGATAGGGCCTATGGGGACATAGGGATGATACCAATACACACTTACTAGGCTACATGTAAAAACAAGCAAGAGACACAAACTAGAGACCTGAGCCAGTGCTTGTCATATCGAGCCCTCGGTATATTTCATGAAGAACATTACTATTCATCCAGTGCATGTCGCATGCCACACACCATTTGGATCGCTACGTCGAACCATCTTCCACTTCGCATAGGTATCGACCGACAAAACCAAACTCTGACTGTGCAGGGATTAGACAGTGTGACATATATATATATACACAAGACAGCTAAGTATGAACAGAAAGAAACTGAACAAATATGACTAGCTCACAGCTCGGGCGTATATATATATATATATATATATATATATATATATATACTGAACAAATATGACTACAGTACAGATCTTAGTTAGCTTTACTGATTGACAAAGCAAAAACAAAATGCGTCTTTTTCGCGTTGAAACCTCGTAGCATTTCCAGGCGTGGCCAAACACCAAACGCATTTTATTTATTTTATAGGCGCGTCTAACGGAAAGTCTACCCCGTCCTACAATATGTTAAACGTATCATGAAATATTTTAAACCCGTCACGGAAAAAGTCAAACATCCAATCAAATGTATTCATTAACGCTACAAAGATTCTTACTACGCATCATTAAACATAAAGTGGAATCGGTCTATAGTCTGTCAAGGACCCTTACATGTAAATTAAATTGCAATTGGAGCCGTATATGTGTTAAGTACATGCATCGCCTTTAGCTTTTTTTGTGGCTGTAAATGATAATTGTCGAAATGTCATCATCGTAATCAATCGTAATTTTGTATAAAATGGACGTGTGTGAACTCCGCACCTGAGTATTCTTTACTGAGTATTAAGCTAGTGTGATGACTGTGCGTATATTTTAATAAATTTTCAATCCACAATTTCTTTTGAAATCTGGATGAATAAACCAAGATATTCTCTGAAATGGGTTTATTACAATATAGTATAATTTGAGCCAACGTAATGGGCATAACTTTTTAGAACAATATATGCACCAGTTGCAGCTAGTGTTATGCCAAATTTGTCTTATAACGGAAAGGGAAGCGATTTACAAAATCTGCAAACCTGACATTCGGTTGTTTTTGATTTCGCTATTTCATACATAATATGTAACTGAAAATCTCCGCTTTTACATAGACATGCACATGCGTACATAGTTGTTTTACCCGTGCCTGGGGTGCATTCAGGACCGCGAAAAATGTTTTCCGTTATTAACTGAACACTGTACCGCGTAGAACGCGAACGTTCGCCTTCCTGAACTCACTCCAGGAGTATCCGAGTACATAACGTTATTACCCGTTTTCGGCAACGGGTATCACCGTCTGATTGGTCGAGAATACACGCATACTTAATCAGATCTAGCAAAGATGGCGTCAACTGTTTAGAAAATAACATTTTTGTGTGTGAAATTCATCAATCTACACACATTTCGTGTACGCCACAGACCAAAAAGTAGACCGATAACACGGAATAACGAAACTGCCAATCAGAAAGTGTGATGCCTATATATTTGACCGCTTCAGCATCTTAACTCAGGCTCATTACTGACAGTGCTTGAGGTTAGTTATCTAGAAAACTGTAAACAAAGATACGCGTCGATGATCGAGTTTATCGGATTGTTTATCTTCAACATTGTTTTTTCGCGACCAGGACGAAATGGATATTATATATATATATATTTTGTGTCTGCGGCTCTCTTGCGACAATTCAATAACTCTCATTATCGGTGACATCACATTTACTAAAACAAGAATGATAATGCAGGTTACTGGGCCAATATTGGCCTAGTAACCTGCATTATCAGGGAAGTAGGTCCCAAATCTAAACCAATGAATTATCACATTTTACCCATTTGAACCTGAAATCCCAGAATTCCACTTTTACAGTCATTATATAAGTATGATGTTGAATATTTTGAAAGCAATTTGACTGGAAGCTGGTTTTCAGTCAAATTAGTTTCAAAATATTCACCAGAATTTTGACACATTCGTAACAAATTTATTATTTTCTCTTGTCATTTGAAATTGTTAATGCAATAGTAGAAGTACTCCCTTGTTGGAGGCGATATTCCCACCCTGTATTATATTCATAGAATCACAATGACGTCATCACAATCAAATTTCCCATAATACCCTGGGAGATACGCCATTTTCAGAGGGGCTAATTTAACATTACGAGCAATGGGCCGTTAAACTTTAATTACATTTTCTTTAATATATTGCGAAATTCACTCATGATTTCATGATTTCTGATACCTGACAGGGTTATTACAGATTCTCAGACAGGATTTAATGGTTTGAACATCAAGGAAAATGTAAACAATGAGTTTGTATGGGCAGTCCTCTTTAGCATGTAGTAAGTTTGCCCCAACTTTAATGGTGGCCGAATTCAAGATGCCCGGATGTGCGAACCTATGAATAATGTGTTTGATTTCTGCGCTAAAGTCTGAGGGCGGTGTATGACCATAATAGCCGCTGTCAGGTCATAGGGCCTAACAGTACATGTATATAGTATATTACTGGCTATATATTGTGCCATATATTTTAAACCAAATATCACTCATCGTGGCATTGTAAACGTGGAATCAGACACTGATAGTAATGGTGAGACGGCTAATGTGTGGGACAGTGAATCTTCTGATGATGACATGTTTGACGATGAGGAAGCCACCACTACTGGAAAGACTTGAAGATGAACTTGAAGCTGGTACACTACAGATTGAGTGAACTTCTCCAATCAGTGACAAAGAGTTTGCCCTGAAGTTTGGGCTATTTTGGTGCATTCACCATGATCATGTGCCGTTTGAATTTAATTAACTGTTAAAGTTTGTTATATTGAATTAGCTCTAACTAACATGATTAGATATACCAATAACATACCAAGAGTTAGTAGAGAGTCACTGTTATAAGAATTGTACATTTTAGCAATTGACCCTTTAACACTCTAGCTGGTGAAAACATGTTCTGTGGTGGCCTTGAGAAATGTCCATATGCAGAACAAGAATTATTTTTTTACCGTGACTCAGTGAGTGGTCAAAACTGGCCTCTGAAATCAAATTGTCTTGAGAAATGACCATTTGCAGGCCAAGAGAAGACTACTTTAAGATTTTACCACTGGAATAACTGGCGTGATAACCAAGCTAGTCATTACAGTTCTAAATGTTAAAAAATTGCTTTGGCTTGCAAATGGGCATTTATTAACCCTTTAATGGTCAAATCAGCCATACCCAGCCTCTGCAGTGTTCCTGAGAAATGGCCTTTTGCTGACTAAGAGAATACTATTTTTGAAAATTTATCACTGGAATGACTGGCTCCCAGAATACTCTTGATCAGCAAATTGACATTTTATGAGACAATTGGAATTTTCTTGACCAAATTTACCCATTAAAGGGTTCAGCAGAAATTTACATTTTCTTGACAAATATTGGACAGCAAAGGGTTGTAAAGATGGAGCTTTACTTACCTTTATCTACCTTGTTCCGCTGTTCACAGTGGGGAAAAATTCTCATACCTTGTTCCACTGAAGATCAAAGAACTGATGAAAACACCATACAACCTTTACCTACATACAGTAAATAAGTCAAACCAGGTCATTTTGGATTTGATTAAATTGTTTATTCATTCACTTAAAAAAGTTTAATGTCATTGTTATTGAATGCTGACATATTGATATAATGCAGAGTTTGCTCAAACAATGACCAACACACACAGTAGCGCAAACCACCACTGATTACCAGCATGAGCAATATTATATAGGACAAAGATTAAGTTTACTTTACTGTTGATTTTGAGATTTGTATTGTTATCAATGATCAATAACAATACAAGTCCAGTCTCTAGAAAGAAAGTAAACTATCTTGGTCCTATATAATATTGCCCATGCTGGTTATCAGCGGTGTTTTATGGTTATGCTATTGTCTGTGTTGATGAATGATGTTGCTGGTCACAGGTCATATATTACTGATAGTGGTCTTTCAAATTTTTGTCCTACTGTTCCAGATTTTGTACGTTTATTTTTGCAACATTTGTTTGTGGTCTGGCTATGTTTCAACAGTAGCTGAAATAGAAAGTGAAACAAATATGATTACACAGGGAGTTATAAGCATTACATAATGGACCTTTCCATTTTATCCATCAATCATGATGTCATAATCAACTACATGATGCATAAGGATGACAACATAATCAATGACATAATGAATGACGTAGATAAGTTCGTCAATCTTCACAGACACTTAATTGATGACAGACTATATGTATTCTATTTAACCCTTTAATGGACAAATTTTTCTGGGTGGCATGCATGGTGATTACAACTCAGGTGATGTGAAGTTTGAAAGAAAAAATTCTATGGAAACTAGCCCGTAAGCCTATTTATACCTGGAAACGCCTCAGCTGCTCTCGGAGAGCATCTAGACTTCAAAGTTTTCTGGTGGAGCGTTGAGGTTTCCAGGTGAGTGACCGCTGAGGACAGTGAATCGCGCATGTCAGGAGAGTGAAAGACTGATTCAAGTCAGACCACCAATGACCGACAGGAAAATATCTATTTGCAGAACAAGAGAAGACTATTTTTGAAAATTTATGACTGGAATGACTGGCTCGGTTATCGAGTCATTCCAGTGATAAATTTTCAAAAATAGCCTTTTCTTGGTCTGTAAATAAATATTTCTCAACACCACTGCAGAAACCAGTTTTGGATGATATGAGCCGGGTTCTGCCGATCCGGTTGCTTAGTGGGGTGAACTGTCCCACTTCCTCAAGAAATCATGGGTCATTTTGACAAATGTTGGATCAAGTACATACATGGAAGATATCTATGTCCTAAACTCCATTAGGCCAATGAACCATGTGTGAAGGTAGTCATTGGATGGTGTGAATTTTAGAGCACTAAATGGTGCAAGGGCCCTGCCTCCGCAAAAACCTGCATGAGTGTTAAAGTGCTATGTATATGATGTCATAATGAATTACATCATATGTAGGCTGACGTAGCTAAATCTTTTGAACTTTTAAGAGTCAGTTGTACGAATTGTATGTCTTTACTATTTAGTAAACATTCTGTTGAATATTTAACAACAGACCCCACTCAAATTACTTGAAATTAGTTTCAAAATATTCAACAGGTTAGCTGTATCTATAGTTACCATGAAATTTGGAATTCAGGATTCAAAGTACATACTGATCCCAACCCACGGTCGCACGGGGCATAGCTAAAAGTGGATCCATCCATTAGAAAATCTAAATTTCTGTTTTATCCTCATGCCAATTTCAGCTTTTGCTATATTTAACCCTTTCACCGACAGGTCCTGAAAACAATGTGGCATGTTAAATGATGGTGGTAGCCTAATTTCTCAATCCGAAAGAAAATTTAATTTTAGTATGATAACGTTGAATTAATTACCTACCTACCTTTAAAATCTCCTCGAGTCCTTTCTTTATCTCCATGTTTTGAAAAAATTATGATACATTTGTCTCCATCCATTCATCATGCTATCTCCCAAACAGTTGGGTGGAATATGTGGGTTATCCATATGATTGTGGATTGGCTGACAAAATTTATTTTATGTAGTCAGAGATTGGTGTCTTCCAGATTTATCTAGATTTCCCATAGTCCTGCCCACACTCTCGCACATCATTTGACACCCTCTCAATAGTTTTAAATTACGCCAGATCAGCCACTACATTTAGATAGGACTAGTGATTACAAGATTCTGCTATAGCCCTTCAAATCTTTGCAGACCAAGGGAAGACTAATTTTTAAATTTTACCACTGAAATGACTGGCTCAATTATCGAGCCAGTCATTCTACTGGTAAATTTACAAAAATAGTCATCTTGCTCTGCTCACAGTAGATGAATTTTTTGACCACCTTGACCATTAAAGAGTTAACATGTCAAATTGTTACCATTGGGTTGGTCAGTTACAAGTTGTACTAGCCCTGGTCAATTTCTGCTAACCTCGAGCTCATGTTAATTTTAACCCCTGTTCTCACAGATCATTTCTCCTTCGATCAATACTCACCATTCTATTACTTCTGATACAGCTAGCCCCGATAGCTGGGCCCTAGGATTAGTAAGCTTTACCGACTCCTGGAACCGGGTACTTGGCTCCCAACTGCCGAGTACCCGTTTGCCATGAAGCTCATTCTTGTTTGCATAGCAACAAGAGACACATGCTTTTTTGCAGTTGGAAGTCTTGAAATTGTTCTAAGTCTTTTTTCTGTGTTAAATTGTGATAGCTTTGTGCGCTCTCTAAAAGGATATTTGGATTACCATGAATGCTGCCGATGATAACCAGGTCGTATATTTCCATGTTATTCCATAGTTAAAAGACTTAGGTCTTCAAAATTTCATCTGTGTCGCATGTTCCAATTTCTAACCCCAAAGAATCTGGGACGTGTGTTAACAACGAAATATGCCAGATGATCGCCTTCCTTTAAACCCCAACAGGCGATCGGCAGATATGAAATTAGGTGTTGGTTGATGGCGTTTTTTAACACGAAAATCGGCTGACGTCGTTCTCCGTAAGATCCGAGCGGGCGACGTCACACCCGTGTTACACGGATGTTTATGTTAATTTCATTAATTCGCTCATCTGATTCTAGGTGCTGCATACTTTAATTGGGACCAGAAAAACTTTGGGATTTTCAAGTTTTGCGTGTTATCACGATCTGTTTGCAATGATCAGTGGTTTCAAAATTCTTGATTTAGATGTGTGGTCTGCGGTTTTACAGTGTGCTACAGCAGTTTGTTTACATTTTGTTGTTTCTTCACATATCATTTTGGCCTTCATTAGGAGTATAATTTATATTTATTAGTAAATATACCCCGATTCCTGGTTCCGTTATACATCCCGTTATACATCCTTGAGGATCAGTGTATGGGTGTATTATTGCCCGCTTCATTCTTGTCGTCATAATCAATGCGATCTTTGCTGTAATGTTGTGGGGTGGAGTGCGGGAGAGTTTACAGTTAATTTATGATCAAAATATTTGAAAATTAATTGTCTGCCTTCCATCTCTGTTTCGTTCTGCTTGCTTATTGTAGGTTTGTGCTTATTTGTAGGCCAAGCCAGCCCCGCCATCATGTGACGAGTGCCACAAATTCGTTCGGGTTCTGTTCAAGGACCATATCTGTTTTCGCTGTACGAAGTGTAATCTTGACAGTAGGTGCAACGTGTGCGCAGTGTGGTCGGTCGACATGATGCTGAAGTTCATTGCCCAGAAGGACTTGGCAGGGGTTGACGCGGGGTCAGGCGGTCCGAAAGTAAATCGTGGAGCTCCATTTCGGCCCTTGGGGGCGCTCCACATCTGCAACCAGAGGTGGCACCGCCAGCGTGGTTTGGTCCAGCTATGCAAGGCTTCTTGCATAGCGTTCTGCCCACACTGGTGTCGTCCTTGCTGCCAAAAGTTGTAGGGCAGTCTCTTCCCATGTTTGATTTGGACCCTGTCCTTGGACAGGGTTCTGGACTGGCCACCGAGGGAGCCGTCTCATACGGCCCCCTGGCAGTCCCGTTGGGCTCCGGCCTGACAGGTTCTGTCTCTCTGCGGCCACCTCCGGGTGGTCCAGTAGCGGTGGCCGCTCCGCTCATGGTTGAGGCCACTCCGGTACCGGTCCCCGGTCCCGTGATGGTTGGTCTTCCCCCAACCGACACGGTGACGGGTGTGCCGGGCCAGGTGTGGTACTCACCTATCTCGCCTGGTCCGGCGGTCAGACATGGGGTGCCGTTGGTGCCCGTGTTTGACCACGGTTCCTCAACCGCTACGGGTCAGCACGGTTTTCCGTGCGGGCCTACTCCATGGACTGGTGTGTTCCATGGGGTGGCGGCGGAACCGTACGGTACCGGAGTTCCTGGCACATCAGTGATGGCTCCTAGCCGGGAGGCCATTGCTGATAGGGTCGTGAACATGTCAACGGGTGACGTGTTCACGGGAGTGTCCTCCTCAGAGACGGATTGGTCTGAGGCTCTGGCTTGGCTAGCCAGGGTAGACCCGTCTGTGGTTCCGACCACAGCCGAGGAGGATGCATCCCGTCCATCGGTGGCATCGATTAGGACGGGGATCTTGCCCGTAGCCCGGATCCAGTCTATTGGACTGGATCCAAGGTTTATTGAGTTACTTGATGCTATTTATAGCAAACAACTCATGACCAAGGGCCAGCTTCCTGCGGCCTCCAGGGAGGTGCGGGCGAGGTGTCGTATTCCACGGGGGGAATACGACAGGTATGGTGTTGTCCTGTTGGTCACCGGGGATGACCAATGGGTACTGGGTGTCCAGAGTGCTGGAGCAGGTGGCCCCCGCCCCGGCACTGGTGGACAAAGCTCAGGTACACCATGATGAAGTCCTGTCCCTATGTGATGAGGGTGTGAGGGCAGCAATGAGTGCTGTCAACCATTCTTATCGTCTTCTTCAGTCGGTGTGGACTGAAACGGGGGCAGGCCACCCTGTGCCACCTGTGGCGCTTCCGTGCGTCAATGACGGCCTGGTGTTGTCTATGGACGCATTGGCAAGAGTGCAGGCGCATGTGACCAAGTCCAGGAGGCAGATGGTTCTTGACCATATGCGTCCAGCTACTGCCGTCAGGGAGCGTCGTCTTGGGACGCCCCTGACAGGCCCTAGCATCTTTGGTGGCCAGGCGTGGGCCATCTTAGAGGACACGGCCAGCATTGCGCAGAATCGGTTGGCGGTTAATCTGCAGCTAGAGCTAGTGCGTCAGGCGCACGCACTAGGGGCTGTAGCCAAGCCGCTGACCGTGCTACCTTCTAAGAAGCAGAAAAAGCACAAAGGCAAGGCAAAAGCTAAGCCTAGTGCTGCTTCTGCTTCTACTGGGTTTTCTCAGCCGCCTCCGGCGAAGTAAGCCAAGAAGGTTGTGGAGGCTCCTACCCTCGCCATTGTTGCTTCTGATCGCCCAAGAGGCGGGAAGGGCAAGTGGAAGGGGAATGGTAAGTCCTCAAAGGGCAGAAAGAAGGGAGCGGATCGTACCTGAGGGTATGAGAGCCCCCTTCGCATCTGCCTGGACCGCACCTGTGCGACAGGAACAGCGGTGCCAGTTAGACCGGCCAAGCCAAGACCAAAATGGTTCTCTCTGTCTCGTCAAGAGAGGGGGGGGGGGCGGATCGCGAGCCAGATACCCCCATTAGGCGTCGAGGCGTCTATAGTGGGTGGAAGGCTCATGCTTTTCGTCGAGGCTTGGCGAGGTGTGATGTCAGACAGTCTGGTCCTGGGGTGGTTATCCCAGGGATACATGCCAGAGTGGTGGGGCTTTCCACCACAGAATCTGTCTTTGGCACCTGTCTGGACAACCATTCGAAGGGAACCAGACAAGTTAGAAGCTATTCAAAACGAACTGTCAGGTTTGCTTCTGAAGGGAGCAATAAAACCAGCAAACCGGAACACTCCAGGCTTCTATTCAAACATGTTCCTTGTCCCCAAGAGCACAGGGGGATGGAGACCCATACTCAATCTCAGGCCATTAAATTGGTTTATCCATACGCCTCGGTTTCAGGTGGAAACCCCGAGGTCGGTAATGGCAGGATTGAGGAAGGGAATGCGGTGTATCGATCGATCTGAAAGATGCATATTTCCACATTCCAATGAACAGGAGTTGTCACAGGTTTCTGAGATTTGATTTTCAGAATCAAGTATGGGAGTTTATAGTCCTCCCGTTCGGCCTGTCGACAGCTCCAAGGGTTTTCACAAGAGTGGTCCTTGCGGTGACAGCGTTTCTCAGAAAAGATAACGTGGCGCTTCACACCTACATAGACGATTGGCTGATCAAAGCAGACACATCAGCCAGGTTAGAGGTGGATACTTCTCTGACTCTGAAGTTGCTTTCAGATCTAGGCTGGATAGTCAACAACGAGAAATCCGAGTTGACACACACTCAACATTTCATTTATTTAGGGATGCGATTCGATCTCGAGGAGGGCAGGGTTTACCCGTCAGAGCCCAGTGGTTTCTCTGTTATCCATCCTCAAGAGTTTTCGATTGGGCAACCACATTCAGGCGAGGCGGTTTCTTCAGATGCTGGGCATGATGGTCTGCTCTGATGCGAAGACCTATCCAGTTGTATCTGATGTCTCTGTGGAAACAGAGAACAGAACCCCTGTCAAAGCTGGTGCCAGTTTTGGAGCCAATAATGTCGCATCTTGTATGGTGGAAAAAGCGTCAGAATCTCGTAGTAGGAGTTTCGCTGCACCTACCCCACCCACCCCTGTCCGTGTACACGGATGCATCGCTGGAGGGATGGGTGCCTGCCTGGGAGAACACCAGGTCTCGGGCACATGGACTCTCCAGGAGAGCCAGCTGCATATCAATCTGTTGGAAATGATGGCAGTGTAACTGGCATTGGAAGTTTCTTCCAAAAGTCAGGGGCAAGGCGATATTGATACGGTTGGACAACTCGACAGTAGTATTATACATAAATCGCCAAGGCGGGACCAAGTCACCCACACTGTGTATCAAAGTGTGGCACTTGATTCAATGGTGCAGGAATTACTCGGTTGTTTTGAACGCAGCTCACATTCCTGGGCGATTGAACATTCTGGGGGATGCTTTGTCTCGCAGACAGAGAATTCTGCCAACAGAATGGTCTCTCAAACCCTCCAGTTCTACACAGGATCTTCGAGCATTGGGGCAAACCCAACGTGGGCTTGTTCGCCACAAGGCAAAATGCTCAAATCATGACTTATGTCTCGCCGATTCCAGATCCAAATGCCGTCGATACAGACTCTCTGGCGATAAGCTGGAGAGGGATGCACGCATACGCGTACCCACCCACCCACCATTCTTCTACTGAAGATATTGGTGAAGATCAGGGAGGAACCGTGCTTGGTCCTGCTAATAGCGCCGTTTTGGCCCAGCAGGGCATGGTTCACGGATCTTCTAGATCTGCTGGTGGAAAACCCAGTGCAGTTACCCGAGATTCCGAACATAATCTCCCAGGCCAAGGGATGCTTCCTACACGAGCGTCCCGAAATGTTCAACTTGACTGTGTGGATGTTATCAAACAACGTTCCACGTCGGAAGGCTTTTCTCAACAAGCTGCAGATTTCATCGCAGCTGCGAGGAGGTCAACCTTCAAGTCATATAACAACAAGGTTAACAGATTTGCAGACTGGTGTGAAGAAAAGGGTATTGATACCTTTCAATCAACTATTCAGCAAATAGCAGACTTTCTCTGTGAGCTGTTCTTTTCAGGACTAGCTCCTGTCACAATTACTGGATACAAGTCAGCTTTGGCATCAGTTATCCCTTGTCTAGCCAACAGGCATAGTCCATAGGTGGGCCAGTTGAATGTGATGGTGAAGGGAATGAGCAAACTCCGACCGAGACAACCGGTAGTCATTCCAGCCTGGAGTCTATCCATAGTGCTTAGTGCACTGGCCAAGCACCCTAAAGCATTTGACTCTAAAGGCGGTCTTTCTATTGGCAGCTTCCTCAGCTAGAAGGCGCAGTGAGACCCATGCACTTTCAGCAGAGAGGGACCGATTTATTGTCTCTGGAGAGGGTCTGCATCTACTGCTAAGAGCAGAGTTTATGTCAAAGAATCAGTCTTTGAGATATCCCGGCAAACCGATCATTATACCGAAACTAACTAGGTTTGATCATGATGCCAGTGTCTTGTGCCCAGTCCGTGCTTTGACTAAGTACAAAACATGGACAGACTCATTATGGTCGAATGATAGACATCTGTGGATCTGCCATAAGAAGCCATATGGCGCCGCATCCATGGATTCTATCTCTCGTTGGGTAGTCAAATGCATTCAGAATACCCATGAGATTGCGACTGGACACCAGGTGCAATGCGCAAGGGCACACAATGTTAGGGGAATAGCCGCCTCGACCGCCCTTTCCAGTGGTGTTCAGTTAGAGGACATCATGGCTCTTGCACAATGGCACTGTGAGTCCTCTTTCACGGATTACTATATGAGGGATGTGTCAGACTCCGCCAATCCACTCGCTTTAGCTGTTTTGAAATGATAGTTAAACGGCCACACTGCTCTTCTCCCTTTTTTGGCATTTGTAAGAAAGAATTAAGAAGCAGACATGGTCGGGCGAGAGGATGTCAACCAGATTATGTCACTGATGGCTGGACAAGTGAATGGTTGGAGGCTCCACGTCTGGAATCCCAATATCATGAGGTAATTCAGGATTGAGTTTTTTGTATTATGTCTATATATCATGTTCATTCATCTTATATATTCATGCTCATTCCCAGGCTAATATATATATATATGCAAAGAGCAGTTAACCCTCTTGGCATATTTGTGTTTCAGTCGAGATGCATGTTCGTATACCAGAAGTAATAGAATGGTGAGTATTGATCGAAGGAGAATGAAGGAAATTTCAATTTCCCTTTCTCCGAGATCTAACAATACTCACCATTCTATTACGGACCCAGCCTCCCAGCCCCACGGAGGCAAGCCATGGGTTTCTCTTGTTTGGTGGCTATGCAAACAATATGAGCTTCATGGCAAACGGGTACTCGGCAGTTGGGAGCCGAGTACCCGGTTCCAGGATTCGGTAAAGTTTACTAAGTCTATAGTCCTAGGGCCCAGCTATCAGGGCTAGCTGTATCAGAAGTAATAGAATGGTGAGTATTGTTAGATCTCGGAGAAAGGGAAATTGAAATTTCCTTCATTCCCCTTAAGACCTCCAGATTTTTCACAGCGATTCACGCCAGTCTCTGTGTAATGTAACTCCTCCGAAAGCGGTGGATGGAATTCAAACAAATGTTGTAGGTTACTATAGAGTGCAAGAGGCCATTTTTATCTCAACTACGAAGTAAAATGAGCTATTGTGATACCATGCACGTCGCCCGGCGGCGTCTAATTTGTGCTTAGCTCAACTTTTCTGTGTATATCTCATGTTTGGTTGATCATACTTGTCCTAAACTTGGACACATGCCTCCTTATAATGACACGGCATCACACAATGATGTTCTGGCCAAAAGGTCAAAATCACTGATACGCATGGCAACCATTTGCTGTCGGCCATCCATCCGTCAACTTATGTTTAAAAACATAAGTTGACGGATGGACGGCGGACAGCAGATGGTTGCCATGCGTATCAGTGATTTTGACCTTTTGGCCACAACATCATTGTGTGATGCCGTGTCTCATACATACGTTAACCGCTTGGCGGATTTCTAACTAATTTCGCTGGAAGGACCCTAATGCTTTTGGCTTCCGAATATGCATACAGAATTTTGATTGGTCAATTTTTGTGTGAAAATCTGACTTTATGAAAAATTTAGCAGAAATTGTCAAAACGCTACTCCTCATTAACCGCTTGACAGATTGCAACCCTAGTTGGCTGGACATAAATTGCCAAAATGCATATTCTCCATGACCGCTTGGTGGATTATATCCAAATTTGGCAGAAGGATTCTGCAGTAGTTGGCTCTAGAACTTCTATTCAGAATTGTTTTATATAATTCTGTGGTTAGCAACAACCGTCATCAGATGAGATATATTGACAGTTCACCTCTATGTCCGCCTCATCTCAAAAGAAAAATAGGAAGTGGAAATTAGATAAGGGTATACAGGCAACCTGCTGAACATTTTGAAAAGTTTTGATAGATAGATAGATAGATAGGTATGCAGATATTCGGTATATTTTATAGGCAGCCTTTTTTGACATAGTAGCGGCCTTCTCTGCTGGCAGCCCTTATTGCCATACACCGTCCAGGATATCGTTACAGGCCCTTGGCCCCCTTGTTGATAAGCCTTCTAAATTTATTTTATGTTTGAAGTCAATCATCAGAGTTCATTGCTGTCATGAAGTCGAGATTCATGGTTGCATTGCAGCCACATTTCTGGTATTACATTTGGCTCCTCCCCTGGGGTAGTGAACGTGGTCGATTGCTATGACACGCCATCGACCAAACAATCTAGTTATCACTTACTTTCCATCATCAAATAGATCCAAGTTATCAGAGATTGTGACCCACAGCCTATAATTTTTCTTTTGATCACTTCCAGGGTTGTTAAATCTTAATGTATGATCACACAACCTCCTTTATTAAAATTTGAGCAAAATCTGACCAGTTTGTTTCCGATATATCCATAGATTGAAATTTGTACCCAATCTGGATCCAACTTGGTTTTTGTCCAGATCACAGCCAAAGTCTGGAAATCCTTGTTTAGGTTATGTTGCTTTTTTACTGTCATCTAATAGTACACAACTGTCAAAGCGTCATGAGATTAGTTCAACCAATCAGATTTGCCATTGATGGCTTTTCCAACAATATCTCTGCCAATCAAAGATAACGATGGGGTTAAATATATACGCGATGACGTCATCAGAATGGAATGGTGTTCCAGTTCAAGACGATTGTCCATTCGGCATTAGACATATCGAGATTTTCACTATAAGAATGCAGAAATTAGATGAATCCTGCGAAGAAACACTAAATTAAATACATCTTCTGATAAATCCAGCCACAAATTGACGCAAATAAGTTAAAATCTGCTGTACGAATCGCTCAAAGTTTGCAAAGCACTAGAGATACATGTACGGAGGAAACATGTACTGATAAGCGGTTCTGCCTAGACTAGGAACCGAGTACCTGTTTGTTTCTAGCCATAGGAGTCGTCGAAAGAACCGCGGTTGGAATTGATGGCGCGTTTAATTTATCGTAAAATTTTCAAACGCTACCAAACGCGTAGGGCAAAAAGTTAAACCCGTCATTCAAAATGTCAAACCCGTAGTGTCAAAATTTTAACACGTCAAGATAAAATTCAAGATGTGTATTGAGATTTTACCAAATGCGCTATGTCTAAGCAAATCACTACGAGAAAATGACGCCATACAGACACGTTTTAAACGAGCTTTAGGATGCGTTTAAGTAAAGCTAACTAAGATCTGTACTGTAGCTCACAGCTCGGGCTTATGTCAAGCAATGGTTCTATAATACTAGAACAGTGTACGATTAAACGCTGCACTACAGGTCTACGGGATGAAGGATGCTACAGTATTAAACAACAATTAAACTACTGAATCACAGTTTAACTCTTAGACGACCAAAAAATGGCCTTTGCAGTGATCCTGAGGAATGTTCATTTGCAGGCCAAAGGAACACTCTGTTAAATTTTCAAAAAAGTTTTCTCTTCGCCTGCAAATCGACATTCACATCACAGAAATTAGTATTTTCTTGACAATCTTGAACATCATCCCTTAAAATTCCAGTTTCTTAACTTTAAGACAACAATACAAGAAAGCTGTTGAATATTTTGAAACTAATTTGACTGGAAGCTGTTGCAGCCATAGGCAGCAACAGCTTCCAGTTAAATTAGTTTCAAAATATTTACAAATTATTCCTTACCTCATAAGATAATTTATAGCTTCTGATCTGTGAGGCCAAAATGTTTAACCCTTTAACACTCATGAGCAAAAAACGGCTTCTGCAGTGGTCTCGAGAAATGCCCAGTTGCAGACCAAGAGAAAACTATTTTTGAAAATTTACTGCTGGAATGACTGGCTCGATAACCGAGCAAGTCATCCCAGTGGTAAATTTTCAGAAATAGTCTTCTCTTTGTCTGCAAATGGATATTTTCTATGAGAAATTAACAATTTTCTTGAATAAATTTGAGCGTGTAAGGGTTAAGCATATAACAATGAACTAATGGGGAGATCTACTGTTTAATTCAAAGCAACTATTCACTTTACAAAATGAGGCAGACATGTGAAAGCAGCTGCTGGTACTATAGTAACTAGTAGCATGGAAAACACAACATCTTATAGCGGGAGATCTCTACAACACCAATCACAAAATCATCACTGACGACGACACCGCCCTTACTTGTGGGAACTCCCTTCAGATTATCCTTGACAGCCGAGCTCTTGCCACTGGCAGCAGCAGCAACTTTTACGCTTTTGTTTACTGGCTTACTCGGCACATTCGACGCTCTGTGGCTGGAAGACTTGTGCAGAACTTTCTTACCAACTGTTTTATGAAAACGACCATTGTTACTCTTCGCTGGAAGCTTCCGACTTGGTTGTTGCTTGGGAATTTGACGGTCATCCGTTCTTGCTGCCTGATTGCGGATGGGCTGATGAGATATGGACTGACTTCTGTGAGATTGTGGCCTGTGTGGTCTGGACTTTAATGAATTAAGGGGCTTCTGTGGACCATCATAATCATCATCATTATCATCATCATCATCCTGGGTTCGTTGGCGTGTTTTGCTCACAGCCTGAAACGCTTTGTTACGATTTCGGTTTTTTGCGGGTGGCTCTTTATTAGGATCGTAATAGAATCCGCCATGACGTCTCTGCATTGAAAGAGGCATTGGAAGTTTCTTACTGATATGAAGATCATCTGCCCCATCTCTATAATCCTCGTATGGAATAAACAAATTCTCTTCTTTGTCATCAGTCAAATAATCCGCAAGATCAGAGGTCAAAGGTGAATGAGGATCGTCATGGCTACGAGCGCTTGCGGCAAGAATCTCATTAACCATATGAGAAATATCCATGTTATTCTGCTTCCTAGGGAGGCTATTTAAAGGTAATATTTTATGATTATTATTATTATTATTATTATGAGCGTGATTGATAAAGCCATCACCGCCACCAGCAGCACTATCTACAGATGCATCTGCAAGTTGAACATCCACATCTTTACCTGCTTGGGCATGATCACTGTGGCCGCCACCCATGGACGCATGACCACTCGCTACAGAATCGAGCACAGAATTGGGAGGAAGAGTTGTGTCAGAGCCAGCAGGAATGTTTGCTAGTGTGTTTCGTGCAGTACACAGGCCATAAGACTTTCCCCTGATGGCATCTGTATAGTACATTAGATAGAGATTGCACATCTCATCTTCACCCGTCGATCTGAAACAGTAACAAACCATTTAACACATTAACACTCAGGCCTGCAAAAACAACTTCTGCACCGGTCTTGAGAAATGTCCATTTGCAGACCAAGAGAAGAATATTTTTGAAAAGAATTTGACTACATGCGATTGCCAGAGCCAGTCATTCTAGTGAAAAACTTTCAAAAATAGTCTTCTCTTGATACTCAGACATTTTTCTACGAGAAAATTAAATTTTCTTTTAACAAATTTCAGGATTAAAGAAGGGCTAAGAACATTGGAGCCAGGGATCAATCCCAAGGAAAGTACTTTTAACCATTTCAACAACAGATTCATTATGATTCATAGCAAATTTTGTTGAATATTTTGATATTAATATGACTGGAAGCCATTGCTACCAAGGGGCAGCAATGGCTTCCACTCATATTACTTTTAAAATATTCACCTGCTTTCATGTTTGTTTGCCAAGAGATCGAGATACGGGAAATAAATCGGTGGAAGGGTTGAGAACTTGTTCAACTATTTTCAAGGATTGATAAGGAACATCTAAATACTTGTTTACTGAACATCTATTTGTGATGACTATTTTTGAAAATGCACTGCTGGAATGGCTGGATTGGTTATCGAGCCAGTTATTGCAGGTAAAATTTCAAAAATGGTCTCATTTTGTCCTGCAAATGAAGATTCCTCCAGACTGCTGCAGAAACTGGGTTTGACTGGCTTGACCACTAAATGGATAAATGATTACAATATAATTTTAAACCTTAGGGTTATACTCAGGAAGTAAAACTTGACTGACTCACTGAGGCATAGAAACGTGCATGCCTGCAGACACACTACCTATTTTCAATATCTCATGTGTCGGATGACAACCACTTCCAAGTTAATGCCAACAAAAACAATAACAAGAGTAATTAGTGATTTCAGACTCTCAAGTTCCCATTTTTGTCACATTTTAATAAAGATTTTAACAATTTTCCAGATTTTTTCAGATCACCTCCAAAGTCGGTCACACTATTTCCCTGTGTTAAAATTTGTGCCGAATCAAACCAGTAGTTTCTAAGATATCCATACATTAAGAATGAGATCTGATCTGGATCCAGGCTCTTTGATCCAGATCTTGGCCATGTATGGAAATATCCATGCATGGTAGGCTCTTATGTTGCATTAAAATTTGAGCCATATCAGGAGTTTTTTAGGTACAGTTACACACACACACACACGCACGCACGCACACACGCACGCACATACAGGCTTGCACGATTATTGCTTTCAGTAATCACAATCGATTATTTAATAATAATCGCGATTACTCGATTAATCAGCTTGAGTACAAATTACCCAGTTATAACAGTAAAAAAGCATATTAATGACGAAAACTGAAATGGTGTTGACAAGTCCATTTGCAGGCCAAGAGATTACTATTTTCAAAAATAGTCTTCTCTTGGCCTATAAATGGACATGCATTCGCTGAGCAAAAGGAAAATTTCCGTGACTGATTGCATTAAAGAGTAATTAAAAGGTAGGTTCTGAAAATATTTTATGGCGTAGAATTATTCACGATTATTTGATTATTTAATTTTTAATCATATAAATTCACGAAAAATAATCGCGCAAGCTGACACACACGCACTGAACCGAATGCAGTACCGTCTTCCCCTTCTGGAGCACGGGTAATAATGCCCATGGCAAGAGTATAGAAAACTGTCTTACCCCATATGTGTGATGCGATGCCTGTTAGAAGAATTATAGGTACATCTTGCAAACTGCAAACGACAATAACAATAGAGCATGTACAAGATTAAACAGAGTTTCAAGAAATACAGTCCTACCTACTTGAGTTAGTTCCCGCCTTTTTGAGCCAAAGCCCGTTGATGGAGGGATCTGATATGACACTCAAGCATATGACATCATAATTAATTGTGTCACTAGTTAGATGATGTCACAATCATAATGACGCATTATAACCCTGTTATGAACACCGAAAAGTCAGGCATCGAAGTCTGTCAAGTGCACAAATTGATGAATTTATATCTTTAAGAGACATTGTTGAATATTTTGAAATTATTTTGACTGGGAGGGTTAAACGATTACAATATAACTTTAAAATCAATGTGTTTAGTTTCAAAATATTCAACAGCATATCTGTATAATTACCATACAAATTGGGATTCTGGGAATTCAGGATTCAAAGTATATAAATCGATTCAAACATGCATACACAGGGATGTGCCCAGGATGGGCGTCGCCGGGCCACATGTCCACCAGTCACCCGCCACTCTGGACAGATTCTTCTCTTTTAACCCCTCCAAATGCAGGAAATGGCTTCTCAGAGCATCTAGTTTTCAAAAGGACCCCGCTCGGCACTCATTTTTTTCTGGGCACATCCCTGCATACATATGTGGGCAGAGCTTAGCTAGAAATGGGCGGGCCTAACTACAAAGTGGATCCCTCCATTCTTAAAGAATGACCATCTTTTGGATTCAAAAGGTATATTTTATTCGGTCTAGCTCCAGCCAACTTCCCACAATTCATTGCACTTACTACTGTTTAACGGGAACCTGTACCTGGTGCAGTGTTCTGGTTAACGTTAAACTGTAGTAAGCACAATGAATTGTGGGACCTTGGCTGGCAACTGAATAGCAAGTACTTGTACCAGGATACCACCTGTCTATAGTGAACACCTGTCTGACATCCATAAAGTGGTCGCTTAAAGTTGACATGACGAGTTAAAATACTAAATCCTAACCAACACTATTGCCTATTATCAGTTTTCTAATAGTTAATTTCCATAACTTTAATAATGGACCTTTTCGGTTTTAGCTATGCCCCGCCCATCTCTATCTAAGCTCCACCCACACCTCGCTCGTGTTGGGATCGATCAATCTCTGAACATCCTGACTCTCGATTTCCAAAAAACTACACAGGTATGCTGTTGAATATTTTGAGACTAATTTGACTGGGTGCTGTGAGGCAAGTGCCGCTGCCTACAGCAGCAACAGTGCCCAGTCAAATTACTTTCAAAATATTCCACAGCATGTTTATTAAATAGCAAAGAATTACAAAGACATACAATTCATACGTGTCTGACTATTTGAGATTTGATGACGGTCTATATGGAACCCTTTGTGACATAATGATTGTGACATCATCATACACGCGCTGAGCTGATTATGATGTCATACGAGGTCATATGATGGATGGATACTCTGGAAAGGTGAATTGTATCACCTTGATCGTAAGTCACCAGAAACAACACGGTGCTTCATGACACAGTTCTTCATGACACAGTTGTTCAGGATACAGTTCTTCATGACACAGCACAGCTCATAAATAGGTTAACATGTTTCCAAGAAAAAACTAGAACCATGTTAGTTAGTACAATTTTGAAAACGATGGGGGAAATCTTCCAGGGTTCATACACCTTTCTAGGTGTGAAATTCCATGCCTTGACTTTTCATGACCAAAATTAACAAATTCCATGCCTTTCAGAGATTAATATCCAGTAGATTTGTGTTTATGACATAGCTACATAAATTACGATCTATGTTGTTCTGCAAATGTCTGAATATTGCGTCTTGCAACAACCAGGCCAGCTTTGTTTTGGTATGCTCCTGCCATAATTTTTATTGTATAGGGGTGATGGCAGTAATTTATGCCAACATTATGCAACATATTTCCTTTATTTTTAATGATTACCATTTTTCATGACTTTTCCATGACCTATGATGAAAAATGCTGATTTTCCATGACTTTCCAGGCCTGGAATTATAATTTTCAAATTCCATGACTTTCCAGGATTTCCATGACCAGTATGATCCCTGTCTTCTGTTGAATATTTTGGACTTGATTTGATTTGAATTAACCCTTTAATGGTGAAGGCAGTCAAAATCAGCCATTGCAGCATTTTAAATTTTACCACTGAAATGATTGGCTTGATGACGGAGCCAGTCATTCCAGTGGTAAATTTTCCAAAATAGTCTTCTCTTGACCTGCAAAAGGACATTCAATCAGAACATTTAAAGATTTTCTTCACAAAATTTGACCATAAAGGGTTAAGTTCAAAATATTCAACAGTACGTTTTATTTTGTTTTGAAATATTCAGTTATTTCTGAGCTGTACTATGGTTAACCCTTTAACTCATATCAGCCAAAAAACATCTGCTGTGGTCTTAAGAAATGTCCACATGCAGACCAAGAGATTATTTTTGAAAATTTACCACTGGAATGACTGGCTCGAAAACTGAGCCAGTCATACCAGTGGTAAATTTTCAAAAATAGTCTTCTTTTGGTCTGCAAATCGAAATTTTCTACTAAAAAAATTAAAAATTTTAAAAACAATTCAAGGGTTAAATGGTTAAATTCCGTCTACCGATAGTAAAATGCAGCGAAAATTTGTAGGTTACCATGACCTTGACCTTCATATGTTATTCATAATTATTTAGTGAGAAATAAATAATGGATTGCAATAAATACATTACCAGATAATCTCCTGGGTTGATGGTCAGCTTATGCGAAACTGCGTAAAATGACTGAAAGTTAGACACAAGAAATGAGTGTATTATATCACTAAAGGAAATTGTATACACAATGGAGGCAACCAATCCATCACTCAAATATCTGACGCAAGTAATATCATAATCAATGGAGGAATCTAATTTTAGCCATGCCCTGCCCATCTCTAGCTAAGCTCCACCCACACATCACCCGTGTTGGGATCAATTGTTCCCTGACTATCAATACCAAAAAGCTGAAAAAAAGAAACTAATTTGACTTGGTGCAGTTGCTGCCATAGTCCAGTCAAATCAGTTTCAAAATATACGACAGCATGTTTAATAGTAAAGATATAGAATTCGCACAAGAATGCTTTAGTCCGTCATGAATTATGCGTTCATGATGAATGTAATTATGTTATTAATGACGTCATTGATTATGACATCATCCTACACGCCACATAGTTGATTATGATGTCATATGATTGATGGACAAACTGGAAAAGTCCATTACGCTGCACTATGAAATTCAAAAAGTCTATAACGATAGTGTATGTATTGCGCATCTTTGGTGAATTTATACTTTTAACACCAATTTTACTGGGTGCTGTTGTTCAACAGCGTACCTGTATAGCTACCTTGAAGTTGAGATTCTGGGGACTGCGGAGTCAAGGTTAAAAGTATAAATTGATTTTACTAGGCATACAGAGTGGGAGAAGTTCAGCTAGAAATGGGCATGGCATAGCTAGAAGTGAATTCCACCATTAAACCACCAAACTGTTTATTCGATACATTAAAACATGGCAAATTTGAAAGCAGAAGACCGAAAACCCTATATAAAACCAATTTCAGCTTCAAAATCTATCAAATAAAAAAACCCAACATGGCCGCCAAACACGCTATATTTGGGTTGGCCCACGGCGGCCATGTTTTGTGATGTATCAACCTCCCTTGTACACACTTTACTGACCCTTAGTCCTTAATCATATCTCCCAAATTTCGGCATGATCCGTTTATCGGTTCTGGAGAAGTCGTTTCACGAAAACTAGGTCATCCAAGATGGCCACTGAACTATGTGGCCAATCAAGTTCCCTTGAACAAACTTGGTCCAGCTCTTGCCCTAGATGATATTTCATGAGTTTTGAATCGTTTATCCATGTGGTTTCAGAAAAGATTTTTAAACACATTTCTAAAAATCAGCCAAAATCCATGATGACCACCGGGCAAACTGGGCAATCACCTTCGTTTGAACAAACTTGAATCTCTATGCTCTAGGGATTTCCCTGCCAAATATAATGGAAATCGGCTTAACTTTCAATTACTTTTTAATGCGATCGGTTATGAAAAATTACATTTTGCTTACTGGAATGCTTGGCTTGAGAATCGAGCCAGGCATTCCAGTGATACATTTTCAAAAATAGTCTTCTCTTGCCTTGCAAATGCACTTTTCTAAACACCATTGCAATTTTCATCATTGATATGCGTTTGTTGTTATGTCTTGGTAATTTGTATCCAAGCTGATTAATCGAGTAATCACGATTATTTTTTAATAATCGATCCCGATCACTCAACGCAATAATCGCTCAAGCCTGATTAGCTCATCTGCAATATGCCCCTGTGGCACCAGCCAAGAAACAGCTACGCACATCTTACAGGATTGCCCATGTTTCAATCAGCAACAGAACAGGTACTGTCCATCAACAACATCCCTCAATGACAAGCTGTACGGGGATACAGACAATCTGGCTAACACAGCCAGCTTCATCCAGATGTCCGACCTTCAAATGTAGTCAAATGTGAATGCAAGAAGAAAAGTTGATGGCCGGACGCGGGACAGTCACCACGGCATAAGCTCACTTAGCCATTCTGGCCATGTGAGCTAACAATATCATGTATTTCTCGAGAGACCAAAATCAGCCACTGCAGTGGTCTTGAGAAATACACATTTGCAGGTCAAGAAGATTATTTATAAAATTTTACAACTGGAGTGACAGGCTTGATAACTAACTGAGAGTCTGAGACAGTCAGTCAAGTGGTAAATTTTCTAAAATAGTTTTCTCGTGGACTGCAAATTGAAATTTTTTAAAACAAATATGAGGGTTAAAGTAGGCTTGCGCGATTTTTCGATTAAATCGTGAAGTTCGATTTATTTTTAAAATCGCGATTTTTACGATGTAATTGAGGAAAGATCGGAAAATCGTCAAAATGTTTTTACAAAATCTGAAGTGTGTACTTTTCCGTCGCATTATATCAGTACATGAGTACACTTATAATCGATTCACGCCTGTATTCATTGTGTGTATATCCCGCCGTGCCATGCATGTGTCGAATAATTACGAATCACAACACAAAGCGCTACAATAAACAAGCTAACAATAGCGAGGTAACACCTTTGTCATTGAGAAAACCAGCTAGTTACTCCGGCGAATCGCCATATAATTTTCTTTCTTTCGCTGCAGACCCTGCTTCTGTTGTGAAATGTCAAGTATATACAGTTTCAGAGTGTTAGGCAATCAGTGAACATAATTCTGTTTAATTCTAGAGTTAGCAATTTCACACGGTCTAATAATTTTTCCTTTTTGATTCGGTTGTCATGTCAAATTAAAGAAAATAAAGCAACAGCATTCCAGATTGTTTGATTTTGAACTGTGCGTTCTGTTGATTACTCTTAAATGTAAATCGTACATTCTGAAAGCAACTATAAACCGCACTATAGGACGAGTTTACGCCGTTACACTAGTACCTACTCAAAGCTACCGTCCTATGTATGTGAATTGCGCAGTATCTCCCGCGCTACTAATATTAGCGTCTTCGCGTTACTCCGGTAATTACCTAAACTCGTCCTACAAAGGGAGGCTATAAGCGGAAGCATCACGTAATTTATATTTTTTTCCCGGCGACATTTTATCTCAAATTTTGATGAATTAAATAATGTTTATTAAACTATACGCAATATTTAGGCGGTCCCAATTAATAATTTCACGCCCGCGATGATGGATATAAGATATACATTAAGCATAGACGTAGGATGGTAAGAATTCGTCGCATGAACATCATGTGTTCTAAATTTCGTGGTATTTTTGTATGATTTATTTAAACTTTCTAGAAATGAGTCACGTTAACCCGGTTTATGCTTTTGGGAATTTGGACCTACGAGTTAATCGAAAATCACGATGTTTCAAATAAAAAATCGCGCAAGCCTAGGTTAAAGGCTTAGTGCTAAGAGTGTTAGCTAATCTGTTAACAAAATTTTTTACAACACCACGTTGGTCGCAACAATACGGCTTAAATGCTTGTTTAACTGTAACTCATAACTAGTCTGTCTTCCTCACTGCCTAGCTGCTTGTCTGCCTGTCTGTCTGTCAGTCGCTCAAAGTTTTACTTGGTTGACAAAGCTGCATAGGTCGCAGTTCTAATGCTTGTTTAATAAGATTAAAGTTTGGACCCTTCATTTACAAGTAATGGAAGAATAATATTTCTGCTCAATTGTAAATGTTTTTTTATACACAAGCGCCATACGGTAACAAATTTTAAACTTAATAAAACGCCTTCCTCTGCAGTATTCTTGGGAAATATCAATTTGCAAGCAGAGACCAGTTTTGAAAAATTACCATTGGAATGATTGGCTCGATAACCCAGCCACTCACTCCAGTGACACATTTTCAAAGACAGTCTTTTCGTGCCCTGTACATGGACATTCAATAACGAAAAATCTCAATCAAATGGTTAAAGACCATATAAATAGTGTTTGCTTCTGTATCGTGACATATACCTGAGGCCACTGTGGATTTCCCCGAGCCAGTTCATACCATGTACCATTGTACTTGTAACCGGATACAACTTTACCTGTAAAAACATAATTAACAAGAACGACAATCAGTGTTTGCTTTAGTATGCTCCCCATTTCGTCAAGCACAACCTCACAGCATCCATACACCCCCCCCCCCACAAACCTTTTTTTCACTGTAATCTTGACCGTTGACACCAAAATCGATAGGGTTCTTCAAAATACCAAGGACAACCTCCCACCCAAGATTAGTTGAACTTAAATTGAACTCGTGCTATCATCTGGAAACGCATAAGGGTTCTTCGGACCACCAAGGACAAGTTCCCACACAAGATTCGTAATTATCCCTACAATAGAACTCGAGTTATCATCCAGAAACGCAATATTAAGTAATTAATTAGGTCACCGTGACCTTGACCTTTGACCGCCTGATGCCAAAATCGATAGGGTTTTTCAGACCAAGCAAGGACAAGCTCCCGCGCTAGATTGGCAATGATCACTTTAATAGAACTCGAGTTATCATCCGGAAATGAAATCTGAATGAACGACCGGATGGACAGACAAAGTAAACGATATATACCCCTATATATTTATAAGGGGGCATAACAAGAGTAATTTAACAGTGCGCAGTTCCTCGGTCCCCCGTTTTTGTCATATTGTAAAATTCTTATGGATTTTTTTTAATCACATGCATGCACGCACGCAGACGTTTATCAGAGATTATTGATCAATTTACCTAACCATTTAACACTCACATCAGACAAAAAATGTCTTCTGCAGTGGTCTTGGGAAATGTCCATTTGCAGAACAAGAGAAGACTATTTTTGAAAACTTATCACTGGAGTGGCAGGCTCAATAACAGAGGCAGTCATTCCAGTGGTAAATTTCCAAAAATAGTCTTCTCTTGGTCTGCAAATGGACATTTTCTATGAGGAAATTGAAATACGTTGAACAAATTCAAGTGTTAAAAGGTTAATAAAAGAAAGTGTATTCGGATTATAAAAGAAGTTTTTATACAAACCCAGGACATGTGCATGAGTTCTGAATGCAAATGGGAAGATCTGGGTTGGCCCGGCATAACGACATGATACATCGGTGTTATAGGCTGTGAGAAAGACAAACATGTTACATTTATAATTACAGTCACATCGAGAAACCACCTATGGTACAACTTAGAAATAAGTTGTTTCCAAAACAAACTATATATATATATATATATATATGAATATTTTGACCATAATGGGATTTGAAGATACAGTGGATGTTTCCAGTTTATCCATCCATCATATGACATCATAATCAACTACGTGACGTGTAGGATCAATGACGTCATGAATGACGTAGATAAGTACATCGCAAACAGATAGTTGAAGATGGACTGTGTTGTTGTACGAATTGTATGTCGGTAGCGGAAGATAAAGGCATGGTTTGTGTGGAAGACCGAGAAAATGGCAGAATCCAGTGCTTCAACTTTGATGGAAATTTTAATAAACAAATCTATCATCCGGAATTTGGGGAGAAATTGTTTGTGATCGCTTACAGTAAAGCACATGGTATGTGTTCAGGGAGCATAAATTTAATTTATGAATCATTCTTTAGCCATTGACGCCAACCAGAACGGGTCTCTGCAGCAGTTTTGAGTAATGTTCAATGAAGGATTCCAGTTTATTCATTAATCATATGATGTCATAATCAACTATGTGACGTGTAGGATCATGTCATAACCAAGCACGTCATAAATGATGTAGCTAAGTTCGTCACAAACGCTTAGTTGGTGACGGACTATGCGTTGTACGAATTGTCTGTCTTTGTTACAGTATTTAATAAACATGCTGTTGAATAATTTGAAACTAATTTGACTGGGCGCTATTGCAACAGCACCCAGTGGAGTTAGTTTCAAAATATTCAACAGCTTACCTGCATACATGTAGTTTTCTGGATATTGATAGTCAGGGAGTTCAGTGATCGATCGATCCCAACATGATGTAGGTGGAGATTAATCAAATGATGACCTGATATTTTATTGCCAAAACGCTTAACCCAAAATGCAAATGATAAAACAAATGTCTATGGGTAGGCTATATGATTTCCATTGTGAATGGTTAACTCTTTTACTCGAAGAAAAGCTTATAGGACGATTTTATACAAACTCCGACACTTCCTTATCTTGGCTCGATGAATGGAAGAGTGATCTGCATTAGTATTTGAACTTTGACCAATTGGATCAAAAGATGGATATAACAAAGAGGAAAATAAAAAAAGATAGATTTGATAAATTAGTATTCATTCATTCTTGCTTTCTTTCTGTCGTAAATTTAATTTAAATCAGTGGTACATACATGTATATGAAATAATTTGTATAAATGATGTATTGTATGAAGATCTATATGGTTCTATTGAACCAGGGTTTCAGAATCTGTGATCTGAAATAACACCTGAATCCCTCCATTGAAGTTACTTCTGTTGAATATCGATAAAACTAATTTGAATGAAACAAGAATCCTCTGCTGACGAAGTTATATCTAGATTGAAACAACCATTATCATTAACGGACTGATCCTGTCTGATCCAATCCCTCTTGGTTCTTTGAGTTTTGATATTAATCACATCAAGTGAATTCTTTGATCTAATGCCACTTACATAAATCCTCAAAGAATATCACAGACGATTCAGTTTACTTCAAAATCATAAATGCTCTTAGTTAATTGAAGATGAGATCCGGGTACATCCCTTTATCCAAGTTGAAAATGACCCCTATTCGATCTGCTCAATGCAGACCACCATCGACTACTGAATCATTTCGAACCTAGGATGGATATGGACCATTGGATAATCTCTTGACTTTATAACAGCATATATGATTTTATGGCAGTTAAATCTTAGGAATAATGCTTCTTGGTTCAGAATCTAAATTTGAAATATCAACCTGACTGACATGTTAATAACTATAACAATAATTAATAAAGAATCGGAAATATAATAAACCAGTATACGACCTGAATTCAGTATACAAGATGGTCGACAAATTTGACTGTTCTTTACTAATCTAGACCACTAAGGAATTAATAAATGCTTAACTGTTTGCAATATTTTCACTAATGTCTGCATATAAGCTGAGAATTCCTTCAGATACAGGATGGATATAACATTCACTAAACCATTATATATGATTTTATATCTCATTCATGTAATATACACGCTCGCTAGTGGCGTGCGTCATGACAATCAACGCACTGTATTACTGCACCCATTGCTTCCTCTAGGCAGTGACGATGCAACAGTATTATTATAATCCAGCTTGCTGTTGAATCTTTAATTTCAAGAATCCTAAAGGATAACTAAACTGATCTCTTGGTAGCTATTCAGGTGATCTAATATGCCACTCATAAACTATGCAAGTAGTTTTAAGCTTCTTATCATGCCGCTAAAGAAAGATATTCAGGCTTTAGTATGTGTAGCTAAATGTTGCTACATTTCTACAGCCTATGATGGCTGTCATGATTTACTTTTCAACCAATCAGAAAAAGCCTAGCGTGTCTGCCTCAGGGTATACGCTGAGTCATGGAGGTGCCAGCTATAGTTTGGTGATGTGATATAAAAGCATTCATACAGGTAAGCTGTTGAATATTTTGAAACTAACTTGACTGGAAGTTGTTGCTGCCAAAATATTCGAGATGAGTGTTACATAATAAAGAATCTAATGAATTGGCACTTACATGACATCACACACTATTGCTTGAGGAGACAAAATTGTGGCGATCAGTTCAACATTTACGCGATATTACAAAGCAGATAGTTCTAATACAAAAATGGGAATGTGACAGGATATAAGTGAAATGGAATATAATAACCATAATCTATCGGTACACTATAACATTTGAGATAAGATTAGAATCCCTTTAAGTTGAATATAACTATACAGGTAAGCTGTTAAATCTTTTGAAAGTAATTGGACTTGGGGTTGCTGCAATAGCTCCCAGTCATATTACCATCAAAACATTCAAGAGAATATTTATTAAATTGCAAATGAGGTTTTTTTAAATTTGATATTTCAGGTTCAAACATGTGACAGGGTTAATTATTTCACGCATATGCAAGTCTCCACGCACCCCACACCCGCACAATGTGGTAACTTACTAGGCGTGTCTCCTGGGATTGACTCCCCTGACATGAGCAGGTAAATACCAGCGATGAATTTTTGCCTACAAGAACAAGACAAAAACAACATGGTCAAATATTCCTACACATATACGTGTATACCACTGAAAACGCATGGAAAAAAACCCAGGGGAAAATTGCTGAGAAATCTAAGTCATAAAGGAATCTGTTAGCTTAATTATTACCCAGTACCGTCCAATATGTCGAGAAGACCGTTAGTTGTTTCCGCATATCACACATTCTGTGTGGCAATGTCGCAAAATAAGGATTTCCTACAATAGTATACTCTCTTTATGAAAGCAATGTCTAGTGAAAAATTCTTGCATGCTGACCATATCTCATATTAGAGACATGGGCCTGCCCATCTTGAGCCTTTGGGACATTCTCACAAAACTGGGGCCATTATGGGGCTACTCTTCATGTTTACAAGAACGGATTTTTTTATATAAAGTACGGACGTTTTTAATGCGAAATATGTTAAATAAAAATACTGCCTGAACCACTTGGCAGAGTGTAATTATTTTGAGACTTTCACAAAGTTGCTGGGTTTGTATGCGGCTATGGATATTAGCATTGGTCCATGAGTTCAAAAGATATGGATGAGGAAATGAACACTTTTCTGTCATGTCTGTATTTTGTACATTTTGATACTCTTCATGTATGTTTATTGGTAATTTCATACAATATTAAATAAACTACCATCGGTAAAAATGGAAATGAATCGGGATTATTTGAGAAAAAGCATTTACTAAATCTCGGAGTGCTTAACTTACAACCAATTAGTGATGTAGCTGGTGTTTCGGACTCCGTCGTGTGTCATATGTGTCAACTGTGTGTGCAGGTATTATATATACTACCTACTCGATTATAACAAAAGCAAACCTGAATATAGTTTTGTAAGCGGTATGAATAGTATTCTCTATAGGCGCTGATGTACAGCGATTAACTCGCTACTGTTAATTCACTATTGATCCTTTTAAAAACATTATATTTGTGTGACAGTTTCTGATGGAAGCAACGGGTTTCGGTAAAAATGATTTCAAAATACACTGCTGGTTTCCAAGGTCGCAACATGATACCTACTGAATATTTTGAAATTTGTGTAACTGAATGTAGACCCTGTCTCTGGAAACAACAGCTTTCAGTCAAATTGCATTAAAACTAGACAGTATTTTACCCGTAGGAAGTAGTGACTAATCATCTTAACGTGACTATAACTGAGATTATATGACCAGCTGTAGCGGGTATTATTTATTCGCTCGGCATACAAAGCGAGTGCATAGCGTCAGCTGCTTCACTAATTGGTTCCCACCAGAGTGACATAAATGGTATTTATTTGCTTTTTTCAAATTATTCTGATTTATTCGTTTTTTACTGGTGGCTATAGGTTGGGTATTATCTAAATCTATCATTCAAGAGCATTTGTTAGTTCCCTGGTCCTTTTCCTTAACCCTTACAACTCTGGTGTTAAAATTTAAAATTTTCAAATTAATTTAAAGGATAATGTTCATATTTCAACAAATTTGGTGGAAGATGTTGCCGTCGTAGATATGCCATCCACCAAAATTGTTGGAAAATGTACACAAGTTTCCTTGCTACTGAAACAGTGAAATATATAACATTGACATCAGAGTGGTAAGGTTTAACTAACATGTTTCGGTTTTTGTCACCCCCCTTATTTCTGAGGTGCACTGTAATCATCACTATGACAATACACCTTGAGATCTCACGCTAACTGAATATCTCATATACAAGGTAGATTCGTTAAAATGAATCAGATACGTGATTAGATCTAAATTCCCTATAGAGTAAACTAATTAATTAATAAGATGCACAAGTAAATTTAACCGTTTAATGGTCAAGCCAGCCAAAACCACGCCCGGCTATGGTCTTGTGGAATGTCCATTTACAAGCCATGAGAATACAATTTTTGAAAATTTACCTCTGGAATGACTGGCTCGGTTATCGTGCCAGTCATTCCAGAGGTAAATTTTCAAAAATTGTATTCTCTTGGCTTGTAAATGGACATTCAATAGGCAGATATTTAAATTTACTTGACCAAATTTGACCATTAACCCTTTAACGAGCCAGATATTAGCCAAAGAACAGCTTCTGCACTGGTGTTGAGAAATGTCCATTTGCAGACCAAGGAGATGATTTTTGAAAATTTACCACTGGCATAACTTGCCAGTCATTCCAGTGGTAAATTTTCAAAAATAGTCTTCTCTTGGTCTGCAAATGGAAATTTTCTATAAGAAATTTGAAATTCATTTGAACAAATTCGACTGTTAAAAGGTTAAAGTTTAAAGCTGTTGTTGTCTTATAAGATAGCAACAGCTTTCAGCAGTGCAATTCCCACGGTGAACATTCAGCTACAGGGAGGGCGAAAATTGAAAAGTTACAATTCCGCAGTACAAAAGTTACCTCTCTCGTGTAAAGTGTATTTTTAGGCCGGATATATCCAGTGGTGTACCATCTGAAGAAAAGAAAATATAGTTAAAATTAAATATACCGGTATCGAAAAACCTAACCTTGTAAGTCAGACACAAAATTCTTTAACCGTTTAACACTCTAGCTGGTCAAAAGTTTTATTTAAAAAACATTTTATTGAAATTTTAAGCCTAGACAATTTTAATAGGCATGTATAAAATATAGTTGAAGTTCAATCAAAATCCGTCTCGCACATATAAATAGTGGGAGTATACAGTAAGAAATAAGCAAGAAATGCTAATTTGAAACCACGCAGTCGGAAACTGATTTCAACTTTTCCAATTCCGGCAATCGATAACCCACCTATATCTAACGTCACTCCAGTTATGCCTAACATAGTCCTGCATAGACAGATATCGAAAGCGGTGTCACTGAAATTACCTTTAGCACACGCAATACTTGCAATTGGTACTAGAATAGTTTTTCCTGCTGAACACGCTCGTGTAATGTTCATTTATGTTAAAAGCACTGATATGCTCAACAGTTGTTATCAAAGAGCTGTGTTTAAAATCCAGCAAAATTTGTTAAATTTGGGATAACTGTTGTCTTATAAGAAGTTTGAGCAAACAAGAGGCCCAATGGGCCTGTATCGCGCACCTGGAACATTGTAATTTCAAATAATCTTACATAAGTTTTACATCCATCGGTGTCACTTCCAATGACTTTCAGTCAAATGGTTTAGTTTTCGAGATATTTACAACAATCTCTGGACTTTTTTGCATTAGTGATTTTGAACAATTTTTAAGCGAAAATAGATGATATCAGTGCTAACAACAGCTGGTTTCTTAACTTTCTCACTGCTGCAAGCCAGTGCAGCCAATAATTTCAATTTTCAAAAGCTCTTGACTTGTTGAATATTTTGAAAACAATTTGACTGAAAGTTGTTGGAGGCTTAGCCACCAACAACTTTCAGTCTAACTGTTTTCAAAATATTTATCAGGTTCAGAGATATAACCTTTGGAATATGTCGTCTGCAAAAACTAAGCAGTCAGACGGCTACTAGAGGTTTAAATACAATTGAAGAAAATGGTCTCTAAAGGCAGGTAGGTGGTCTTTATAGCAGGTTATTCCCCACCACCACACAATCCATTTAACACATGCGCATCTGGCTGAATCGCCAAGTTAGCAGCAGGGGTAGGGTGAGCTGGAGTTGATTTAGAAAATAATTTGACTGAAAGTTATTGCTGCCTTAGACAGCAACAACTTTCATTGCTGCCTAAGGCAGAAACAACTTTCAATCAAATACATTTCAAAATATTTTTAAGAGCATAGATGTCAGAGCACATAAACACATATCTTAAATATTTAGGCAGTTGATGGAAATGTTAATCTGTTAATTGGAGTTTAATCTACTTTGGCAATAAAATCTGACATGGTGATATATCAGTGGATGGTGGGAACAAACCTGTATTTCCCCTATGAAAGTGAGACTGCAAATATTTAAGGGGTGATAACTCTGTCATTTGACGTCCTATCACTTTCATTTTCAAAACACAGATATTAGATGCCGACATTAACATTGTGACCAAGTTTGGTGTCAATCCGGCGTGAAAGAACAAAATGAGCCGCCATTGTTGGTGACGGACAGACAGATGGATTGACGGACATACAGAAGACGGACAGGGTCATCACTATACGACAGCTGACTGGCAATTAAGCTGAGTTAAGAAAACCAATTTCGGCTTCAAAACCCATCGAATAAAAAAATTGAATATAGCAGCCAAACACGCTAAAATTTGATTGGTCCACGGCGGCCATGTTTTTTACCTATCAACTTCCCATGAACAAACTTTAATGGCCCTTAGTCCATAATCATATCCCCAAAATTTCAGCCCGATCCGTTCAGCGGTTCTGCAGAAGTCGTTTTCACGAAAATTAGGGCATCCAAGATGGCCGCCGAACCATTTGGCCAATCAAGTTCCTTCGAACAAACTTGGTTCAGCTCTTGCCCTATATACAAGATGTGTCATACATCACCCAGCAAAGATGGTCCATGTTCGGCGATGTGTTAAGGATGCCTTTTTTAGAAAACTTTACTCCCCCAAAAATTTGCTCAAAGAGTGTACTTGATAATAGGACACACTCCGTCCTAGAACATGTAATTTGACCAAAAAACATGCGTTCTTTAGTCAAGATTTAGCGCTAGCAAAGCTGCTGAATATATTAAAACTAATTTGCATGGAAGTTGTAGCTGCCATAAGAATTAATTTCAAAATATTCAACAGAATATTTCTTTCTGTAAGGATTAAAGAGATAATTTAACTTCTTGCTGTATATTTATGTGGCTGTTGCCAGTAGTACATACCTGCGTGCTTATGGACATAATGAATTTGCATCACCAAATAATCTGTATGTTCATCAGTACCAACTTTAAAACCAACATCTGAAAAGAAAGACAGTTATTCGTAATAGGGTGATCAATTTCTAGCTATGCCGCTCCCATTTCTAGCTATACACTACCCATTTCTAGCTAAGCTTCACTGATTTCTAGCTAAGCGCCACCCATTTCTAGCTAAGTTCCACGTACTGTTTTGTGCGTGTTGGAATTGTTTTCAAACTATGAAACATGAATTCTCAGAGCTTAAATTTCAAGGTAACTACAATGTATACGTGTAAGCTGTTGAATATTTTGAAACTAATTTGGGTGGGGGCTGTTGTTGCTTATAGCAGCAACAGCTCCCAGTCAAATTAACTTCAAAATATTCTACAGAATGTTTATTAAATTTAGACAACTTTGGCAGCAATGGCGTCCAGTCAAATTAATTTCAAAATATTCAAGAGAATAAGTTTTATATCGTAAAGAATATAAATTTTTCTGTAATTTGCCATTGAAAGGCTAAGTATCTGTGAACCCTTCGTGTGTCACCTTAATCTGATAATGTCACCTTAATCTGATAACAGTCAAGTAGGCTAGATGGGCCTCTGTCATGTCTGCAGTAGTCTTGAAAAATGTCCATTTGCAGGTCAACAGAACATTATGTTTTCAAAACTTACCACTGGAATGACTGGTAAATTTTCAAAAATAGTATTTTCTTAACCCGCAAACGGACGCTGATTCAACAAGAATCTGGACTTTCTTGACAAGTTAACTTTTAGTGGTAAACCCAGCCAAAAAGCTTTTGTGTCAGTGTTCTTAAGTTCTAATGGCAAATTTGCAAAAATCGCTTTCTCTCGGCCTGCAAATGGACATTCACTCAACACAAATGCAAATGGAGGAGTGCAGTTTATCCATCAATCATAACATCATAATAAAACAATGTCACATGTAGGCGGATCAATTACGTCATGAATGTCTCGATTTAGCCCACTTTAACCTCTTAATAGTCCGTCAGGTTGTACGAATTGTAGGTTTTTACTGTTTAATAAACATACTGTTGAATATTTTGAAATTAATCTGACTGAGCTGTCTTTCATCTTTTTATTTGTTAATTTCTATTTACCATGATTACAATTTACAGATGTTTTGAAGAAAAATGTAATTTTCCATTTGAATATCATTGATCCGTTTCAAATTACCAATTCCGTGAATTCTGTTCATTTTCCATTGTTGTCTAAAACCACTGCTCCTCATACAGCTGAACTTCCAGAACTAGTTTAATATAGTCTCACACTACTTAATAACATCGCGTGCGGGTCCACATCTAGGGGGATATTTAGTTAGTAATAGCTATAATCCACCATTACCTTTAGGCACTTCAAATGGAGGTGCATTTTTGGCCCAAGCAAATACAACCCGCTGTTTCCTGGTGCCACAGACCATCCCACAATCCCTGTAAATAATAAACAGCACCAAAAATACATTTTATCATCACTAGGCGCAAGGTTAATTACGAGCATCGAGTACCCCCCAACAGACCACACCCCCCCCCCTTTAGTGGGTTGGTCTGTAGTTTTATTAACCACTATAAAAACATACTTACCATTCACTCACTACTTGCTAAATCAAATTATCTGCATTTAGCTACCAGAATAAGATTTTCATGCTCGCTTACATACTCCCTTATGCCTTTATCATCACCATGCACACCCATAACCAGGCTACTGGTAAGGTAACCCCCAGCATAAACCTCAATATAGACTGGCACCAGTCTATACTCACTCCTCGGTGACGCCTGTCACTAAGCGCGCCAACGCATGCGCAATAGAGCCCAAATAGGACACAGATTCTATACTTAAGTGCCATATATCCTGACTAGATTCTCAAATCATTACCCTGCGGGGTGGCTGAGACCGGGTCAAAGTGATTGAATGGTAAGTATGTTTTTATAGTGGTTAATAAAACTACAGACCAACCCACTAAAGGGGGGGGGGGTCTGTTGGGGGTTGTTATTACACCACAAAAACATCTTAACCGTTCAATCACTACTTGCTAAACCCGTAGATTTGGTCAGTGCCCTACTGTGAACTCATGGTGGGTGGACATTTGAGAATCCATAAGCAAGGATAAAAATCAAACAAAACGTAACCAAATGGTAATAACATAATATAATGGTGCATCTTAATTAATCACACAGCGATCAAACAAGGATTTCTTTAAACTTACAGAAATAAATAAAAACCAAAGAAAGACTCTCACGATTTCACGTTGACGAGCAGTCTTAACGAAAATGGTGGAGTGTGCTTGGTAAATGGTATTCAGCCTTTTTAGATAGAATCAAGATATATCTAAAAAAAGGTTGCCGCTGCACTCTGATTTTTAAATAAAAAGGAGGTAAAAGTAGATTCGGATTTCCATCCTGCTACTAGCATTACCTCAACTAAAAATGAGCCAGCGAAAGCGAAAGAGGAAGCCCTTCCTCTAACTTCATGAGCTTAAATGTGAGAAAGATTAATATGATCAGAAGAAGCAATCTCAAAACACCGGTCTCACAAATCCATCTGGCAATAGAGGCCTTAGAGACTGGACTGACTACCTCCTGCTCATACAGAACCCAGAAAAGGGATGGATTGGATCTCTTAAAATCACTACCACACTTAACCTTTAAAGCTCTGACAGGACACTAAAGTCTGCCAGACAGTGAAGAGGAAGTTAAAGATTTTAAAATAAGTGACTTAGCTGAGTGACGGATAAATTGAGTTTTTGATAAAAAAATCCCTTCTAGGATATAAGACTAGACTGTCCCCAGATTCAAAAACCTATCCTCGGTGGAAAAAGCATGAAATTTTGGAAGCAGAAGCAGATGCAACACAAAAAACTGACTTAAAGTTACAAAGTTCATGCTAATAGAAAAGAAAGGTTCAAAGTGATGGCCTGCCAAAAACCTGAAGAACATGAGCCAGATTCCAGGAGGGCAAAGGTTTAGCTATTGGAGGATGAATATTGCGTAAACCTCTAATGAAACCATAACAAACCTTTGTATCTTTAACATCAGCATACAACAGACAAAGAAGCGATGATGCCAAAGAAAATCTATAACCTCTTACAGAGTTAGCAGACAAAAATAAGGAGTCAAAAGAGATAAGATAAAATACCTAATACTTGGGAAAATGAAAACAGGATCTGTCAAGAGACTATGGTCTGCACACCATTCTCCAAAAATTTTAAGACAGCCTTAGAAAACTCTGAGGGTTGACTCCCTCCTGGCAGAATCAATGATTTCCTGAGAACTCGCAGAAATTTAAATCTCAGGGATCGAACAGACGAAACTCTCCAAAGAAACTGACTGTAAACTCCTGAGACTGAATACACCTGTCCCTTACTTGAGACAGAAGGTCCGGGGAGACTGGAAGAAGACAAGGGAAGACTACCCGGAGATTGAGGAAATCTGCAACACAGATCCACTTTGGCAAAAAGGGAGCTATCAGAAGAACTTCTAACATCTGATCCCTGACCCTCCTCAAGACCAAAGAAATCAGGAATGTTGGGGAGACGCATAATCTAACATGTGGGCATGCAAGAGGCATTCAGACAGGTCGAAAGAAGATCTACGTGGGAACAATCCCTAAGGTTGAGAATTGCTTAGACAACCGACCTCTTTAACTGCCACTCTGTACAGGGAATCCCAGACCGTTCCCCCTCATAGGAAGCGTCTGTGAAAATAATCAGGTGAGGAGAAAACTTGACCAAAGGAACACCCAACAGAATCAGAAACGATCCTTCCAATAAACTGGAAGGGGAAATAGGTTTCTCTGATTGGAATCTGAAGGTAATAGAGTGAACCGACTGAAGCCACAAGGACATCAAGTACATTGGAAGTCTTCTCATCAGCGCCTGCCTAGGAATGATACTCTTGAGGCTGACCATCAATCCTATCAACCTGAGAAAGCAATTAGCTCTGACCATGGAAGAGGAACAGAAAATCCATCCCTACTAAGATAGCTTCCACTCTTAGGTCCAAAGGGAAAAGACAAGACCCGAGCTATATCGAATAAAAACGCCTAGGTGGGGGAAAAGCAGAACGGGAATTAAACTAGACTTTTAGAGATTTAAAATCCAACATAGGCTGCATGACTCTGGAATGATACTGATAGAATTAATAGACTCTGCTTATACTAGCCAATCGTCTATATAAACGTGAAGGTGAATAGAACGACATTAAAATATTCCTGCCACAGCTAACCTTAGACGAGTGAAGAAAAAAGGGGGGCCATTGACAGACCGAAGGGCAATGCTCGAAAAGCCATACCCAACATGGGAGAACGAATCTCAAGAACTGAAGGCACGAAGGGTGGATGAGAACATGTAGAAAGACGTCCTATACCTCTATGGAAGAGAACCACAAATCTGGATTCAGACCGGCGATAATCTGAGATATGGATTCCATCTAGATTTTTGGAGTTTAGATAAGAAGAATTAACCTCTTCAGATGATGATCGGACGCCATCCACCCAACTTCTTGGAGCTCCCTAGTGGAACGTCTTCTATGGCCTTCTTAGAATCATCTACTCCAACTCATCCTCTAGGGTTCCCATCTTCACCGTGAAAGAAGGAAACTGAGTCCACCTAGAAAGGAAGGACAGAGGATGAAAAATCCAGGAAGGTGCGAAAAAAACCCAGCGAGGATCTATGATCCAGGGGACCTGAATGAGGGCGTACCAAGTCTCCCAAAAATAGAGACAGGCGCCCTCCTACTAGCATGCTGGGAGAAAAGGGGAGCACAAATGGATCCAAAGGCAATGGAAGAGGAAGGGATATGAAAAAGAGAAAGGGATAGGCCGACCCAGGCTACAACTATCCCTTCAGACTCTTTTACTCTCAAACCTTTAAAGGAACGACCTCTATGACTAGATCAAGGTCCACAGAAATAAGACTAGCCCTTCTCACCTGAGAAGGAGTGGACTACCGGACTTGGGATCTAGGACAATGAGCAAAAAAAGGAGTCAGATCGATCCTCCTCCTTGGATCAGACTTTAGAACCTGAAGACAGAGAAGAATTGGTAATTATCCTAGAAGGATAATCGCCAAACTCATAAAGCCTGAGACTCTTCCTCTATGGAAGGATTAAAGAGGACTCTTAACAGAAGAGTCTCTCTACAGAGAAGGCTTCAAAACAGAAATATGAACTCGAAGATCCCTTGGAGGATCTAAGACTGTCAGATTCAGCTCGAAGAATATGGAAGAAAATTGACCAAATATATCGAGGACAAAGGGAGGAATTGATATAAGAATACTCCTAAGCATAATCAAAATATTAACATCGGATGGCTTTCTAGGTCATCTCTTAGAGGCAACAAAGTCTAACAAACTACAAACTGAGTTCAAAGAGCCTCTAAAGATGGTGGCTAGAGAATTTCTAAGAACCTCAGGAGGGACTCTGATCACCTCTCTCTCCTGCGCCTAAAGAACATCTTCCGAAATAAGAGCTGGAAAAATAGCTGATTTAATTTGTGCCTTACATACAGATTCCCAACTAAAAAGATCCGAAGAAGACTCAACCGTAGCGGAATCCTGCAAACTAGAAATAGACTGAAAGAACACTAGGAGAACAAGAAAAAGGGACAGACGAGAAAAATCTCATCCTGAAGAGGATGAGAGAGAGAGACAAGAAGCTATCCATCCGGGGACCAATCATCTGAAGAGACCCTGATCGGGTAAAACCTCCTTAGATCCCTGACCTCGACTGATCCAGGAATAGAATCTAGAGACAATAGAAAGGACTAGTGGAAACAGAAGAGCGATTGAGCGAGGAATCCCAGATTACAGAAAACAAAGAGAACACTAAGCCACAGACAACAAATAGAAAACTATTTTCTGAGAAAGAAAAACAGACACAATTGGATCTAAACGAACAAAGATGAAGAAGAAGTGGAAGAATAAGAAAGAATAGAATTAGAAGGAACAGAGGAGGAAAAAGAAGATGAAAAAAGAAAAGATGATACGAAGAAGCAAGACTAGGATAAACAGAAGGAAAGTGGGAAACCCAGCAAAGGAAGGATAGCCAAAAAATGAAAAAGAGAGAACACTAGGAGAACAAGAAAAAGGGACAGACGAGAGAATCTCATCCTGAAGAGGAAGAGAGAGAGAGAGACAAGAAGCTATCCATTGATGAGCTGAGGACCAATCATCTGAAGAGGCCCTGATCGGGTAAAACCTCCTCAGATCCCTGCCCTCGACTGATCCAGGAATAGAATCTAGAGACAATAGAAAAGACTAGCGGAAAAAGAAGAGCGATTAAGCGAGGAATCACAGATTACAGAAAATAAATCGAAGACTTAACCAGAGACAACAAATAGAAATCTAGTTTCTGAGAAAGAAAAACAGACAATAGGATATAGAAGAACAAAGGTGAAGAAGAAGTGGAAGAATAAGAAGGAATAGAAGAATTTGAAAGAACAGAGGAGGAAAAAGATGGGAAAAAAAAGACATGATACGTAGAAACAAGACTAGTATAAACAGAAAAAGGAAAGTGAGAAACCCCCGAGAAGGAGGGATAGCCAAAGAATGAAAAAGAGAGACGATTGGGAAAACAAGACTAAAAAAAATCTCGAGCAGACAGCATAAAAAGAAAAGTAGGAAGAATAGCGCGAAACAAATTGAGTCAGAACTAAGGTATTATTATTAGAAGATTCTGAATGATCAGGCGATTCATAACCATAAGCTCGAAAACACCTCCCGGAAAGAGAACCAGTAAAAATCGTTAACCCGGAAAATACTTGGCCGGATCTAACAGACCCTGAAAATCATCTCTCCTACCGGAAGCAGATACACTACTACCGGAAACGGAAGCGGAACAAACCGGAAACGGAAATTGAGAACAGATGCTTGGCCAGATCTAACAGACCCGGAAAATCATCTCTCCTACCGGAAGCAGATACACTACTACCGGAAACGGAACTGGAAAATATAAGAAGAAACAGCCAGATGAAAATGAAACTCCGAATGTCCAGCCAAGCCAGAACAATCACAGAGCTCATATCCGGATGCCCTGTCAAACCAGAAGACAATCCGGATTTAGAACCCGCTTGCCCGGACAAGCCAGGAGCAACAACGGGAGTGGACATAGAGATCGAAGATCTCTTAACATAACTGGTTTTACCTTGCATGGGATGAATTATCGGTAACTTCCGTCACCGACGTCACTGCATGAGGGTAATGCACCCCCTCAAGACTTATGTGGTCTTTAGACTAAGACTTACCAGAAGTATTATAACAGTCTCTTTCTGAGACCCTTAGCCTACGTAGGACGTAATTCCTGCCTGGTCGTGAAGGACGTGGGATTTCCCTATTTGCGAAAACGGCCGCAAGAATTACGCCTATCGTCTTATTCAGACTAATCCTCTATAGAATCACGGAAATAGAGGATATCCGCTCATCTAGAGATTATGTAAAAACATACTTAATAAGAGATCTCTAGATTAGGGTTGCACGATTTTTCGATTATTCGATTAATTGCGATTATATAATTCAAAATCATCGTGGACGATTATAAAATGAAATAATCGTGTAATCGCCATGTTGAAATTTTTGTCAAGACACTTACGCTTGTGAAACTCTGGTCAGGTTACCAATCATGGAAACAAACATCCGGCTATCAGCCGAATGTGTGAATGATTAAATAAACTAAATAGATAACTGTATTAACAATTTGTTTGTATTGACTCATGATTAGTTTTAGATGAATAAAGATTGTTCACTTGGTTGCTATTTGTCATTGTTGTTGTAATCACACACGCTTATACCGCGTTCCCCATTCTCTGATTAGCTATGCGCTAACCGTTTTCCAAAAAAAGTTATAAAACTGATACCACGGAAATTCAACGCATTTTCTCCAGTAAAAATTCTCACCGCCTACGCCTATTTAATGTATACCTCAAAACATCACTGGGGAAGTGAAATTATTTGATTTGCACATCTAAATGTTGCGTATCCTTTAATAAAGGTTGTTTATTACATCAAAATTAATCCACAATTTGATATAAAATGGCGTCGCGAAAAAATACAAAGCACGTGATTCGCCTCCAATTGAAGAGTTCATTTTAGAGTGAGTACTCGGATATAGATATTCTGGAATCGGGGACTCGGAACTCGGGAATTTCTATATATTATCATTGCGCGATAGGAACTGAGTATCATACTGATCTGAATAACGGGTACCCATTTGATAAACTCCCGTTAGGTAGAGCTGGGCGGTCTGACGGTAGTACCGTGAGGACGCGGTATACCATGAACTGATACTGTGACTGCTGACATTTCCAAATACCGTGAATACCATCCATAATGTTTCAGCAATATTTGAGAAATATATTCATAAAATCTGACTTGACCAAGGGTAAATAGGTGCTAATAGTGCCAAAAATACAGGCATCCCTAACTATTAGCCGAGTTGAGGTGAAAGGGTCGTTGTAAAAACAAACATCAAGACGTCAATTACAAAATAATGACGGGCAGAATTGTATATCAAACGTACGTCTTGAAAGTCTCACGGTAAAATTGCTTTATTTAAAACATCTAAACTCATTCTCTGGCCGTCCGCCGGTAGTAATTACACTATAATATATTCCCTATTCCTGTTTCTATTATTTGTAATTTATTACTCCAAGCATTTTGTCACCGAACAAACAAGCTAGAATAACAAAATAACATACAAACTGTGTGCTTTTCAAACACAACAGCGATCTCGCAAAGACGTATCTGATTGGTTGTTCATGAACTAGACCGTGGGAAAATGCATTACTATGCTGAATTTATCAATGAAAATTTACTAAAACATAATATTTCCTCGCGCCGTTTTGATCACGTGCTAATTTATTAACAACGAGCAGCGTTGAAGTCGTTATTTTTTATTTTGCTGCTTGTTTTAAGAAATTTCTTTAAGGATTAAATCCAGTTTAAGTAACGACACCTAAAAATTTTATTGTTTTAGTTTTTGTAATTCATTTTTCAACTGGCTACATGTCGGAAGTTCGCGGAAATAGCTTTTTACACGCATTGTTCACGTGAAGCATGGCGAGTAACGAGTCTGCACATCGGGTACTCGGTAATTATCAGAAGTTTTGGAATTGGCTATATTCAATGTCGTGTTATATGTATGTGTACAGGCCTGTTTTCGCGAGTAACAGGATATATGACTCCAACAGAAATAAAAGAGTACACCACTCGCCTCGTTTAAATACTCGCAGATTTTGTCTGGACTCTGTTTATCAAAGCGCTCGACTGCCAAAATAAAATTTACCGTTTGCTGGTCGCACGCATTAATAGCAAGAACAATCGAGATTGAAAATAGTGCACCCCAATGTCTCAAACAGCGGGTTATAGTTAGCGAGTCGACCACACCCTTTGACTGATATTCCCGTGAATGATATTATGTCAAAAAAAATAGTGACCTAATAAAATCGTGAAATTAAACAGCCATGTTTTTCTTCTCTAAATCAGGAAGCCGATTTATTTATTTTACCTATATTTACCGTTGATTGGAGATGGAAGTGAAAAGGAAATGGAAAAAATTGTTCTAATTTCGTGGCATGCCTCAAGCTCAGATGACGGTATACCGTGGTACCGCGGTTTTTTTCATGGTACCGATACCATCATGTAAATATCAATACCGCCCAGCTCTACCGTTAGCGTATAATATCTCGCGAGAACATGTCGCCTTCCATCGCAAAAGAGCCGCTGGCTCGCCAACTTAAGAAGCCGGCTATATTGTCGTTCGTAATAATTCAATTTGGATCATTTAATGCTGATCGGCATTACAAAATTGATGCACATTTTCTCCCGTACTTGTTTGGTACATAAATTTGGTCTTAAAATATAGTTATAAGGAAGGTATTTAATCACGCCAACTGTTTTAAGTGTATTTTGATGACAAAAGTGTGGAATAAACTTTATTATGTCTTGAACATACATGTCTACTATTAGTATTAATCTAATAGGTGGTCAAGATTTACAAATCCGAGGCCTGTATTGACTTCTAGATGGGCCGGAATTGTATCAGGACAGAGATCGGTCTGAAGTAGACACACCCTGTGACACGATTGTTATTATTATACACGCTATTCTTACAAATTTGCTCTTAAAAATTTTTTTTATAAAGAATCTGCTGATTTAGGGGGTGGGTTTCTAATAGAGATTTGCCGTTTTGAAACTGCTAAGAAATCATTAGAGCTCATATGTCAAAGTTAGGGGGTGGCCTTCTATTAGAGCATAGGCTACAATTAAGCGAAATATGGTAACTTCCATTTTCCGTTTAGAAAAATCTTGATACATTCCTTTGTTTGCAATCAGCAACTGGTGTATTCTGTCCATGTATGTATACCCAAGTGCCTAACCCATAATCTTACAATCTGCATTAGCATAATAATATCCTCTAAGCAGCATTGACGTAGTTAATATAGTTCATGATTAATCGTATGATCGCGATTATTTTTTTTACATGATCGCGATTATGAAAAGTGAATAATCGTGCAACCGTGCTCTAGATATGGTAATCCGCTAAAGAAAACAAAACCTCTATACACGAGACAGAGTAATGGATTTGAAAATCTCACTGAAAGACCAAGAATTTCATAAGTTTCGTAAGACTATTTTTATGTAGGCACTAAATAGAATAAATAAGCGAGTACTAAGGGGATTTATTTTAAAGCATGGTTTGATTTATGATAGTAAAATAGGCACGGATTATAATACCTCGAAAACGGGAGTATTTGACAGGAAATCCGGTAACTCATAAACCAGAGTTAAAAAACCCCAAAACGCCACGAAGTCTACAATAAACATAATTAGGGAGAATAGAGTTTATTATAGACATGATTCCTGTATCAGAAACTCTTAGATATGTAGCTGAACTTCAGCGCAAAGCTATAAAAACTTAAGCTGGATAGCAGGCCGATTGTTCACCTTGCAGAATATTTGAAAAGTGAATCTGTTACCTATTTGGGATCTGTTGTGCATGCACGGGCGTGCTTAGTGAAAGGCGTCACCAAGGAGTGAGTACAGACTGGTGCCAGTCTATACTGAGGCTTATACTGGGGGTTACCATACCAAAAAGCATAAGGGAGTATGTAAGCGAGCATAAAGATCTTATTCTGGTTGCTAATTGCAGATAATTTGATTTAGCAAGTCGTGATTGAACGGTCAAGACGTTTTTGTGGTGTAATAACAACTTAAGTTGTTTTCGTCATTGTTCTTAGCCCTTTAACAACCAAAAAAACGGCTTCTACAGCGGTCTTGAGAAATGTCCATTTGCAAACCAAAAGAAGACGTTTTTTGAAAATTTACCTCTGGAATGACTGACTCGATAACTGAGCCACTCAGTCCAGTGGTAAATTTTCAGATAGTCTGCAAATGGACATTTTCTATGAGAAAATAGAAATTTTCTTGAATAAATTCAAGGGTTAAAGGGTTAAGACATTTTTCAATTAGATTGATCGGTCGATGACGCGTCATCGCAAATACGCATGTTTACCGCTTTGAACTTTTGACACACCCCACCCCGGGGGCGGAGCCAAAATTAAACATCCTCTTGCACTCGGCAATCATATGGGTAACTCACATACCAAATTTGGTTGAATTTCGTGCAATAGTGTCAGAGGAGTTGCATTACAATCAATTTCATGACCTTTTGACCCCAGCCCCCAAATGTAAATGTGCTCATCCACTCCACATTGATATGGGTAATTCACATACCACATTTGGTTGAATTCTGTTCAATGGTTCTGGAGATGCGTTAAATCAATTTCTGCAGGTTAAAATTTGACCTTTTGACCCCTCTCCCTCCCCCTGAGCCAAATCTAAATGGCCTCTTGCCCACCGAAATCATACTGGTAACTCAGATATCAAATTTGGTTGAGTTCTGTCTAATGATTTCAGAGGAGTTGTATTACAATCAGTTTCATGACCTTTTGACCCCATACCCCATCCCCTGGGGGTGGGGCCAAATGTAAATGTGCTCATCCACTCCACATTGATATGGGTAACTGACCATAAATTTGGTTGAGTTCCGTCCAACAGTGACAGAGGAGTTGTACTGCAATACATTTTTTTACCTTTTGACCCCCACCCACCCCCTGGGGGGCGTGGCCAAATGTAGATGTGCTCATGTACTCCACATTCAAACAGGTAACCCACAGACCAACTTTGGTTGAGTTCTGTTCAACGGTTTCAGAGCAGATGCACTACAATCAATTTCCGCAGGTTAAAATTTGCCCTTGAGGGGGTCTCTTGCACTCCGTAATCATATGGGTAACTTGGATATCAAATTTGGTTCAATTCCATCTAACGATTTCAGAGGAGCTGCATTACAACTGATTTGACCTTTTGACCCCTGCCATGCCACCCCCTGGTGGCGGAGCTAAATCTAATATTGTCTTGCAAAACAGAATCATATGAGTAACCCACATACCCAATTTGATTTAATTCCACCAAACGGTTTGGGAGGAGATAGTGTGACGGACGGATGGACAGACTGATGGATGCGATTATCCCCGACGTTTTTTTAAAACATGGGGATAATTATAATAACTCTGAATCTTTTAGAGGTATGATCTCAAACTTTGGGAGAACCTGGGCTGTGGGGTTCCGACCACATATGCCAATGTTGGGGTTAAAAGCTAAAACGCACTAGCAAAATTGTTTTCAAGTCATGTTTGTCCGTGACTCCCGAAGACGTATGCAATAAATAAAACAACAGCTTTCAGCAAGATTGTTTCCAAAATAGACAGTTTTAATCTTACGGCAGGCAGCCCTACTGAAAAATATAAAGCGAAGTAGGTATTGGATAAATCTGTCCTTGTCAAATGCTACATGTAATTTACTGGTTATTCTGAAAATAATCTGACTGACTGTTTTTTTCAATAAATCTGGTTCTACCGGAAGGATTTTCTCCAAACTTGGGTGTATTCTTTCCTGTGGGGTTCACAAGACGGGGTCAAAAGCTAAAAACACATCATTAACAGCAGTCAGCAACATTTTCATAATAGACACGTCACACATTTTTAGATAGCCTTGTTTCTACAGATTTTCTGCAACCCTGGGTGGAAGTATATATGCGTGGTCACAGAGATTTTGGGATCAAAAGCTAAAACTCAACAAGATTAGCCTTCAGCAACATTGATACGAAATGGAGAATTTTTACCCCACGCTGGCCAGATTGAAAACTATATCAATGAAGTGGATATTACACAAATTTGTCCTTGTTGTTTTATAATATTGGCTGATCTTACATATGTTGGATAAATATTAGCTAAACCCTTTCATGATCACTCTGGCCAAAACTTGTCAGCCTTTGCAGTAGTTTTGAGGAATGTCCCTATCACTCTATGTCAAATTTTTTCAAATTAAATTAAAGGATGAACTAGTGTTAATTTTTCAACAAATTTGGTGGAAGATGGTGCTGTCGTAGACAGCAACATCGTCCACCAAAATTGTTGAAAAATTAACACTAGTTTCTTTGCTATTGACACAGTGAAAGACAGAATATTGACATCAGAGTGGTAAGAGGTAATCATATAGCCACCTGGGACCCGAAAAGCAAAACTTAAGGGGTCCAGGCAATTTTTCAAGGGCCCAACTTTATCATTATAATGCATCGGCGCACAGGGTCCATCAATTAGAAAATAATACAGGATATAATAATTTAGGATTTGCTAATGGAGAAAGTGTTAAAAACATTGTTTTCAAACTTAATAATTTCGGCTCAACTTGCAATAGACTCATCAGATAGATAAAATGATTTTCTGTTCGCCATCTTAAAATATAGATTGAAAAATTTTGGTAACCACCTGGGCTAGTGAGTTTGAAATTTTAATAGCCTAGCCTAAAATCTAGGGGACATAGGCTCCTGCTAATTTTCAATACTGCAGTTATTCCAGTGGTAAATTTTCAAGAATACTCTTTTCTTGGCCTGTAAATGGATATTCAATGAGCAAATATATTGAATTTCTTGAAGAAATTTAATCATGATTACATGGTTAATATATTCCCTTCAACACTAGACCTATAATATTATTAATAAGTTAAACAAATATTAAAATTATCATGCATCGTCTAAATTGCATAACACGGATAATTCTATAACAGTTACTTCAACACCAACATATATAATAATTAAAACACATGTTGTAGTGAAAACAGTATATTGGACCCGGCTCTTCTACGATGGTATCAGCTGCTGATTCTAAATAACTTTTAGACTCAACATTGTAAAATAGCATAATAACACTATAATAATAAACATCATACAAATAATACCGCTAATCCTTAAACACTCGTCGGCCATGCGGTAGTCTTGGGAAATTTCCATTTGCAGAACAGAACATATTTTTGAAAATTTCCCATTGGAATGCCTGGCTAACCGAGCCAGTAATTCCAGTGATAAATTTTCAAAAATAGTCTTCTCTTTGTCTGCAAATGGACACTTTCTCCAAAGAAAAGTTAATTTTTTTTGAACAAATTTAAGTTTTAATGGGTTAATCTATGGATTTGAGTGCCTCAAAATCACATCAAGTTGAACAGGTAAACTGTTGAAAATTCTGAAACCGATTAGACTAGGTGTTAATACCGCAGGTTATTAGCTTCAAAATATTGAATGAGCCAAACATGTCTTACATAATAAAGAAATTGGTGAATTTGTGTGGTAGATTTAAAATAGTTAACCCTTTATTGACTAAAATTTGATCAAAATATGTCCTAATTGAATGTTCATTTGTAGGCAAAGAGAAGACTATTTTTGAAAATTTACCACTGGAATGATTTGGCCCGGTTATCGAGCCAGTCATTCCAGTGGTAAATTTTCAAAAAGTCTTCAGTTGGCCTGCAAATGGACATTCCTCAAGACCACTGCAGAGGCTGGTTTTGTCCGTCTTCGTCATGACAGGTTATTGAGCAAATATTGTCCTTACCATATAGGAGCTCTATTGGCGGGAACTTCACATCCAAATAACAAAATATGATGCGCAATTTTGGCTGTTGCTATGGCTTCAAAAGCAACTGAAAAACAAATATATCTCAAATTAAAATTCCAAAACAACACCCTTGGATATGCATGCATTTTATACACAAAACATATACACCCATACACATGAATGAGCGCACACTCACTCGTACATGCACACACGTTGGCGAAACCTACCTAAATAACTTGTGCCTTTTGGTACTTTCATTGCTGTACACATATAATGGTCATGCTGTAAAAATAAACATACAAGTATCATAAAGGAGGAAACCAAGTTCTAGCTATGCCCCGCCCCTCTTTAGCGAAGCTCCTCCCACACTTTGCCCGTGTTTGGATCGATCGATCTCTAAACTCCCTGACTATCCATTTCCAGAAAACTATACCAGGTAAGCTGTTGAATATTTTGAAACTAATTTGACTGGGTGCTTTTGCTGCGTATGGCAGCAACATCGCCCAGTCAAATTAATTTCAAAATATTCAACAGCACATTTATTAAATAGTAAAGACATATAATTCTTACAACAACGCTTAGTTCGCCATCAATTATGGGTTCGCGCCGAACTTATCTACGTCATTCATGACGTCACTGATTATGATGCCATCCTACACTTCATGTAGTGAATTACGACGTCATATGATTGGTGAATAAACTGGAAAGGTCCATCTTTCGTAGGAATGAGAAAATAACTCACCTGCAAAATCAGCATTTGAATTAGGAACATGAGCCAAAAAAAAAAGAAGAAAATTCTTGACATTTTTAAACTGGAAATAAATACATTATGTTCGAAGCATGAAAATGTGAACATTTTACAATTTTCTTTACCATTGTTTCCAATAAATATGAGTATTTCAGGTAGGAAATGAGGGAGTTTTGTGAATTTTGGGTGCACTTTCTAACAATTAGTGCTGTCACTTATTAGTCCTTTAACCCTTACCACTCTAATATCAAAATTTTAAACATTCAAATTAAATTATGAACTAGTGTTCATTTTTCAACAAATTTGGTGCAAAATGCCATCATCAAGCAAAACTGTTGAAAGATGTACACCAGTTTCTTTGATACAGACACAGTAAAAGATAGAATATTGACATCAGATGGGTAAGGGCTAACACACTAAAGAGTACGAAAAAAAGAGGCTATTTTTGAAAACCTACCACTGGAATGACTGGCTCTATAAGCAAGCCAATCATTCCAGTGGTACATTAAAAAAAATCTTTCCATGGTCCACAAATTGAATTTTTCAGTAATCAGTATTAACAAACTGAGAAATCTTAATTATATTTATTTTAATTGTTCGTTCAATGGTCAAATTTTCTCATAGAAACTGTCCATTTGACCCTTTAATGGTAAAAATTTGGTCAAGAAAATCAAATTATTTGCTTATTGATTGCCGATTTGCAGGTCGAGAGGACTATTTAAAAAAATTGTTCTCTTGTCATGAAAATAGACATTCCTCAGGACCTCTACAGAGGCCAGTTTTGGCTGATATACCCATTAAAGGGACAAAGGCCATGCGGCTGTTTGACAAAAATGCAATGACACGTCTGCAAATGGACATTTATCATCATATCCACTTCATAAGTCATTTTGGTCGGTTTCATCACTAACTCTCTCACTGATGGATTCACCATATCTCATTTTCAAGTCAACCATATACGAAAATTGTGGAATATTTTCAAACGAGTTAAATTAATTTCAAAATACTGTATTCAAGAAAACAAGAGGCTCAAGGGCCTATAAACAGACATAATGGGTAAATTTCAGAAAATCCAAGATGGAACAACCCCACCCCACCTCAAAACAAATTGACCAAGCAAAATTATTGTTTAATATGTTGATGTGTACTACCATGGGATCGATTCACTCAGGTTTGATTGAAATCAGGCTATTGATTAAGAAGTGGCATTTTAAATGATTCCGGAAAGTTTCCAATAATTCCAAGATGGGCATCAAAACTAAACAAGAACGCTGAAGCATACAATGTCTCGCCTGTAAAGGCATGGATAGTGTTGATTGGCAAAGCAAACATGGCATGGTTTGTAATACAGATATTCAGTAATGCACCAACAAACAAGTGTAACCAATCAAACATGGACATTTTTTTACCAAACTGCGGATAGTCTGATCTTGAAATTTTTTTCAAAATGAAACTAGTAATGATGCAGATAGTACTTCTTGCATAGTATATAACTCTGCTGTAAAATTTTGTTGATATCTGGTGAGCCATTGTTGAAAAAATGGCCAAGTCTAAAACGGTGAAAAAAAGTTAAAATGCCCCAAAATTAAATCCATTGTTTGTAGATCACATCCCTGTACAAAATAAATCACCTCTGTAAGGTTTAATTGAAATTGGATAAGCCAGTGTTGAAAAATAAGTTTGACCCCTGGCCACTGCCTTTAGATTGACTCAAGAGCCATTTCAGAAAATTTGTTGTACTGTAGTCTACTAACTACAAGCTTCAAAATGACGTGTAACATGACCACATTTGCTAAAATTTATTTTCTGCCCACAATTTCCCCCACCCCTGCCCCTGGGGGTGATATCAAAAATCCAATGTGTCATGCACATCTCTGGCCATATGTGTAATCATACAGAAAGTTTCAAGTTTCTATCTAAAATGGTCTAGGAGTTGCGTTACAATAAATTGGTGCCAACTTTTGACCCCGGCCCCCACCCCACCCCCAGTTTGACCCAAAATCAAAATAATTCTCTGTACTGTAGTCTACTCATCATTGTCTTGAAAATGATATGCGACATGACAAGCTTTGGAAATTTTTTTTTTTTATCCCACATTTCCCACCCCTGAGGTCCTAACAAAATTTCAAAAGTATCATGCACATCCCTGGCTATATGTGCAATCATCTCTAAAGGTTCAAGTTTCTATCTGAAATGGTCTAGGAGGAGTTGCATTACAATCGACAATTACTGGCCAAAACTGCACTTGCTAAACACAATAATAAAGTCCAAAACCGTGAAAAAAATAGTTAAAATGCCCCAAAATTAAATCTATTGTTATGTAGATCACATCCCTGTGTAGTATAGATCACCTCAGTAAAGTTTCATTGAGATCGGATGAGCCAGTGTTGAAAAATAAGTTGATTAAAAAACCGTAACTAAAACTGCACAAATGACGGCCACCGCCGCCGGAATGAGTAAACCCTATGTTTCGCAGGCAAGACAAAAATTGAACAATTCGGTTGAAATCTGTCAAGCAGCTAAGCCTCGTTTTGACAATTTCCAGCAAATTTTTCATAAAATCTAAGATTTTGACCCAAAAAATCGACCAGGAAAAATTGTGAATACGTTCAGGTGAAGCCTACCAACATAGAAAGCTTCCAGCTAAATTTGGTTGCAATCCACCAAGTGGTTAAACAGATGTGTTTTGACAATTTCCGGAAAAACTTTCATAAAATCTAAGATATTCAAGCAAAATATTGACCACTCAAAATTCTGGATAGATGTTCAGGAGCCTAGTACGATATGGTCCTTCTAGTCAAATATGTTTGAAATCCACCAGACAGTTAAGCAGCAGTCTTGTCACTTTCTGGTAAATTCTTTACATATTCTTTTGTACAAAATCTAAGATTTCCACCAAAAACATTGACCCATCAAAAATCTCAAGACATGTTCTAGAGCCCATCTCCATAAAATCCTCAAACCTAAATTTGGTTGTAATCTGTCAAGAAGCCGATGCATTTCAACAAAAAATTTGCCCAATCAAAATTCTGAATAGAGCTTCTATGGCCTTCAGTGAAAGGATCTTTCCAGCCAAATTTAGTTGAAATCCTTCAAGAATCTAAGGAGGAGATATGTTTTGACACTTTCTGTTAAATTTTTTATAAAAAATCTAAGATTTTCACCCAAACGATTGACCAATAAAAAATCTGAATACATAATATAAACCCTACCTCCATAGGATCCTTCTAGCCAAATTTGGTCGAGGTCTGTCAAGACGCCAAGGAGAAAATACTTTTTGACAATTTCCAGTAAATTTTTTTACAAGATCTAAGATTTTCACAAAAAATGAACAATCAAAAATTTGAATAGAAATTCTAGAGCCTGCCTCCATAGGATTCTTCAAGCCAAATTTGGCTGAAATCCGCCAAGAAGCTAAGGCGATGCATTTTTCCGGTAATTTAAAAAAAATTAAACCTAAGATTTTTGACCAAAAAATTGATGAATCAAAAATCTGAATAGGTGTTCTAAAGCCTACCTCGATAGGATCCTTCCAGGCAAATTTGGTTAAAATTAGACAAGCGGTTTAGGAGATACGTTTTAAACCAAAAGTTGATGGATGGATGGATGGATGACGGATGGTCGACACAGCATTTAGCTCACTTGATCATTCTGACTAGTTTTAAATTGTAAAGAATCTACTTTTACACGGATTTGTCTGTGAAAGGCTTAATCCTGTAACAATAAAGTTGGACAAAATTTAGAAATGTTCATTTGTAGAACAAGAAGAGTACCGATCTAAAGCTTGCACGATTTTTGCTTTGAAACATCGCGATCGATTTTGTTTTAAAAATCACGATTTTCGATTGAATCATAGGTCCAAATTCTCAAAAGTATACACCGGGATAACTGGGACTTGGAATTTCTAGAAAAAGTTGAAATAAATGATACAAAAATAGCACAAAATTAGAACACAATTTCATGCGACAAATTCTTACCATCCTACGTCTCTGCTTAATGTATATCCATCATCGCGGGAGTGAAATTATTAATTGGGACCGCCTAAATAGTGCGTATATTTTAATAAACATCATCTATTTCACGAAAATTGTACATAAAATGTCGTCGAGAAAAAATATAAATTATGTGATGTATCAGCTTCAGCTTATAGCCTCCCCTTGTAGGATGAGTCTAGGTCATTACCGGAGTAACGTGAAGACGCTAAAATTAGTACCCAGGGAGATACTGCGCAATCCACATACATAGGACGACAGCTTTGAGTAGCTACGAGAGTGATGGCATAAACTCGTCCTATAGTGCAGTTTATAGTTGCTTTCAGAATGTATGATTTACATTTAAGGGTAATCAACAGAACGCACAGTTCAATCTGGAATGCTGTTGCTTTATTTTCTTTAATTAGACATGACAACCGAATCAAAAAGGAAAAATTATTACACCGCCTGAAATGGCTAAATCTAGAATTAAAAAGAATGATGTTCACTGATTATTTCCTAACACTCTGCAACTAAGTATATACGTGGTATTTCACGACAGTCAGGGTCGGCACCGAAAGAAAGAAAATTATATGGCGATTCGACGGAGTAACTGGCTGGTTTTCTCAATGACAAAGGTGTTACCTCGCGCGGCTATTGTTAGCTTGTTTATTGTAGTGCTTTGTGTTAGGATTAGTAATTATTCGACACATGCATGGCACGGCGGGAATATAAACACAATGAACACAGGCATGAATTGATTATAATTGTACTCATGTACTGATAAAATGTGACGGAAAAGTACACACTTCAGATTTTAAACAAACATGAAATTTTTGACGATTTTTCCTCAATTACATCGTAAACATCGCGATTTTAAAAATAAATCGAACTTCACGATTAAATCGAAAAATCGTGCAAGCCTATACTGTACCTTTGAAAATTTACCCCTGGAAAGACTGGCTCATAACCGAGCCAGACATATTCAAAGGTAGTTTCAAAAATAGAATACACTTTTCCTGCAAATGAACGTTTTATAAAATAAATTGAAATTTTATTGAATAAATTTCAGGATTAAAACGGTTACTGGAGAAGATTTCAGCAGCACACTTACTCTGGTTGGATTTGCTCCAGGCATCCTGAAGTCTACAATAGCATCATTCTGAGATTCCAAATCTGCATACTGAACATTATATTGCCCTGGATCCTGTGTTGGATGCTGCGTAGGAGGCCGTGTTGGAGGATTCTGGGAAGGTTCCTGTCCACCTGATCCTCCTATTCCGTGGCTGTGATGATGACCTTCACCTTTCGCCGCTTCGTCCAATAGGGGATTTGGTGGAAGCATAACATCAGCATCCGCAGGAATGTTGTCCAGTTGATTTTTATGCCCGCATGAGTAATATGATTCCCCGCGTGTAGCGTCTGTATAGTACATAATGTATAGGTTGCACATTTCATCGCTACCCGTTGACCTGGAAATAGCCAGAAAAAAAAAAATAGCCCATGAACCATAATGCTCACCTTGCCAACCAAGATTGAAGTGCAGTTATGTTAATGTCCATATATACTAGGCTTGTGCTATTACGTGATTAAATCGAAAATAGCAGTTATTTCTTAAATCGTGAGTTTTTATGATTAAAAATTATCTAATCTAATCGAATTGTAAAACATTTCTAATGCATAAAATATTTCAAATCCTACTTTTTAATATGATCGATTATGAAACTTGGCACTTTGCTCAGTGAATGTATAAAAATGTCCATTTGCATGCCAAGAGAAGACTATTTTTGAAAATCTAGCACTGGAATCACTGACTCGAGAATCGAACCAGGCATTCCAGTGATAAATTTCCAAAAATAGTCTTCTCTTGGCATGCAAATGGACTTTTCTAAACACAATTGTAGCTTTCGTGATTGAAATGCTTTTGGTGTTAGGTCTGGGTAATTGGTACCCAAGTTGATTAATTGAGTAATCACGACTATTCTTACATAATCAATTGTGATCACTAAAACCAATAATTGTGCAAGCCTACTACATACTACCCTGATAATGCAGGTCACTGGGCTAATACGGTCCAGTACTGACCCCATAACCTGCATTATCAGGGTATACAATATTATTTTATGACTCAACTTTGTTTCAAGAGACATGACATTTAACCCTTCAATCATCAAAATGGAGGAATTCAGTTTTAGCTATGCCATGACAATTTCCAGCTAAGATCCCCATGCTGTGTTGGGATCAATCAATCCCTGCATTCTCTGAATCTAAATTTTCAGAAAACTATACAGGTAAGCTGTTGAATATTTTGAAACTAATTTGACTGGGTGCTGTTGCTGCTTATGCTTATAGTTTCAAAACATTCAACAACATGTTTATTAAATAGTAAAGACATACAATTCGCACAACAATGTGTAGTCCGTCATCAATTAACCATTCGTGATGAACTTCATTCATGACGCAATTGATTATGACATCATCCTAAATGTCACATAGTTGATTATGATGTCATATGATTGATGGATAAACGTAAATCATCGACTGGTCAACAAAATTAAAATTCCTGTTTACTGAATACCCAATGACAGTTTAAGAGAACACTATTGTCTTTTAAATCATCACTGCAATGACTGGCTCAGTTACCGAGATAGTGATTCCAATGATAACTTTTAAAAAATAGCCTTCACTTATCCTACAAAATTGACATTTCTCGTGACCACTGCAGAGGCCAGTTTTGGCCGACTTGACCACTAAAGCGCTAAGTAGACGCTACATAGTGAGGAAATTTATAAATGAAGTCAATACCCAGGGCTAGAAATTAACTTTATTTAATGGTGATCCATACAGATCAGTACATCACAAAATTCCAAGATCCCTGGCATCTTGTACTGATCCGCGCTGTACTGCACAGCATATAAAATTAGCCACATATTCTGAATGCATCAGTTACATCATATTATTAGGATAGTTAATCCTTTAGTGGACAAGATTGATCAAGAAAGTCAAACTATTTGCTTAAGTCATTGTCCATTTTGAGGCAAGAAAAGACTATTTTTGAAAATTTACCACTTGAATGACTGGCTCGTTTATCGAGCCAGTCGTTCCAGTGGTAAATTTTCAAAAATAGTCTTCATGTCCTACAAATGGACATTTCTCAAGCCCACTACAGAGGTTTCAATACTAATTAAAAAAAATCACACTAACTGGTTATTAAAGTATAAGCAGTAATTCTTTTTAAAATTTTGTCCCAACTACTTCTGCTAAAAGCAAGTTATCCAGCCGGATCAGTTACAATTATAACACACTGATCCGTTGCTGATCCGTATGCAAAAAAGGTCTACGGGTCACAGGATCAGTGATTAATTTCTTGCCATGTATACGAAGTCAATACAAAATTAAATACACATTTACCCCATATAAGTGGTCCTGTGTCGTTGTGAGGAGTTGTAAGAACAGCGGGAAAACTGAAAGCAAAATAAAACACTAATAAATATAATAAATTCATAAATCTAACAAAATAAACATCATACAGTAGGCTTGCGCGATTACGTGATTAAATCGAAAATCGCAATTATGTTTGAAACCGTGAATTTATATGATTAAAAATTAAATAATTGAATAATAGTGAATATATTCTTATACATAAAATATTTCAGACATAACTTTCAATTACTTTTTAATGTGATTAGTCATGAAAAATAACATTTTGCTTCGTGAATGTATGTCCATTTGCATGGCAAGAGAAGACTATTTTTGAAAATGTATTACTGGAATGCCTGGCTCGAGAATTAAAAAAAATAGTCTTCTCTTGCCCTGCAAATGGACTTTTCTAAACACCATTGCATTTTTCGTCATTGATATTCTTTTATTCCTATGTCTTGGTAATTTTTACCCAAGCTGATTAATCGAGTAATCACGATTATTTAATAATCGATTGCAATCACTCAACGCAATAATCACACAAGCCTATCATACAGTAGAATGTAGAAAGTGTGAATACATATAATGTATGAATTAGTGTTGATCCGATTAATCGATTTGATCGATGATTGATTGGTTTGCATGTTCAAACAACTGATCGATCATGATTTCAGAAATCGATTTTGGTTGTTTATAAAATGACTTTATTAATATATTTTAACTGGTCAAGCTAGAAAACGAATACTTTTTGGAAAATAATTTAAATTTAATTGTTACAACTATATAGTATTACTCCTTTGTCCAAGACATTAATTCTTTCAGCACTATAAATAGTATGTTAATTTCAAAGCAACCATACCAATAACATGTTGAATATTTTGAAACTTATTTGACTGGAAGCTGTTGCTGCCTACGGCAGCAACAGCTTCCAGTCAAATTAGTTTCAAAATATTCAACAGATTATTTCTTAAATTATATAATGTATGACTTAAGTGTCCTTGTGAAATCACATCAAAATATGTGTCGCATCAACGACTTCAACAGATTCCCTGTGCGTTTCCCCTGAGATTGAGCTAGTGTGATGTCATAAATGAAAGCATTAACAAGACATCAGTGTTACACTGACAGGGTATTGGCAAAAGTCTTGCCATTATGCATTTCCAAATGCCAATCTAGATTTGTATCAAGATCACAATGACCATGACTGGATAAGTTTGAATGTCTGTCTGCGGCTCCTACTGTTTGAGGCAGTATGTATCTGTATGACCATGCTTAGTTCCAATAATTTAGCAAATTCTGAAACACACGCAAAATGAGCTAAGCAGAGGAATCTAACGGTAACGTTTTGAAAAGCAATATATAAAGTCAAGCACGTTTAACAAGAGGCCCAAAGGGCCTGTATCGTTCACCTGGAACATTGGCATTTCAACTAATCTTTATTGAGATTTACATCAATCAGTGCCACTTCCAATGACTATCAGTCAAATGGTTTAATTTTCGAAATATTGACAACAATCTCTGGACTGCTTTTGCAAAGGTGCTTTTGAACAATATTTAAGTGAAAATAGATGACATTAGTGATAACAATAGAAATCGATGACATACAGTCAAACTTGTATTAAGACATATACCACACAAAGGGAGAATCAGAATGCAGTCTTTTACGGCAGCTGATTTGTTAATAAAGTTTCAAATACATTGCTTAATTGGATTTAGCAAATGAAGAAAATAGTCTCTAAATGCAGGTGGTCTCTTAACCCTTTCACCCATAAATCCTGGAAAAGGTATATTCTTTATGCTAAAAAAATTATTTTAGTGAATATTTTGAAAATAATTTTACTTGAAGCCATTGTACAGTAGGAAACAATGACTTCCAGTCAAATTGATTTCAAAATATTCAACAGTTTGTCTGTATGGATGCCTTCAAAATGTGATATAGGGAATTCATTGGTGAAAGGGTTAATACAGGTGGTCTTTATAGCAGGTTTAACTGAGAGTATTCCAAACTATTCATTTAACTCATTTACATCTCGCTGAATGACCAAGTTAGCAGAAGGGGATGTGTATCCAGGTGAGCTGGAGTTTATTTAGAAAATAATTTGACAGTCATTGCTGCCTTAGGTAGCAACAATTTTCAATCAAACACATTTCAAAATATTCAATAGTATAGATGCCAGAGCACATAATATATATATCTTAAATATTTATGCAGTGGAAGAAAAAATGTTAAACTGTTAAATTATTTTTATCTTGTTTGGCAATAAAATGTGTCTGGGATAAATCATTGCAGTGGGGGAAAAACCTGTCTAATATTTCCCCCTATGAAAGTGGCGCTATACTAGTAGTGCAAATGGTTAAGGGTTGATAACTCTGGTGTTTGACATCCTAGTTTCGCGAGACAGATATTAGATGCCGACATTAACATTGTGACTAAGTTTGGAGTTAATCCACCAAGAAATAACACGTGCTGCCATTGTTTAGGATGGATGGATGGATGGATGGACAGACAGATGACAGACTTGGGGTCATCGCTAGGCGTCGGATGGCTCACAAGCCAGTTGAGCTAATAAAACCAATTTTTGCTTCAAAATCCATCAAATAATAAAATCCAATATGGCTGCCAAACCCACTACATTTTGATTGGTCCACGGCGGCCATGTTATTTTACCTATCAACTGCTCATGAACAAACTTTAATGGCCCTTAGTCCATAATTATATCCCTCAAATTTAGTCCCGATCTGTTCAGTGTTTCTGCACAAGTTGTTTTGTGAAAACTAGTTCATCCAAGATGGCTGCTGAGTCATTTGGCCAATCAAGTTCCTTTGAACAAACTTGGCTCAGCTCTTGCCCTATATGATATTTCATGAGTTTTGAATTGATCCACCAAGCGGTTTCGGAAAAGAGTTTTAAAGAGGTTTCTAAAAATCGGCCAAAATCCAAGATGACCGGCGGCCAAATTGGCCGATTGACTTCCTTTGAATAAACTTAGATCTCTATGTATTAAGGATGCATCCTGCCAAATATAATTGAAATCGGCCCAGTGGCTCTTGAGAAGTCGTTGACTACACAATCAGATTGAACCTTAGATTTTGATTGGTCCATGACAAGCATGTTTTATCAAGGAACAAATTTTGTTGAACACACTTTAATCTCCCTTAGATGTCGATGAAATTAAATGTAATGAGTTTCAGCCTGCTCCGTACAGCAATTCATGAGATGTCAGTTTCAAGAACAAGACAGTAACTGGAACAAGCGGTTAATCAGGAGTAGTGTTGTAAACGATTTCCCGTCATTTTTCGGAAAATCCAAGATGGCTACCAAAAATGAATGAATCAGTCAAATTTTTGTATACCAATTCGGAAGCATACCAGGCTAGGGACCTTCCACCTGAGTTTGGTTTAAATTGGCCAAGCGGTTAATGAGCGATAGCCTTTTAACTGATTTGCAAAATTTTTCAGAAAATCCAGAAAAATTGATCAATCACAAGTCTGCAAACAAATTCTGACGCATACCACTCTAGGGTCCTTCCACCTAAGTTTGCTTGAAATCGGCCAAATGGCTAATGAAGAGTAGCATTTTAACTGATTTCCTAGAATTTTGGGAAAATCCAAGATGGCTACCAGAAAAACTGACCAATCATAATAATTCTGTATAAAGTATCTGAAACCTTCCAGCCAAGTCTGGTTGAAATTACTCAAGCAGTTAATGAGTAGCGCTTTAAATGATTTATCGCCATTTTCTAGAAAATTCAAGATGGCTGTGAAAAAAATTTGGCCAATCAAAATTCTGTATACAAGTTCTGAAGCTTACCGCTCTAGGGGCATCCTAACCAACATTTGCTTGAAATCAGCTAAGTGGTTAATGAGGACTAAGTAGAGTTTTAACTGATCTCCAGAAATCTGAATAAAATCCAAGATGGCTGCCGGAAGAATTGACCAATCAAAATTCTGTATACATGTTCTGAAACCTACCACCATAGAATCCTTCCCACAAGTCTGGTTAAATTTGCCCAAGCAGTTAATGAGAAGTAGTGTATTAAATGACTTGCCATTTTTTGGAAAGTTTTAAAAAACAGACCGATCAAAATTCTGTATACATATTCTGAACCATACCCCTCTAGGGTCTTGCCAACCAAGTTTGTTTGAAATCGGTCAAGTGGTTAATGCGGAGTAGGCTTTTAACTAATTTCCTGAAATTTCCGGAAAATCCTAGATGGCCGCCGGAAATATTGATGAATCAAAATTCTCATTAGAAGTGTTGAAGCCTACCAGTATAGAATTGGTCCACCCAAGTTTCGCTGAAGTTGGGCCATTTATATTTTTATATTGGAGTAGTCTCTTAAATGATTTCTGGAAATCTTTTTTGAAAATCCAAGATGGCCAGCAGAAAAATTGAGCAATCAAAATTCTGAATAGGAGTTCTGGAGCCTACCACCATAGGATCCTTCCAGCCAAATTTGGTTGAAATCGGTCAAAGCATAAATGTGATGTGATTTGCCGGACGGACGGACGAAGGATGGCATAAGCTCGGGCCAGGTGAGCTAAAGATAGCATTTAATATGGCCAGCATATGTATATACATTATGAAAAAATATTATTTTTCCTGACAAGCCATGATTATTAACCCCTCGATAACTTAGCCAGTCATTCCAGTGGTAAAATTTCAAAACAAGAACGCTGAAGCATACAATGTCTCGCCTGTAAAGGTATGGATAGTGTTGATTGGCAAAGCAAACGTGTCATGGTTTGTAATACACATATTCAGTAATGCACCAACAAACCAGTGTAACCAATTGAACATGGACATTTTTGACCAAACTGCAGAGTCTGAGCTTGAATTTTTTTTCCATTTTTCCAAATGAAACTAGTAATGATGCAGATAGTACTCTTGCATAGTATATCTCTGCTGTAAAATTTGGTTGATATCTGGTGAGCCGTTGTTGAAAATGAGTGATCCATAAAAAACTACAACAAAACAAATATGAAAACGTTCAAAGTCCAAAAAACCCAATCAGCATAATACATATTTGGATGTAAAATGGTCTAGGAGTTGCGTTATAATCGATTGGTGCCCACTTTCGACCCCGCCCCCCCCCCCCCCCCAACCCTCAGTCTGACCCAAGATCAAAATAATTCCTTGTACTGTAGACTACTCATCATTGGCTTCAAAATGATATGTGATATGACCACCTTTGGATAAATTTAATTTTTTACCCATAGTCACCACCCCCTGGGGGTCATAATGGAATTTCAAGTGCCATGTACATCCCTGGCCATATGTGTAATCATACCGAAAGTTTCAAGTTTCTATGGGAAATGGTCTAGGAGTTGCGTTACAATCGATTGGTGCCCACTTTTGACCCCACCCCTTACCCTCAGTTTGACACAAGATACAAATAATTCCTTGTACTGTAGTCTACTCATCATTGGCTTGAAAATGATATGCAACACGACAAGCTGTTAAAATATTTTATTTTTTACCCAACATTTCCCACCCCAAACTGGCAAACTTTAATGAACTGAATTGTGAAAAACTTCTAAAACTACCGGGACACAAAATAAAGACTTATATAAAGTGCCCTTTATATTATAGAGAACATGTCTGCAGTTTCAGTAAGATCTGATTGGACAATGCTGAAACATAAAGATTTCTAAAAATCTTAACCATAAAATCATATATGATATTCTATGTCGAAAACCATGGAAAAAATTTTCAAACTTTAAAGAAATCAAAAATAATGACGGAACCACCAGATACAGTCTCATCTTGTAAGCAAGCTACTTGCCAGAACAAGATACCCATGGTATTAGCCAATGGGGAAGCCATAAGGATATAGCCTCAAGACTGAACCGCAAAGTCTACCTGCTTACTGTACCTGAAGTGCAAGATTGCATGACAATCAATTACATTTTCTATGTTGAAAACCATGGAAAATTCATCAAAAAGTTTTCAAAATTAAAAAAAAATATTGATGGAGTATGCTTTCCTATATTATAGAGAACATGTCTCTAAAGTTTCAGCAAGATCTGATGGGTCAATGCTGAGAAATAATGATCTCTAAAAACCTTAACCATAAAAAACCTGTACATTTTCTATGTCGAAAACCATGGAAAATTCAGCAAAATGTTTTCAAAATTTTGTTAACATAATGATGGAATGAGCTTCCCTACATTATAGATAAGATGTCTGTAAAGTTTCAGCAAGATCTGATGGGGCAATGATGAGAAATATTGATATTTAAAAACCTTAACCATAAGTACAGATATGGTGACGCCGACGCCGCCGCCACCACCACTGCCGACGACGGAAATAGTGATCCCTATGTCTCGCTTCTGCTTCGCAGGTGAGACAAAAATAGTCTTCTGTTGGCCTGCAATTGGGCTTTCAATAAATAAATATTAAAATTTTTTGAATCAATTTAGTCATTAAAGGGTTAACGAATGAAAGTAAAACATCTTTTGAAGTCAGATCTTATAAAAGTGACTTGTATTAACAGACACCCACCCCACCTCTGTCCTGTCTATTGTAGATAATGGAGGGATTTGATCTGTCACTCAAGTATCTGACACCATAACCAAATACATCACCTGTTAGATGATAATCAAAATGACAGCACTGCCACAAATTTTAAAAGTTTCTCATGAAAGCGCGCAGATTGTAGGTTTTGGTTGATTTAAGAATCTAATAAATATTCCGTTTAATTTTTAAAAACTAGTTGGACTGGGAGCTGTTAATCATGTTAGTTTAAAAAATATCCAACAGCTTATCTGTAGTTATCTAATTGAAATTGAGACCATGGAAATTCAAGGCTCAGTGTTATTTAAATCAATTTGAATATATGTACAAAGTGGGCGGAGCTTAGCTAGAAAAGAATCCATCTATTTGCACTGATGGAGGAATACTTACCAAATACTCTCCGTTGCTAACAGAGAGGTTATGTGTGACGGGATAAAAAGCCTGTGAAAAAAACAATCAAATAAGACACATTGTGAAAACAACGCACACAGAAATTAACCCATTCCCTGATGGATTCCCCATACCCCTTTTCAATGCTACCTTACAGGAAAACTGTTGAATATTTTGAAATTAATCCTACTGGAAGCCATTGCTTAGGCAGAAATGGCTTCCAGTCGAATTAATATCAAAATATTAAACAAAAGTTTTATATTGTAAAGAAAATACTTTTCAGGTACTTATCAGTGAAATGGTTAACAATACATAGTGAACAATATCCTGTTTCAAACAAAACTTCAACAAGTGCCATCCCCGAGATTGCAGAGCCATGCCCTCCAGTTTTTGTCATTGTAAAAAGTTTCTGGATTTTCAGATTTTAAAAATTTATCCAAATTTTTTTGTTAGCTTTTCCAGACTTGTTTTTTACCCCTTCCAACGGTGTGCTATGCTATGTATGGTTACAACTATTTCAGTCTTAAGGTTTGAGTCAAATCGGAGATATGACAGATCCAGAATTTGATCCAGTCTGGATCAAGATTCTTTTATCCGGATCATGGCCAAAATCTGGAAATCTTGCACAGCATGTTCCTTAGCTGTGTTAAAATTAGAGCCAAATCGAGTCAGTAGTTTTTTAGATATTAGCGCCGGAGACACAGATAGACACACATACCAGATCGCACTACCCTGTAGACATGGTAGAGGGTAATGAATAGCATAATTATGTATCTATAACAATAGATTAACTATAACGTGGAAAGCCACAATATTTGTTGGTATACCTGACGCTTGTCCTCGATTGGAGGACGAAAGTCGGATGCTTAGCACTGGCTCTGCGCTCGCTATTTATATGCCTTGGGATCCTGGCAAGGGTCCCCTCAACTGCGCATGCATGCGTGCATGCTCCCTGTTTGATCCCCCAATCAGGTTTCCAGTAGCAAGGGTCCCAAGCAATGCGCATGCTTGTGCGCATGCACATTGGGTCAGACCCGTGCTTGAGAAGGACCCTTGTGGTCAAGGGTCCGATTTCAAGGGTACCATTCAGAGCATGCATGCGCAGTGGGGGGGGGGGAACCCTTGAAAATGATATTTCAAGGGTACTTGACAAGGCTGTTTGCCATGTAGGTGTACAAGCGTGCTTGTATTCGTATTGGTGATATTCTTTTTAGAATGGTGAGACTGGTGAAAGGTGGGTTGGGTGGGGGGGGGGACAAAGCCATATATAGAATAGACTTTGGGAAGCAGTGGGTGAGGGGATGTCTGGCCCTTTCCGAGATCCAGCTTTATGGTGTTTAGCTCCATAGTGGAAGCTCATAAGAGGTTTTATAACCGAGTTGTGTATGAAGTAAACAACAACAAGATGGGAGTTTTAAGAAGTTCTGTATTATTTAATGTTGGAAAGCCTTAAAGGTATGAGACTGTCTAATTGGAAAGGTGAAATGAGAGATGATGATGGAAGCACGGTGTGATGGATTGGTGTGAAAGAGTTTTTTAACAAAGTTTTTAGATACATGTACACCAGGTTGGTGTATTATTGAATGTCATATTTTTCACAAATGTCCAGGATGTGAGTAGATGTTTCTTGTAAGGTTTTGGCTAGTTTGGCCAATTCGCGCCATACGGTACTGCTTGGAGCACATTTCTTAAAAGTTTTAGAACGAGGTGTGTCTTTTGAACCAGATGTTTCCGGGCTTAGTGGTCTTGGCCGTCTGGCTGGAACCTTGGTGAAGGCTGATGGGAGAGTGGAGTGGAATCTTGCCCCTGTGTGCACCAAGGTGGGCATGTTGAGCGGTCCACTGCGTGGGGACCCCTCTCCTGCCATCGGGGTATTCTTTACGCTGGTGGCGTCGAGAGGGGGGGGGCATCGTGCAGGGTGTGCTAAAAATCTCACTAGGGGGAGTGTTGTGAAGGGGGAATCTCACTTACCTCCATACTCAGAGGGCTTGTGATACCGAGCCGAAGAGACTGCTCAGGCTGTTCTTGACCTCTGAGGAGCCGGTAGTGGCTTCTGTGATATTTGTGGTGAATACTTCATCGCCGCCATTTGAGAGGGAGTTCAGCATTTCTTCCACCATGATAGCATATATTTTGTCATTGATGCTGCTTGTGGAAGGCATCAGAGTTTCACCTGGTGCGGGAAGCGTTGTGGCAGAGGCAGGAACTGGTGGTTTCCTACCGCCCACAGGAATGAAGCTGGATTTCTTCAAACTGGCCTTCGTGATGCTGAAGTCCTCCTTCAAGAATAGTTCTGATCTGTTCAGAGCTTTCGGAGCTGTATGATAAGCTTTGAGTAGAATGGCCCTGCTGTTGGTGGAGCTGAGGCCGCTTCTGACCGATTTTTGTTTGTCAGGGATGGCAGGGAGATCTGATCCAAAATTGATGTTAATGCCATCTTTGTTGCCCTTATCTATAATCTTGTGGGCAGTTGTTGTGGAGCCCGTGTGGCCCAGTTAGATGGGCCACGGCGCCATCCTTTCTGAGAAAAGTTTTAGAACATCGGGAACACGTCCATTTTAACTGCTTCATTGGATCACTATGCAATTCTTTAATGTGTCTCTTGTAATGCTTTTGTGAACTGAAACCTTTTCTATGGATGGAGCAGTAAAAAGGTACTGCTTTAAACATTTTAGATAACTTCGAGAGATTTAAGAACTTTTAATGGTTGATTTTATCAAGCTAGTGCTGTAGCTAGCTTTTATGTCATAAACGGGCGATGTCATCAGAATGTGTGGACTACGTAGTCCATTATTATGGCGTCATCGGTTCTGACGTCATTGAATAGTGCGGATAGGCCATCAAAATATGTGGAGATTTTTAGCAGGGAGAAGAGCTGTAGTATAAGACTTAAAAACATGGTAGGGATATGGGAAGGGAAGAGGGGGATTAGAGGGACAGCTCCTATCCAACATGGTTTATGCCTAGTGGTTCCATGGTGTGGAGTTGGTGTATCTAATATGCCTCCTTTTTCCTCCTAATTGGGATGTTAGTGTCCACATCTGGGTCTCCTCTCAGGACCTGTATGATGCGGAAGGAGACATGTTCTTTTCCATGGTTTGGAGTGTTGAAGTGGCGATCTACAGGAGAATCTCTATTGTGTGAGCTGTCCCTGTAGTGTTCTTGGATCGTGGTTTTAAAGGATTTTTTAGTTTCACCTACATATTGTTTGGAACAGTGGAGGCATGTGATAAGGTATATCACATTGCGTGTCTTGCAATTGCCTATAATTTTGGCTGTGAATCTGTATCCGTGTATGAGCTGAATAACCTGGTTTTGGTCATCTTGCGGTATATGCCGCAGTTACGCTTGGTGCAGGCTAATAGCGGGTTTAGGTGAATCAGGGTGGATGGGGAGGATAGGTGGGAGTTTGGCTCTAATTAGTTGGTTTCCTATGGTTGGATTTTTTCTATAGCCAGAGGGGTTTAGTGGTAAAGATGTTTCTGCCTTTTGGGCTGCTTGTTAAGACAAGCCAATATTGGTTGATGATGGTTTTAACGTGAATGGATGTTGGGTTGAAGTCCGTGACGAGGATACATTGGTCGGGATGAAACTTTTTTGGAGAGCTAGGAGACAGGAGAGATTTCCTGTCCTTGCTTGCCGCAGTGTTTTGTGCTTGTAGAAGGATGCTGGTGGGGTAGTCACGCGCTCTGTAGTGTTCCACAAGGAGAAGGAAATCCGTTTTTGAAGAACAGATTCTGCGTAATCTCAACATCTGGCCCAATGGACTTGCATTTTTGCAGGCCCTCGGGTGTGCTGATTGGTAGTGTAGGTAGCCATGTGTATCTGTTGGTTTAGTAAAGCGGTTGAAGGTCATGGGTTCGTTGTCCTTTCTATGGACTGTGGTGTCCAGGAAGATGTTGGAATCAGAGATTTCTGCAGTGAATTTGACGGAAGGATGAGCTGTGTTCATGTATTCTAGGAAGGCTTCCCGGCCTTGATCCCAGACCATGAAAAGGTTGTCTATGTACCTAAGGAAAAGTTTGGGTCGTGCGGGCGCATTGGCGAGGAGGGATTCTTCCAGAATGGACATAAAGATACAGGCATAGGTGCATGCAGTTTTGCTGCCCATGGCTGTACCCCCTACTTGAACGTAGTGTTGTCCGTTAAAGGAAAAGTTGTTCCTTTCCAGTACCATTCTGAGGAGACTAAGGCGACCTCTGATTGTTAGGGGTCCTGGGAGTCCATCTTATAGCCAGAATTTATAGACGGCAGCCAAACCTTCCCTGTTAGGGATATTTGTGTAAAGAGATGTGCCATCCATAGCGACCAGGAGAGATCCTGGAGGGGTTACGCCGTATTCTTCCACACTGTTGATGAAATCAGTGGTGTCTTTTACATAGGAGGCAATTTTTGAGACATGGATTTTTAAGTGCTCGTCTACAAAACTGCTGATGAGTTTAGTAGGACAACCGTTGCCGCTTACGATAGGCCTGCTTGGTGTGGGCTGACCAGGTTTAGTCTTATGTATTTTTGGAAGGAGATAGAATCTATCACAATAGCCTGTGTGCACAGTACATTGAAGTTCATCCTCCTCATCGGAATATTGCTGACAAAGAAACAGTATACCTGTCGCAGATCTGCCTCAGTTCAGGTCAAAATGGAGGAAAGAAAACAATGTGAGGTAAAATGAAGCATTTTATTACATAAAATAATTAGATGAATGCTGAAAGTTTTAGCAGCATCGCTAGACGCAAGGGTTATTGTGAGCTTGGACTTCTTCTTAACCCTTTCACTGACAAATGCCTGAAAAGATATATTCTTCATGATATAAAACTTATTCTGTTGAATATTTTGAAATTAATTTGACTGGAATTTCAAAGTATTCAAGTTTTCCTGAAAATGAGATATAGGGAATCTGCCGGTGAAAGGGTTAAGACATATTTCAATAACTTTGGTTCTACTGGACAGATCTGCTCCAAACTTGGCTGGAAGCTTGCCAGTTGGACCTCAAAGGAAATATCCCAATGTTGGGGTTCAAAACTAAAATGTAACAGCAACAGCTTTCAGAAACAGTTCTACTGGCGCACTCTTCTCCAAACTTGGAAGAATGTTTGTCCGTGGAGTACTAAAGATGTGTGCTAATTTTAGAGTCAAAAGCTAAAACACATCCGCACAGCTTTCAGCAATAGTTTCCAAAATAGACCATTTTGGCATCACGGCAACATGATTGAAAAATATATCAACAATGTGGGAGGGGTGTATTGGACAAATTTGTGTTTGTTATATGTAGTCTTACCTGTGGCCACTGTGGATTGCCTCGTGCCAATTCTGTCCATGTACCATTGTATTTATAGCCGGACACAACTCTTGCTGTAAAACGATACCAAAAGGCCTAAGTGCATGTGGGGCTACATTACAGCTTAGAAATAACTTAACACATAAATAAAACATACTGTTGAACAAGGTTCATACACCTGTTTATGTTTGAAACTCCATGACTTTTCATGACCAAAATTAACAAATTCAATCACTTTCAAGAATTAATATCTAGTAGATTTGTGTTTATGAACTAGCTGGAAAAAAAAATGATCTGAGGTAAATTCTGCAAATGTCTAAAAGCCAGCCTTGTTTTGATAAACCATTGCCATAATTTTTATTGCATAGAGGTGAGTGCATTAGTTTATATCAACAGATTTCTTTTATTTTGCATGGTTACCATTTTCCATGACCCATGATAAAAAATGCTGATTTTCCATGACTTTCCAGGCCTGGAATTTAATTTTCAAATTCCATGATTTTCCAGGATTTCCATGACCAGTGTGAACCCTGGTTAAATATTTTGAACATAATTAGATTGGAAGGCATCGCTGCCTTAGGAATTATGTCCAAAATATTCAAACAGGGTTCGTACTGGTCATAGAAATCCTGGAAAGTCATGGAATTTGAAAATTAAATTCCAGGCCTGAAGAGTCACGGAAAATCAGCATTTTTTATGCCAGTCTTTTTGAAAATTTATTATTGGAAGGCCTGGCTCGACAACCGAGCCAGTCATTCCAGTGGTAAATATATTTTCAAAAATAGTCTCCTCTTGGCCCCGCTAATGGACATTCAATAAGCAAATATTTACATTTTCTTGATTAAATTTGACCACTAAAGGCTTAATCGTAACCGCATCAAAAAAGCATCCACTTTTGTTTCTACGAGAATTCTTAATACTTACCAGATGTACTATTATGATAATGTCTATTATCTAGTCTAGCTCAAAATAAACAATTAAAACTCCGCACTCTCCTGGTCCTGCCCATTCTGTGTCCAGGAATTACCATAGCCCCAGGTACCGTGTCAATTCCCAATAACAGTCAGTTTCGTCTTATATTTGCCTTGACAAACAGCGAAAGCAGCTCAGCCTCACCTCAGCGGGGCGGCTGAGGTAGGTCCATAGTACATCTGGTAAGTATTAAGAATTCTCATAGAAACAAAAGCGGATGCTTTTTTGATTCTACTTCGAATAATACTTACCAGATGTACTATTATGATAAAAAATATCAGTATATCGATTAAGTTTTTAAATTGGAATGAGTCTAATGTCTGTTTGAGAGGTTAAGTATACTCTTACACCAGACTATTTACCTAAGCAGTCTCGTATTTCGACTGTAAGTAAATTATTATTATTAGTCACTTAATTAATGTAAACACTCACCATTTTGAGTGCTTGTTCTTTCTTGATCATCCCAGGAGCTCGGCCCAATCCACGGTCGTTCACTGGCCATGTGCATGGCTCTTGCTCAGTGCAGGAGGAAGTAACTTGCGATGTTTGTGAAATAGTGGTCGGATGTGGCTTAACTAAGGTTTGACAAATTCGCGACGGCTACCAGATTAAGTGCGCTGGAAATGTCGCGAAGGTAGAAATCAGTAAATGACGACTCGGCATGCCATTGTGCTACAAACATCACATCCTCTAATGAGACACCCTTATAAAGGGCCGATGATGCTGCTAGTGCTCGGACCTGATGGGCGTTCGCATGATCAATCTGCTTTCCTGTAGCAATTTTGTGAGACATCTGAATAGCATCAACTATCCAACGAGAAATAGTATCTTTTGAGGCGCGCAAATGAGGAGCTTTGAGACATAACCACAGAGATTTCAGGTCATCTCTCCACTCCTCAGTACGTTTTTTATACATTTTCAGACATCTGACAGGACACCAAGCAGAAGAGTTTGGGCCATGTCTAATTAAACTTGGCAAATTGATCGGTTGACCTGGATATTTAAGTGACTGATTCTTTGCCAGGAAACAAAGAAGTGGAATTAGTCTTAAACCTTCACCCGTGACGACAAAACGGTCTTGCTCGGCAGATAGCGCATGAATCTCGCTTCTCCTTCTCGCCGATGCTGCTGCAACCAAGAAAACTGATTTAATAGTTAACAGTTTAATATCTATAGATCTAATCGGTTCAAAGGGAGCATGCCCTAAAACCTGCAGAACAAGAGATAGATTCCATGCTGTGATAGGAATTGGCTGTCTAGGTCGCAGATTGCTCATTCCTTTAATAACTTCATTCAAAGTGTCATTCTCCACTCGTTCAATGGCCAGACTGGGAATGACTGAAGCTAATGCAGACTTATATGCTGCTAGGGTTGAAGGTACAAGTTTTTCAACTTCGTATAAATGACAGATAAAATCTGCTACGTGTTGAACAGATGCAGACAAGGGATTAATATCTCTTCCCTGACACCATCCTGCAAATTTGTTGATTCTATAATTATATGTTTTGGTGGTTGACCCTCTTCTGGCTGAAGCGAAAAACTTCGCTGCTTACTCAGAAAAGCCACCCTCAATTGCACGCTGCTTGACAACATCCATGCAGTCAATTTGAACATTTCCGGTCTGTCGTGAAGACACAGACCCTTGTTCTGAGTGATTAGATCCCTTCGGTCTGGAAGAGGGATTGGCATACTCCCTCTCTTATCTTTGCCAGAACTTTTGGGATGAGAATCGTTGGAGGATACGCATACGCGTACATTCCTTTCCAATTTATCGCCAGTGCGTCTACTGCGAAGGCTAGCGGGTTCGGGATCGGTGACACGTATTTGACCATCTTTATGTTTAGTTTCATCGCAAACAGATCCACATTTGGTTTGCCCCAATGTTTGAATAGAACCTCCGCTACCGATTGGTTGAGCTACCATTCCGTCGGATGACAAACCATCCTTCGACTGAGTGCATCTGCTAGGATGTTCAGTCTTCCTGGAATGTGTGCTGCCCGAAGAATAATATTCCTCTCTTGGCACCACAGCAGAAGGTTCCAAATCATCATGCACAACTCTGGTGACCTTGTCCCGCCTTGGCGGTTCAAATAAGACACCACTGTTGAGTTGCCTGTCCTTATTAGGACAATTTTGTCTGGGATTAAATTCTCGAATTTTCGAAGTGCTAATATCACCGCTAATAATTCAAGAACATTGATATGTTTCTGCGCATTGGTCCGATCCCATTTCCCTGACACTGATCGATTGTCCAATACTGCTCCCCAACCCACTGCCGATGCATCTGTGGTTGAGGAGGATGTAGAGGAACACCTCCCAGGAGATTCTGTTCTGATAACGACCACTGAAGATAGAATATCAATGGTTCTTTTACTTTAATTCTCAGAGACAACGGATCCGTTTTCTGAGACCAGAACGACATTAAATACATCTGAATCGGCCTGCGTCTGAGTGCCGCATAAGGAACCACTTTCTCCAGAGACACTAGTAAACCCAGTATTCTGAGAAATTGGCGCGCCGTCAGATAGGCTCCTAGAGAAACTGACTCCAGAACTGCAATCAGGCTCTTGACTCTGCTCTCCGTCGGAAAAGCTACGCCATCCCCGAGATTGAAAAATATTCCCAGATAAACAAACTCCTGGGATGGAGTCAATTCTGATTTCTCTAGATTCACAATCCATCATAGATCCTTTAGTAAGGCTAGGACTACCTGAAGACTGTTGCGCAGATTGACTGGATTCCCCGCCTTCAGCAGCCAGTTGTCTATGTAAGTATGAAAAGCTATGTTTCTTCTGCGAAGATAAGAAGTCATGACGAGAACCACTTTGGTGAACACCCTCGGAGCTGTGGTCAAGCTGAATGGAAGCGTATTGAATTCCCAAACATTGTCTTGGAACGCAAAGCGAAGGTATTTCTGAAAAGGAATTGACATTGGAATATGAAAATATGCATCGTTCAGATCTATCGACACTGCCCACATGCCTTTCCTCAAACCCGACATCACTGCCGCTACAGTCTCCATCTGAAACTTTGGTGACAGAATAAACTTGTTTAACGGTTTGAGATTGAGAATCGGTCTCCACCTTCCGGTGCATTTCGGAACGAGGAACATCATCGAATAGAAGCCTGGGGATGACTGATTGCGGACTAAGTGAATTGCATTCTTCAGCTGAAGACTTTCGATTTCTGAGCAAATGGCCTCTAGACGATCGGATTCCCTTGGAATGGGAGTCCACACTGGAATCGATGTTAACGGAACTAACGATTGACTGATGAGCCAGTCCGGTTCGTAGCCGTTTCTTAACCATCGACAGACTAAACAATCTTGCACGACCCATTCCCACTGGTTTGAGAACAGTTGAAGTCTGCCTCCGACAGAAGGAATCTGCACACAATTCGCGATCGATATTGCACGAGACGACGTTAATTCGCCTAGGTGAAGATCCTCGACTCCCCTCGTTCCTGGTGATACCGGAGCGGATCCCGCCGGAAACCCGTCAGGACCGTCCCCCACGGCCACCCCGTGGTTTCTTGGCAAACGACGGTTCAGAACTGCCACCACAGCTATCCTTACGGTAGCCGCCGCCACCCTTCCTATCCTCCTCATACGGCCTCTTATTAGAGGACTTGTATGAGGAAGAACGACCAGGACCTTACGAACCGGATGCCCGATGGGTATCACAGCCAGAAGGACGGAAGGGCGATCTTTGGTGCTGCCTCTGCTGCTCCTGTCGGTGCTGCCTGTAGTCCTTTTTGTCGACTTCCACGACTTGCCGACTACTTCTTGTTCCGCAACCATTGATGCGACCGTGGATACGGCTTGCCGTGCCGTGCCGAGCCGCCAAACAAGCCTGGACCTATGAATGGTGCGGAAGACAACGCAGCCCTCATTTCAGGTCCTGGTTCTACAAAATCGAGAACCATTCTCCCTCGCTCAGCCAATGGTCTCGTGATCACCCTGGCCAGGCAATATTGAGATAGGCGCATGGTGTCCCGGATAATTCGGGGAGCAGCCTCTGGCACTACCCCACCTTCCGCCGCGCAGGTCAGCATACCCTGCAGGACAGTACAGCCATGCGAAAGCGCCGCCATGGCAGCTCTCGCCGCATCCTCAATGAGGATCAACTCATTGAAAGGATCTTTATTTGTCTGCGAAACTAACGGATGAGAACGTCCCTTGGCTTTGCCAGCCAATGGCCTATTCAGTGCCTCTCTCTCCCTGACGGAAAGCCGTGGGACTCGGGCATACTGATGATAGGCTTGCTCCGGAAAACGGCCCCTACTCCTAATCCCTTTCGGGGCCTTCGGAAGCGTAAAGTCCGGCTGGACCATACGATACGCCGCCACCTCCAGCATGTCAGAGGTCAATGTATCCAAAGGCAGAGCAGGCATGGCAGAAGAGCCACTGGACAGAGCGCTAGCCGCTCGCTCTGACGTCCGCTCCATTGCCGGATTGCGCTGAGATCCTTGATCCGATGCCAACCCAAGACGGCCGGACATCCATTCAAGGACCTCTACCCATTCAGCCTCGGTGAAAAAGGACAACTCATCCAACAAGGGGCTGCCGTTCTCATCTTCTTTCTCGCCCTTGGACGAGACAGACACCAACGATCCATGCTGAGGACTCGGAACCTGCTTACAAGTGTAAACAACGCCCACAGACCGTGCACTCGTGGCCCCAGTATCCAACAATTCACCGGACACGGACTCACTGAAATCCATCGGCTCCAGCATGGGAGCCGGGATCACAGCCGCATTACTCATGGTGGCCAACGGAAATCCGATAGAACCCGTAGCCACCAGCGCCGGGATGCCGTCAAACACGACTCCAACGGCAGCACGGGCTGAACAAAATCCGGATGGAAGATGCCCGACGGAACGTCAACATCATCACCCAGCTGGCAAACCCGTACATAACCCGAAGGAGAACCTTGGGATGTACCAGCTACAGCCATCGTGGAAAGATCTGGCATGCCGGAATCCTCCATGAGCAAAAGCTCTTCCTCCTCTGCCGTCGACTCTTGAGCCAACGCAACAGGAGGTACAGGTGCAACAGCCTCCGCAGCACTGGCCGGACCACCGAAAGGTAGTCCTGCACCAGACTGCATCGACGGGATCGTGGATTGCAGGGACTCAAACATGGCTTTAAACTGGGCCGCCCACACACCCAAAGCCGAGTCCATTCTCTCATTCAGGCATTCCTCCACGCCTCTGTTGGACGCCTGATCTGCCTTGGCCGCCTTATCCCTCGCGATTGTGTCCAGTCACGCACGCCGATCACGGTCGAACTCCGCCACTAACTCCGATGACCACTTCACACAAACATCGCAAGGACTCCCAACCTTGCACTTCGCGCAAGCTATGCAGTGGTGACCAGCAAATCTCTGTTTCATGAACCGATTGCATTTAGTACACAAAGTGTCCAGGCCTTTAGTCCTCTGCGAACACAAAGCAAGAATTAAAATGCTGCACATGACATAGATGACGAGCAAACGCACAATGACTTGATTGTAATATTAAAATTACTTAGAAACATGAACTTTCTCTTAAATTAATGATAATCAAGACTTAAGGCACGAGATATTTGAAATTTTTTAGAGTGAAAATTAATAAACACAGCTTGGTAATTAACTAACCGTTAAAATAACCAAGAAAAACGTACCGATCACTACAAACACCTTCATCAATGAAGTGAAGACTAAAGATCGGCACAATTAGAGTGCACAGACACGCCAAGCCGAAGGCAAACATAACTCATGAGCGTCGCCATCTTGGCTAAGAACGCATCCATCTTGGAACGAACCGAGTTGCAAGAGAAATTAACCGAGTACCCGCATAATGCCTAAACAGTTAAGGGTACCGCAGCGACTCCAACAATGGCTACAATTTTAAAATAATGTGCCAATTTAAGGAAAATTCAATCATTCATTACGGCACAAATGTATAAATTCTAGATTGATACAACCTGCCCCTGAGATGATTTTCCTTTCTCTTCCATGATGCCAGCAAAGGATAGCTTAAAAACGCTGAATACTGGTAAAATTGTAGAAATTTTAACAGCTCAAACACATGCGACTTCAGAAGTAAGCAAAATAGACGAATCTGACTGTGATTGGGAATTGACTCGGTACCTGGGGCTATGGTAATTCCCGGACACAGTATGGGCAGTACCAGGAGAGTGCGGAGTTTTAATTGTTTATTTTGAGCTAGACTAGATAATAGACATTATCATAATAGTACATCTGGTAAGTATTATTCAAAGTAGAAGTCTTTCAGCTGCACTACTTTTATCATCGCTTTAACCCATTAAATCCCTTTCATCGACAAATCCCTGAAAAAGTACCTTCTTTATCACATACAAGTTATTTTGTTGACTATTTTGAAATTAATTTGACTGGAAGCCATTGTTACCTAAGGCAGCAACTGCTTCCAGTCAAATTGATTTCAAAATATTCAAGTTTTCCTGTATCGTTGCCTTGAAAATGAGATATGGGGAATTCATTGGTGAAAGCATTAATAGCATAAAGCACGTCATTATACCAGTAGAATACTGTGTGGACTTTGGGTTAAAATTGTTAGCATATTTCTGACGTAGATAGAGCTAGATAAACATAAGATTCATACCAAGATCATGAGCATGGGTACGAAACGCAAACGGGTACAGCTTCGCCTCTCCGTTATAGGGACACGACACATCAACGTTAAATACTGCAGAGGAAAAAATAGTACTGAAATTTACTGTGTTTAGCTGTGGGTTGCAGCTCAATAAACCATCATGTCACTTTCCTACCTATTTATTTATTTAGTCAGCCTGTCGGCCAGTCAGCCGGCCAGCCACAACCAGCATCTGCATTTACCATTTGCCGACCAAGAGAACATCCTTTTTGAAAATTTCCTACTGGAATGACTGGCCAGTCACCCGAGTGGTAAATTTTCAAAAGTTTTCTCTTGAACTTTAATAAGCAAGCTTTCTAACTTTCTGGACCAAATTTAGCCATTAAAGGGTTAAATAGGGGGGTATTCGATACTGCAGCTTATGGGATATAAGCTGGTGTGTTATTAGAATATAATTATGTAGCAGCCAGATTTTTGACTGCAACTCAACTAGTGTCTGTCTGCCTGCCTGCACATCCATCCGCCCACATGCCTGTCTGTGTCTGCCTGTCTGTCTGTCTTGCCGCCTGTCTATCAGTTTGACAAATCGCTTTACATTTCTCACAATGCAACCTGTGTTTCCACTACAGCATGTCATACTTGTTATTTATGATGCATGAAGCAGCATGGAATGAACACAATTTATGTGACAATAATAGCATCCGCAAACACGCTAGATCATAGTATGCAAGGCATCCATTTCTATCTATGTGCCAAAAATTTCTACCCAAGCTTATTTTGAAACTAATTTGACTTCTTTTGTCCTGCAAATGGACACATTCACTGAAATTGTCACGACTGATTTCATTAAAAAGTAATTAAAAGTTTAGAATTTAAATATTATATGCAGTAGAAATTATTCATGATTCGATTATTAAATTTTTAGCCAACATATAAATTCACGATTTAAAAAATAATCGCGACTTTCGATTTAATCACATATCACGCAAGCCTAACTCCATGTAGGTAATCTAGTTTTAAGTAGGACAACAATTCAATACTTACTTTGTTTATCAGCAGGCACTGACTCCATACTAACCAATAAGTATATACCAGCAAGATACATCTGACTGAAAGAATTATATAAATGAATATGTACATTACCATATAATTAAATATCAGGAAGGCAAATTAGATTTCAACAAAAGAGCAAAAAAAGTTTTTATCATATTTTATGAATTAAGCCATATTAATTTTTTTTTTTTTACAAACCTTTCGAACTTAAAGGTGCATATTCACACCAGAATGCTTGAAATTAAAATTGTTAAAATTGTATTCTTTTATAGGCTTAAATTATATGTCTATATGTAATGAAACGAAATACATCTTAGCATATGATGCTTTCATTCTATATAAATTAATACAATTTTTTAAGTTGCGAAATTGAAATTGAAGCGCGTGCCTCTATTTCAATTTCGCGACTTAAAAAATTATATTAATTGATATGGGATGGAATCGTCATATGTTAAGATTTATTTCATTTTGTTACATATAGGCTCACAGTTTAAGTCTCTAAAAATACTGTATATAATCTAAACAATTTTATTTTCAGTAATATTGCTGTGAATATGCACCTTTAATACATACATGTATATTGAAAAAAAATAATGCTGGAAGTTTAAGTTTAACTATTTTCAACATTCTTTCCATCTAGAAATTTTTCGCAGACAAATTAAAGCCTTATCACTCGAAATTTCTCAGGATTTTTTGTAACTCTTTGTTCTCTGTAGCTTTGTTAACCCTTTAATGTTCAAGCCGCTCAAAATGGCTTTACAATGGTCATGAAAAGTCTATTTGCAGGCCAAGAGGATTATTTTTGAAAATTTACCACTGGAATGCTTAGCTCATTAATGATTCAGCCATTCCTATTGTAAATTTTCAAAAATAGTCATCTCTTGGCCTACAAATGGACACTCATTGAGAAAACATTTTCTTGATCAATCCTGACAATTCACCTTTCCAGAGTACCCTCCCATCATATGATGTCATAATGAACTGCGTGATGTGTACAATGACATCATAATGAATGACGTCGATAAGTACGTCACAAACGCATATTTGAAGACGGTCTATGCTTTGTTGTACAAATTGTTTGCCTTTACTATTTAATAAATATTCTGTTGAATATTTTGAAACTAATTTGACTGGGCGCTGTTGCTGCCATAGGCAGCAACAGCGCCCAGTCAAATTAGTTACAAAATACTCAACAGCTTCCCTATATAGTTTTCAGGAAATTGATAGCTAGGGCATTTGGGGATCGATCAATCCAAACACAGCGAGGTGTGGGTGGAGCTTAGCTAGTGATGGGTGGGGCATAGCTAAAAATGGAAAGGTCCATTAACGTGATGAATTAATACTGTAATAGTTAAAACTTCTGAGCTGAAATCCTGCATTATTTTTATTTTTTTCCCATTTCGGATCTTGTTTTGGGTGAGAATTTTCGTAAAAGAAAACATTAAACTGGTCTAGCTAGCTGTATAAAGAATTTGGCAACTTTTCACAAACAATCTTTCTCTCTTAAAATTTTGGTTAAAGTCATGAATTTTGACACCCACTAAAATCCATGGTATATACAGCTGTCGAGTGAATTATCAAAAAACATGGATTCAGATTATGTCACATGTTTTCCACATCTTATTGTACGGGCTCGCTGTCCCGCTCTACTCTCGTATCGAGTATCGTGCTTGTAGGATATGATATCTGCGCTAAGTTAACGAAATGTCCTAAATATAAATGAACTGTTGGTCACAACCAATGAAATTGCTCAAAAAGAAATTAATGATGACCTGATTGGCTACCTTCCAGGGTAATGTTACCTCACATAGCAAGAGATCAAAGGTCTGCAAGTAGGGCCACAAAAAGCGGAGTGATGTGAGTGGGCCTATGTTAGTATGATGCATGTTTTCAGGATAGATGAAGCTAATAGATGAAACTGATGTCTAATAAAATGTACACAAGCAGGACATCCACTCAGATCAAGTTCGACTCCTAACCATAGTTATCTATAGCTAACTAGATTCCGAGTCGAACTTCAAATAGTTAATTAGCTAGTCAACTATAGTCAACCGAGCACCTGAGCTCGGTTCAGATGGTTAATGCGATATTTGCATACATTTCAAAATGGGGGATAGCGATCGCTTGCCATGAATAAATGCACATAAAAGTGTAAATAAATATCAATAATAACTTAGGTTTGATGAAATTATGCTTTCCCATCGTATGTCAATGTTTCCAAGCCCCTATTCCTTCCCACTTTATGTCATATAGACGCTTTTTGACGTCTTAGCGGACAAAAATAACCCATTTTCGTAGGCCATCAAAAATGACGACAGAAAAGGTTAATGGAGACTAGTACCGACTCCAACTTTTCTGCAATAGTAATTCAATGGGGAATCGGGAACCAATGAACTATATAGTTAACTATTCAGCGTTCGGCTTGGCATAGCGACTGCGCATGTTAAACCAGCAAACTGACTATAGTTAGTGAGTCGAACTTGACCTCAGACACAACCTCTATTTTATCAAACACTAGTATTTCTCTTGTATCTCATAAATATGGTGGTGTATCAATGAGCTGATGTGAGCTATTATTGATCAACAACACAATGTTATTCACATGATGATGTCATACATGTAGGCTTGCACAATTATTCCTTTCAGCAATCATGATCGATTATCTCAATAACGAAAGCTACAATGGTGTTGAGAAAAGTCCATTTGCAGGCCAAGAGAAGACTATTTTTGAAAATGTATCACTGGAATGCCTGGCTCGAGCAAAATGTAAATTTTCGCGACTGATCGCATTAAAGAGTAATTAAAAGGTAGGTACTGAAATATTTTATGCTGCAGAATTATTCACGATTATTTGATTATTTAATTTTGAATCGTATAAATTCATGATTTAAAAAATAATCGTGATTTTCGATTTAATAACGTAATTTCGCAAGCCTATATACATGTATCGCAAAAATTATTCACGCAATGATGTCACTGTGATTCTCATGGGAAATGTAAGAAAATCACTTTCCGAGGCAAAATTCACATTTTAGAAATTCGTAAAACATGCAAATAATATTTTATATTTTATCGAAATTATAGAAAAGCATCATTATTGTGCTTTAACCATTTTCTAATTGTGTCCCTTTTAGCTTTCCCAGGTAAAATCCAGGTAACATGCTGAATATTTTGAAACTAATTCGATTAGCAGCAATATCTCCCAGTCAACTTAGTTTCAAAATATTCAACAGAATGTTTATTAAATTGTAGGTTCATAAAAAACATTCATCCATTTTCCTGACAGACTTTTTGGATTTCATAATGCAATTAAATGCACATTATTTCGATTTTAACGTCAGCTAACATACGATATATTTGATTAGGATTTGATTATGACGCCAGATACTCGAGTGACAGATCAGACCCATCTATATCCCTGTCTGTCTGTCTGTCAGATGGCATAACTCAAGTTCTCCTAGGAGCATCTTCACCATACTTGCCCATGGGGTCATGTAAAACACTCTTGATATTGGGGTAAAAATATCACCGGTCAAGGGTGTTGAAAGCGTTGGCGGTGACACTAAGAATAATCAGTACTAGATGCTGTAGATAAAAAAACCCACAGACCCCACCCCCCCCCCCCTTGTGGGTTGGTCTGTTGTTTTACTAACCACTATAAAAACACTTACCATTCAATCTCTACTTGCTAAATCAATTTTCTGCATTTAGCTATCAGAATAAGATTTTTATGCCCGCATACACACCTCCCCATGCCTATTCCTATTAATATGGACCCTCAACCAGGCTACTGGTTAAGTCCATCTCCAGCCTACTGACAGATATAGACTGGCACCAGTCTATACTTACCCCATAGCTTGTCACTAAGCGCGCTTGCGCATGCGCACGCGCACTGGAGACCAAATAGGAAACAGATTCACTTTTCTAAATTTAAGTGCTAAATAAAAGGCCAATTCTCAAATCTTACCACACGGGGTGGCTGAGGCCGGGTCGTAGTGATTGAACGGTAAGTATGTTTTTAGTGGTTAATAAAACAACAGACCAACCCACAAGGGAGGGTCTGTGGGGGGGGTTGTTATTACACCACAAAAACATCCATTACCATTCAATCACTACTTGCTAAACCCGTAGACTTGGTCAGTGCCCCATTTAAACATTAGGTGGGAGGAGATTTGAGAATCAACAAACAAGGATAAAAATCAAACCAATCTTATCCAAATGTTAATAACATAACATAATAGTGCATATAACTCAATCACACCGTGATTAACAAATAAGGATAACTTGAACTTAAAGAAATAAATAAAAACCAAAAGAAGACTCTCACCATTTCTTACAGACGCACAGTTCTAACGAAAATGGTGGGAAGTGCTTGGTAAATGGTCTTCGGCTTTTTCAGTTAAAATTGTAATGTTATGAAAGAAGGAGGCTGCTGCACTCTGGTCTTTGAGATAAAAAGATGTAAAAATGGATTCAGATTTCCATCCTGCCACCTGCATGACCTCATCTAAAGACGAACCGGCAAAAAGAGCAAAAGAAGTAGCCATGCCTCTAACGTCATGGGCTTTAATATGGGAGAGATTAATTTGATCCGGTGAGGCTATCTCGTAACAAAGCTTAATTGTCTCACAAATCCATCTGGCAATCGTAGATTTTGAGACCGACTTAGATAACTCTTCCGCGTAGGAAACCCATAAATGGGATGGATCGACTCTTTTAAAATCGGTTCGCTGTTTGTAAGTTCTTAATGCCCTAACAGGACACCAAAATTTATCGGATGGTGAAAAAGACGATAAAGATTTTTAAATGATCGGACTAGCAGGAAAACGGTTAGACTGAGTTTTAGATAAAAAGTCCCTTCTGGGATATAAAACCAAACCATCTCCTGAAACTATAAATCTATCCTTTTCAGCAGAAAGAGCATGAATATCTGAACGTCTTCTAGCAGAGGCAGCAGCAACAAGAAAAACAGCTTTGAGAGTTAAAAGCTTAATACTGATAGATGAAATAGGTTCAAAATGGCGACCTGCCAAAACTTGAAGAACCAAAGCCAAATTCCATGAAGGTAAAGGCTTCGCAATCGGAGGACGAATATTACCAAGACCTCTAATAAAACTATTAAGAGTCTTAGTATCCTTGACATCAGCATGCAAAAGACAAGGAGGGGAAGATGCCAGAGAAAATCTATACCCCCTGACCGTATTAGCTGACAAATGTAACGAATCAAACAGATAAGATAAAAAATCTAAAACTTGTGTTATAAAAACACAATCGGGAACGAAACCTTGGTCTGAACACCATTCACCACAAATTTTAAGTCGACCCTTGTAAACTCGACGGGTCGATTCCCTTCTGGCAGAGTCAATAATTTCCTGAGATCTTGAAGAAACCGTATTCTCGAGGACCTCAGACCCGAGATTCTCCAAATGCACAGATTGAAAATTTCTGGATTTGGATGCACACAGACCTCTTACTTGAGATAGAAGGTCCTGGGATACTGGAAGAAGACGAGGAAAGTCTACTAGAAGATCTAGAAGGTCTACAAACCAAATCCTCTTGGGGCCAAAAGGGAGCTATCAGAAGAATCTCGCAATCTTGGTCCTTGACCTTCTTCAAGACTAACGGAATCAAAATTGTTGGAGGGAAGGCATAGGCGAACATTCCTGTCCAGGACTGAGACAGGGCATCCACCGCCAGGGCTGGACTGTCCGGAAAAGGAGACAAGTAAGAGGAGATCTGGGCATTCAGAGAGGTCGCGAACAGATCTACTAGAGGACGATCCATAAGACTGAAAATCGTTCTGACAACCGACTTCTTTAACTGCCACTCTGTGTGGGCGAACTTGCTGGGACGTGACAGTTGGTCCGCCAGAAAATTCAGACTGCCTGGGACATGGGAGGATACTAGAAAAATCTGCCTCTTGATTCCACACTTCTAAACAAAGGACAGGCGACCTTGTACCTCCCCGCCTGTTGATATAAGACACCACTGTCGAATTGTCCGACCGAATCGAGACTGAGATCTATCACATTATCTGACCATGAAAGGAGAGCCTTCTTGACAGCCCACAACTCCAGAATGTTGATATGGGCTGTCGACTCCTCCAGGGACCAAAGGCCGGAAACTAACAGGGAGTCCCAGACTGCTCCCCAACCCTCCTGGGAAGCGTCTGTGAAGATAATCAACTGAGGGGAGGACTTTACCAGTGGAACCTCCATCAGAAGCAGAGAACGATCCCTCCAAAAATCTAGATGATGGATCAAATGTTCTCTGATGGGAATCTGATGGTAAATAGAGTGGACCGACTGCTTCCAAAGGGACATTAAATACATTTGGAAGGGTCTTCTCATCAGTGCCGCACAAGGAATCACTATCTCTACGCTGACCATCAGGCCTATAACTCTTAAAAAGAATCTTGCTCTTACCACAGGAGAAGAAGAGAGGATTTCCATTGCCACTGATAAAGCCTCTATCCTTGGATCTGAGAGGAAGACTAGATCCCGGGCCAAGTCGAAAGAAACGCCTAGATGCGTAAAGATTTGAGATGGAACTACAAATCTAGGCTTGATTTCTCTAGATTTAAAATCCATCCTAGGTTGCATGCCAGACTCCAAACTTCTGGAAGAATTCCTGAGAGAATTGAGGATGACCTTGCTTTTACCAACCAGTCGTCTATATAAACGTGAAGATGGCTAGAAAGACGGTGTAAAATTCCTGCCACGGCTGAAACTAGACGGGTAAAAAGGAAGGGAGCCATGGTCAGGCCGAAGGGCATGGTGCGGAACTGCCAAACTCGATCCTTGTAAGCAAACCTCAGGAACTTTCTGAAGGCAGGGTGAATAAGAACATGAAAGTAGGCGTCCTTTAGATCGATGGAAGACGTCCACATTCCCTGATCCAGACTGGAAATGATCTGGGAAATCGTCTCCATCTTGAACTTGGGGGTGAGAATCATAAGATTTAACTTCTTCAAATTTATGATGGGACGCCAACGTCCTGTTTTCTTGGAAACTAAAAAGATGGTCGAGTAGTAACCCGGGTCTACTCTCCAATGGGGAACTTCTTCTATTGCCCTCTTTACAATCATGGATTCCAACTCCTCTTCCAAAGCCACCAGTTTTTCCGGATTGGAGGGAACCAGAATCCAAACTGGGAAAAGGGAGAGAAGAGGAGGATGACAGATCCATGACGGAGCATAACCCCAACGTATCTGAGACACTAGCCAGGAGTCCTGAATGAGGGCTTGCCATTTCTCCCAAAACAGAGAAAGGCGCCCTCCTACTGGCACGTTGGGTAACCGGCACTGGACCGATTGCTCCAAAGGGAGAAGAGGGGAAGGGAAGAGAGAAGGTTGGACCTACCCGGGAATAGTCCATACCATCAAACTCTCTTTCCCTGAAACCCTCTAAAGGAAGAACGACCTCTGGACCTGGAACCAGCACAGCGAGAAGGGCTCTGACCCCTCTCGCCCAAAAAGAAGGAGACTGCCTCCCTAGAGACCTCGAACGATGTGAGGAAATAGAATCGAAGCGATCCTCCTCCATGGATCGATCCTGACGATTGGACGAAGAAAGATTAGAATTATGGATGACCCTTGAAGGATAAGGCCCAAATTCGTCAGGTTTGAGGCTCTTTCTTCTAGAAGAATTAGGACTGCTCACAGATGACACATCTCTTTTCAAGGACGGATTAGAAAACGAAATCTGAGCCTGAAGCTCCCAGAGGCCTTCAGGAGCTCAGATTCCGCATGAATTAAATTAGGAGCTGACTGTCCAAATAGATCTGTACCAAACGGGGATGCAACCACAAGACTCTGCTTCAAAGCGCTAGAAATCCTAACCTCAGAGAGCTTCCTAGATCTACGCTTGGAAGTAATAAAACCCAAAGACTTACAGACAGAATTGAGTGAACCGCGAGACAAATTAGCCAAAGAACGAAAAACTGACAAAGGAACTTGGTCACTCCGTTCTTCAGCCTTAAGAACGGCCTCAGATAAAAGAGCAAGGAAATTAGAAGATTTGAGCTGAGATCTGCAAACAGACTCCCATTTGGAAAGGTCATTAGAAAATTCAAAGTTGGAAGCATCCTTTAACTGAGATGAAAGAACCTCCCAAGCGGAACCAGAAAGAGACTGAGTGGAAGAAACCTTCAAATAGTCCTCCTTAGGAATTTGAACAGGAGAATCATACTTAGCACCAAGAGAAAAGTCAGTATTAGTTGAATCATTAACAAAGAAATCTAGCATATCAACAACTAAATTATCAATAGGCAGCACCTGAGGAGAAGAGGAAGGATCAGATGTAGAGAGCCGATCCGAAAGGAGGATCCATAGCAAATTCCTCCTCAAGTGGAAGAGAGAGAGAGAGAGAGAGAGAGAGAGAGAGAGAGAGAGAGAGAGAGAGAGAGAGAGAGAGAGAGAGAGAGAGAGTAGATGCGATCCACCTGTGAGCCATGGACCAGTCTTCCGAAGAGGCTCTAACCGGGCAAAACCTCTTCAGATCCCTGGCCCTGACCGACTTGGGAGCAGAAGGAAGAGAATGAAGAAGAGGAGAAGAAGAGATGAGAACAGAGGAGTTCCCTGACACTAAAGATTCACCTGCCCTAGAAGAAACTGGAGAAGAGGGTCTACTAACCGATTCAGGAAAAGAAGAAACCTGTAAAGAGGAAAGAGAATCCCTACCCTGATCCTGACTAGAGGATAAACAAGGAAAGACCAGAGAACTAGCAGAAAACCTTGAAAGAATAAAAAAACGAGCAGAAACAACTGAACGATCTAAAGAAGAATCCCTCACCACGGAAAACAAGGAAAAATCTAAGCCTGAATCAACAATTTGAAATTCTAGTTCAGGGGAAAGAACCACGGAACCAATCGGATCAAGATGATCAAAGGATGGAGAAGAAGCAGAAGAGGAAGAATGAAGAGAAGAGAATGAATGAGAATAAGAATAAGAGGAAGGATGATCCAACTGACTATGAGAGGAAAGAGAAGGAAGACGGGAGAAACCCGGAGGAGGAGGAGGAAGGGAGGATTTAAAGAGAGCAGATGCGTTAGACACATGACTGGAAGAAAAATCCTTGGCCGAAAGAGAAGAAATAGAATTAGAGTGAGAAGAGGAGGAGAAAGAAGACCTAGAAAAAGATGGATTCACAACGGCATTACGGAAGGAAGGAGAAGACTGAGAAGATAAATCAACATTAACTACCTGAGAAGGAAGAAAAGATTCATAGTTGGAAGCTACAAAATCCTGAGAAACCCGTTGAGAAATTTCCGAAACAGAATCAACAAAACTCCTATCATCCAAAATCCTAGAAGAACCTAAGCAATTTTGATCTCTCGCTAAACCGGAAGCTACCTCCCAACCGGAAGCAGAAGCCGCAAGTCTATCCAGATCTGACCGACCCGGAAGTACATCTCTAGAACCGGAAATGGAAGTGTACCGACCAGAATCCAAACCGGAAACGGAAGCGCTTCTACCGGAAGTCGAAAAATAGGAGTCCTCAGACTCCGGATATCCGGAATGGCCGGAAGCGCTGTTGAAACCGGAAACGGAACTAGGCACCGGATCTTGAAGACCCGGATGTCCTACAAAAAGTCAGACCGGAAACGGATGGAACGGAAGTGGTAACCGGATCTTGACGACCTGAATTACCTACTAAACCGTAAGTCCTATCGGAAATGGATGCCGGAGAAGACAGAAACGGATCCTGAAGACCCGGATGTCTTGCTAGACCGGAAGTTAAAACGGAAACTGACGGAGCAGCGGAAAAAGGAAGTAAACCTGAGTCCAGAGGACCCGAGTCCACCACAACGGAACCGGAAGAACTAGCAAAACTAGAAATCAAATTCTTGGCAATGGGCGATCTACAAAGAACCTTGACGACCAGTTCAATCGAAAAATTGGCATTTGCATAAGGTCCAGCACTATGGACATCAGCCTCAGCCACCACTGCTTGTGGGTTATGCCCGTCACCCTCAAGTCTTGTGGGTTTGACCCGGTGCACTACACGAGCCCACCTTCGAGAGCTTAGTCGCTCTAGACTTCTGCTTCGGAGATTTCTTAACCTGCATGGAGGTTAGAGGGACCGGTTTCCCCCATTTGCGGGAACGCCCGCTAGCCTTCGGGCGATCATCAGAACTTGAAGAAACATCCCGTTTCTTAGCCTCCTTTATAGCAGAAGATATCCTTTCGTCAAGGGATTTAGTCAAGACAGATGCGAACGATTCAAATCTCGCAAAAAGAGCTAGCACGGCATCCGAATTCACCGAAGAGGCTCTCCCCCCCCCTCCGTTGCTACCGGTAAAGATACATTAGATTGTGCAAAAGACACATCTTTCGCCTTGCTAGCAACGGAGGTAGGGGAAGGACGACCAGAGGGCAGCGGTTGTTTAAACGGTAATTCTTTAAAGAAAGCCTTAGACACCGAGACCGGCCACCCTTTACAAATCTCACACATCGTTGTGAAGGTACAAGTGGAACATTTCGCACAGACATTGCCCGGCAAATTCAACTGAGTGATGGCGATCACATTTTGATGACGTACATTTCGTCTTGTCTGACGATTTAGCAGACTCCTAAAAACGAAAAAAGTAACAATGAAGCATATTGATTAAGAATCGTAAAAAGGAGACTAGAAAGATAAAAATCATTTCTTAAAAAGGCGGGAAAGTTCAAATCAGAAAACAAAATCCCTACCGACAAGAAAGCAGACTTGCATAGGGATAAATGATAATCCTTATAATGCACTAGTAGTAAATTGATAAGAGCTCTGGGTGAATGCTGGAGTTTATTATATGATGATGAATGATATAGGCATAGTAATTAAGATACCACGAAACGAGAACGATCTTTCACGAAAACTGGTAACAATATGAACATAGTTATAAAATACCATATAACCACGAATATACTTCCTACACATAACTTAGGTAGGATTGACTTCATATTAGGCATAATCTTTTATAATATAGAAGGCAAAAGTTGTAACTGATACAGCGCAAAGCACAAAAAAACTTAGACGAAGATTTTAAGTAGTTGTTCTGCAAGCAGAATGATTGAAAAGTAAATCTGTTTTCTATTTGGGCTCCAGTGCACATACACATGGGGTGAGTATAGACTGGTGCCAGTCTATATCTGTCAGTAGGCTGGAGATGGACTTAACCAGTAGCCTGGTTGAGGGTCCATATTAATAGGAATAGGCATGGGGAGGTGTGTATGCAGGCATAAAAATCTTATTCTGATAGCTAAATGCAGATAATTGATTTAGCAAGTAGTGATTGAACGGTAATGGATGTTTTTGTGGTGTAATAACAACTGTGTGGAACATTTTGAAAACAACTTAATTGAATATTGTTGCAAACCAAGCCATAAATGACTTACAACTTAAACGTTGTTTTCAGAATAAAGTCTTAATCCTTAAAATTCCAGTATCTCCACTTCAAGACAGCTATACAGCTGCTGCATATTGTGAAACTAATTTCACGGGAATCTGTTGCAACAGCTCCCAGTTATAGTAGTTTCAAAATATTCAGCAGAATATTCCTTACATCAGACAAATTTAATTTGTACAGTTTAAGCAACAGCCTACAGCAAAGGCTTCTGCAAGCGTTTGGGCGGTAATTAGCAAGTACATGTCGGCACAAGGTCGTGGTACCTTTCTGTTGTAGCGCTGAGTCTTAGCCCTGAAGTATCCAATGGCTCACCAGCTGCAGTAAAAACAATATGTATATAGGTGTATGTCAACTTATTAGTACTACAAATGTATATCCGTGTGTATGCACTCAAAGCAGTTATTCTTCTCCATAATGAGTTAACACCACGGAAAACTTATTATTCCGTTAACTCTTTAACTCTCAATATCTACAAACTGACTCTGAGCTCAGCAAATCCTTTTATAGCGCACCAGGGAGGTTAGGTGGGTCTTTCTTTACAGTATCAATACTTGGACTCAATAATCATGATAATATCGTTAGAGAAAACGGAAATATATTGATAGCACTATGTTACAGATAGGCGCTAAAACCGCTTCTTTTAGCATGACAGTGCAGCTTTAACCCTCAAGCTAGTCAAAAATCAACTTCAGCATTAATCTTGAAAAATGCCCATTTGCAGCTCAATGAAAACTATTCTTGAAAATTAAAAATTGGAATGACTGGCTTGATTATCGAGCCAGTCATTCCAATACAGTAACTCTTCAAAAATGTTTTCTCTTGCTCTGCAAATGGACTTTTCTCAAGATCACTGCAAAAAACTCTTTTGTAACCCTTTGATTGCTAAGGGGTTAACATGGTACAAGTGCATTGGCAGCCAGGCAGCTGTAGATTGTCAGACAGGCAGCTGTAGATTGTCAGACAGGCAGCTGTAGATTGTCAGACAGGCAGCTGTAGATTGTCAGACAGGCAGCTGTAGATTGTCAGACAGGCAGCTGTAGATTGTCAGACAGGCAGCTGTAGATTGTCAGACAGGTAGCTGTAGATTGTCAGACAGGCAGTCCTCGCTTTAGCTCAGCTCACTGACAAGGTAGCCAAGATAAGAACTGTGTATCTATATATAATGTTTTACCAAAAGCATTACCTTTATGGGGATGTTTATAGTGAATTTGCATGACTAAGTAAGAGGTCTTGATTTGTGGTCCAACTTCAAAACCAACATCTGAAACAGAAAAATATCTATTTATATGGCACTGATTATTAAATAGCTTTAAGGATCCAAGGGCTTTAGATTACCCCTTAGCTTTGACTTTACAAGTCATGCCCAAATGAAATCCGCCCATATTAGTGAGCCCAAGTGAAAATCCTACTGGCTGCTATGAACATTATTTAACTTATTTACAGTTAATTAAATATTTAGACATGGATGCTGTGGTATTTTCTTGCCAATCAGGTCTTATAGGGCTATTGAAACTAAAATGGCTAAATTCAATCTCTCAGATTAAAAAAATCTCTAGGTTCTAGGAGCATTGACGGATCCCGTACCGGATAGGTGGTGTGGCCAAATGAGGTAAATCTAAAGGCCTATTATCTATTTTGATCTACGTTTTGCCCATTTCTAGCTAAGCACTTCCAACCTTTTTATGCCTGTTGGAATCGATTTAAAAACATGAAACCTGAATTCGCAGAATCTAAATTTCAAGGTAAGTATACAGGTACATGTACGTTGTTAAATAATTTGAAACTAATATTACTTGGGGACATTACTGCTTATGGCAGCAACAGATCTCAGTCAGATTAGTTTCAAATATTGAAGATTGGATCCTTATATTGAGACCTTCACACTGTAATAAATCCTTTATGGCATGCAGGGAGCGTGTTTTGATTTATGACAGTGAGCAGTTGCCATTTATTTATAGTTTATACTTCATTTGTCGCTATAAAGACAAGTAAAATAGTTATAGATATATTCAAAAGCTCAATGTACAATTGTTCCATTTTTTAATTGATTTTTCAATGCGACTTGACCTGTAAGCCGGTCTGTCAAATCTTTTGACATATCCAACAAAGTCACATAAATTGCGAAATAATTATAGCACTAGTTTCAGCACAGCATCGCAAAGAAATAGGTTTAATGATCAAATTTCAATATATCAACATGTATATATTAACACTTAAATTTGTTCAAATAATAATAATATTACACTGAACCGTTTCAAGATGAAGACAATCAAAACCAGGCGCTGCAGTGGTTTTGAGGAATATCCATTTGCAATATTTAAACAAATTTACCACTAGAATAACTGATTCAATTACCGCGCCAGTCATTCCAATGGTAAATTTTCAAAAAGTAATCATCTCCCGTTCTGCAAATGGACATTTTCATTGAGAAAATTTACATTTAAAAAAACCAAATTCAAGGATTAAATCTATTAAATACCTATTGGCATATGTATTGGATCTGCATTTTTTGCCCACGCGAAGATGATCCTTTGATTAGTACCCCCACACACCAATCCACAGTCCCTGAAAGGCAATACAAACCATAAAATTTAATTTACAAATTTTTCATTTCTTAAACATTTAACATGCTTAACGGTCAAGGCAACTAAAATGGCTTCTGCACTGTTCTTGTGGAACGTCGATTATATTCATTTCGAGACACCATTTTTTGGAAATTTACCAATTTACTTGAGATTGCATCGATACCGTAGCCAGTCATTCCAGTGGTAAATTTTCTAAAGTATTTTCTCTTGACCCACTAACATTCAATTAGCAAATATTTCGATTATACTGGCCCATTAAGGGTTAACCTATGCATGTTAAATTTTAACAAATTTGTTTCAACCCAATAGAGGAATCCAGTTTTGGGTGTGCCCTGCCCATCTCTACTTAACCCTTTAACCCGTGAATTTGTTCAAGAAAATTTGAATTTTCTCATAGATAATGTCCATTTGCAGATCAAGAAAAGACTATTTTTGAAAATTTACTACTGGAATGACTGGCTTGGTTATCGAGCCAGTCATTCCAGTGATAAATTTTCAAAAATAGTCTTCTCTTGGTCTGCAAATGGGCATTTCTGAAGACAACTGCTGATGCGGTTTTTGGCTGATATGAGTGTTAAATGGTTAAGCTCCACCCACATTTCACCCATGTTAGGATCGATCGATCCTTGAACTCCATGACTATGAATTTACAGAAAAATATACAGGTAAGCTGTTGAATATTTTGCAAACAAGAGGCCCAAGGGGCCTGTGTCGCTCACCTTGGAGCACTGTCAATTTTTGTCTAAATTGTTGGTGGGTGGTTTAGCAGGCTGTTAAATGAGTTTGTGGACATTTTTGCAAGTGCAATATGGCCGCCAAACACACTACATTTTGATTGGCCCACGGCGCCTGTTTTTTTGATGGATCAACTTCCCTTGGACAAATTTCGGCCGGATGCCTTGTGGTTCTGGAGGAGTAATTTCCATGAAAACCAAGTCATCCAAGATGGTCGCCGAACCATTTGGTCAATCAAGTCCTCCTGAACAAAATTGGCTTAACTCATGGCCTAGATGAAGATTCCCCAAGTGGTTTCGGAGAAGATATTTAAAGACATTTCCTGAAATTGGCCGAAATCCAAAATGGCCGCTGGGCAAATTGGCTGATAGGGCTCATTTGAACAAACTTGGATCTTTATGCCCTAAGGATGCTTCCTGCCAAATATAATTGAAATCGGCCTGGTAGTTCTCGAGAAGACATTTTAAATTTCCCATTGCTTTAGCATGGGAGCTTTTGACGAGAAAATTATGCAAGATGGCCGCCAAACCGTTTATCCAACAGTTTCGAAAATTGCAAATTTGAGCTCAGAATACCCAAAAACATATATAGAACCAATTTTGGCCTCAAACTCCATCAAATAAAAAAATCCAATATGTCCGCCAAACACGCTACATTTTGATTGGCCCACGGCGGCCATGTTTTTTGACAGAGCAACTTCCCTTGAAGAACTTTAATGGCCCTTAGTCCCATATCATATCTCCCAAATTTTGGCCTGATTCATTCAGCGGTTCTGGAGGTCGTTTTCGGGAAAACTAGGTCATCCAAGATGGCTGCCGAACCATTCGGTCAATCAAGTTGTCTTGAAAAAACTTGGCTTAGGTTTCATAAGTTTTGAATCGATTCCCCAAGCCGTTTCAGAGAACGAGATTTTTAAAGACATTTCTAAAAATCGGCCGAAATCCAAGATGGCCACCGGCCAAATTGGCCGATCGGCTTCATTTGAACAAAATGAAATCTTTATCCCATAAGGATGAATCAACTTCCCTTGAACAAACATTAATCGCTCTTAGTTGCTAATTATATATCACAAATTTCGGCCTGATCGCTTCAGCGGTTCTTGGGAAGAAGTGGTTTTTGTGAAATCTAGGTCATCCAAGATGGCCGTTGAACCATTTGGTCAATCAAGTTCCCTTGAACAAACTTGATTCAGCGCTTACATAGATCATATTTCGTGAGTTTTGAATTGATCCCTCATATGGTTTGGGAGGAAAAGATTTTTAAAGACATTTCTAAAAATCGGCCGAAATCCAAGATGGTCACCAACCAAATTGGCCGATCGGGTTCGTTTGAACAAACTTGAATCTCTATGCTGTAAGGATGCTTCATGCCAAATATAATTGAAATCGGCCCAGCAGTTCTCGAGTAGATATTTTAAATTTCCCATTGCTTTAGTATGGGAGCTTTTGGCGAGAAAATGATCCAAGATGGCCGCCAAACTTTCGAAAATTCCAAATTTGATATCAGAATGGCCAAAAACCTATATAAAACCAATTTCTACTGCAAAATCCATCAAATAAAAAAATCCAATATGGCCGCCAAACATGTTATATTTTGATTGGCCCACAGCGGCCATGTTTTTTGACGGATCAACTTCTCTTGAACAAACTTTGCTGGCTCTTAGTCCCTAATCATATCTGCCAAATTTCCCTTCTGCGGTTCTGGAGAAGAACTTATTTTCACTAAAACTAGGTCAACCAAGATGGCCGCCAAACTATTTGACAAATTAAGTTCGCTTGAACAAATTTGGTTGAGCTCTTGCCCTAGATCATATTTCATGAGGTTTCCTTCAATCCCTCAAGCGGTTTCGGAGAAGATTCTTAGACGTTTCTAAAAATCGGCCAAAATCCTAGATGGCCGCTGGCCTAATTGGCCGATCGGCTTAGTTTGAACAAACCTGGAGCCCTATTCCCTAAGGATGCTTCCTGCCAAATATAATTTTAATTGGCCTAGCTGCTCTTGAGAAGTTGTTTAAAGAAAAAGTTGATGGACGGATGACGGACGGTCACCACGACATAAGCTCACTTGGCCTTTCAGGCCAGGTGAGCTAATAATTTGTCTGGGTGTACTATAGGCAGCAACAGCGTCCAGCCAAATTACTTTCAAAATATTCCACAGCATCTTTATTAAATAGTAACAAAATACAGTTCATACAACAACGCTTAGTCATTTAAGCATTCTGATGAACTTATCTACGTCATTCAATGGTAAACTGAATGACTGAGCCAATCCATCCAGTGGTCAATTTTTTAATCTAATCTCTTGGTCTGCAAATGAACATTTTCAATCAGAAAATTTAAATATTATTGAACAAATTTGTGTATTAACGCTTTAACCCTCATATCGGCCAAAACGGCTTCAGCACTGGTCTTGAAAAATGGCCATTTGCAGACCAAGAGACCATTTTTGAAAATTTACCACTGGAATGACTGGCTCCATAACCGAGTCAATCATGCGATTGGTAAATTTTAAAAGTTCTTTTGGTCTGAAAATGGACATTTTCTATGAGAAAATTAAAATTTTCGTGAATAAATTCTAGGGTTAAATGGTTAAACGCGTAAATGAAATTTGTTGCTGTAATATTATTAACCCTTGGAACTCAAAATGCCAAAACATCAAAATCATTTACAATTTAATAAACATTCTGTTAAATATTTTGAAAGTAATTTGACTGGAAGCTGTAGTTGCATATAGCAATAAAAGCCTGCTGTCAAATTAATTTCAAAACATTCAACAGCTTACATGTATAGTGACCTTGAAATTGTGATTCTGGGAATTGAGGGTTAAACCACTTTGTATGGAATTGTTTTCAATAAAACTATTTTCACAAAATAGCAGTAATACGTCTTAATCATATCGCTTTCAAAATATTCAACAAAGCAAATCCTAACATGTAGAAAATTACAGGTATCTTGCAAGCACAATCATGACATGCATGATAGAACATGTTAAAGGACAATTCCGTGATGATAAAAAGTGTGCTTTATTTGAAAGATTACATGTTTAATGAAATTGCTCCAGAATAATAACCAGATAGAAATAGCGTAACCAACTATCGCTAGATAAAGTCGGTAAAACTGACAATTTTTCGCGCATCTGGGAGCTGCCATTTTATCGCGTCTACTGACGTCAGCCCCGCACCACCGCTATTATTGCTATGACTGGAGGAGCGAGGCCAATAGATGCGGGTATATATTTTAAGGAAGTATACGTAAATGATAATAGCAAACGAACTGCTGAAGCGATTCCAATGATTCTAGGATCTCTAAATAGGTGCCGACCTCAGGATTAATGTGATATAATGGATGTTAATATCGGACAAGAGGTTCAAAAGACTGGAATATATTAAAAAAATTATTCATGTAAGATATGATCTGAGAATATGTTATCCTTTTTTTGGTAAAACTCAACATGAGATGTTTTTTGTCCGGCAGACTCTATCTTTGCGTATTGTCATTACATTGGAGTGTGCTTAAAACCGAAAGAAATGGCTATTTGCCTGACCAATTATAAATTTGCTTACGTACCATTAAATTCCGTGTATATTGCGCACTTTTTTGCTCAAATTACATGTTATAAAAAGCTACTGCGCACTATATACAAAGATAAATATTTGTCACATTTTTCTCCTCAGAATTTTTCGTCAGAATCGCAAAATTCAGGGCTGAAATATGATTTTATGCATCGGGAATCAGTCGGGAATAACGATCGCATTCTAACATGTCTATAATGGTACTATCTCAACTAGATCATTAAAATGTCTTACTACTGTCTAAATATTGTGTTATACCTTTATTAAATACCATATAGTGTTGTAAAATTATCAAATAAACCATCATTTAACTTTTTTACAACGCCATTATTTCCTGTAATTTGTTCTAATTTATTTCTATAAAGGGAGGTTACTCCTGTCTTCCCAAGTTGAACATAGAGATGTTTAGAATCCATAGATTACTACACAGATATGGACATAAATGTGTTAAAAAAAGAATGATAGAGCCGATGTTTTTCAAGGTGATCTAGCATTTACATAGATATAGAAAGGAATGTTTTATATGTGCTAAACGGCACAATGTTTTGACCACTCGGCGGGCAGGATGATTATGATTGACAGGTTAAGGTTAAAGGTCACAGCCATCAAGGTATGACGAAGTAACTGTAGAAACGAAAGGATGAGAATAGAAAATCATTTCAAATTGAAGATTATTCAATTTATTTAATAAACAATGCGTGGAATAAACTAGATTATAGCTCTATATTATAATATATTATGATGATGATATACTATAATATATTATATAAACCCCACCCCAACTCAAACAATACCCACAATTGATGACTGTCGATTTTGTAAACGGCAGGCGGTCAGCTCTATCACCTTTGTTTATTGTACTTCTGACCGCGTTAATCCACCCACCCCGCCCCACCACCTGACTACACTGCCTGAGAACCGAGTCTTGAAACCACTCATCTACTGCGTATATGATTGAACAAAATCTCATGGGCAAGCCTTTGATATAGTTATCAAAGTAATTACCGGCACTGTTAGAGTGAGCCAAAATGGATTTGAGTTTTTAAAAATTAAAATCGATTTTATTCTCAAGTATCAGCGCACAAAACTCATATTTTATGAATTGAAACAAAATAAATATCCGATTTTTTATGTTCTAACGACCATTTATGTTAATGATCTCTGCTCAAATCAAATTCGGATTCTACCCTGTTCTGATGGAAATTATATTTGTATTTTTATATCATTCAATAAAGTTTAATACAAAATATTTGCTAAAATGTAGGCAAATGATATTCCCATGATTAAACAACAGAGTAACGCACGCCACAAACAAGGTTTTATAAGGAAAGCCTATTCGACACGCAGTAAGTCATTGATTTTTTTGTTACCAGTTTTCGTGCACACGTCTCTCAATCTTACTGCGCACTATACACGAAAACAACGTTTTTTCAGGCCGATTTTGATTAAATTTAGGGGTGCGCACTATGCACGATAGCGCAATATACACAGGATTTAACGGTAAATATTGCCAGAGTTACCACCAAATGAATTAACATTTTGACATAAAATCTGGGGATTTTCATATTGCCCGGCAAGCTGTAGTAATTTCAATAATTAAGATATTTTGATGGAATTTTTCCCGTTATGTGATAAACTTGGAAAGCTTCGGAACAGTAAATTCTGTCATTGTAGCTGTAATACTCATTCTGATATGGGATGATGGATAGAGCGCATCCTGAAATTTTTGTTTGAAATTTTACTAGCTTTTTCCCGCAGAGTGTATCTTTTGACACATTAGGCCGATTCTAACATCTAGGTATCAGAATTATTACAATCGGTTCTGTGGTTCCGGCAATATTGTCATATCATGTTTTCTTGGAATATATATTTACACTGCCTGAGACATACGCCATAACGGTATCTCGAGTAGGCGGAGTAATTTGACAATACGCACGTGTCAAGTGTGCCACTTCATTTAACCCTTATCGCTTGGTGTAAAATGCGTAGTAGCCTACTTACAGAGATAGTGTCGGGGTACATTTTGAAAAGAAAATGTTGCTGAAACGTGTTGCTGTCGTGCACAAAATGTTACCAAAATGAACACATTCTGATAGGATAGAGAAAATGGAATCTATGCTTCAGCGGTCTAGGGGTTAATGATTACCCACCGACTTCGAATACTAGAATTACTTGAAAAACCTACTAGCTAAACTGGACAATGTCATAATGATGACAAATTAGCACATGTTAGGCCTCCATGCACATACATATTTACTGTACGGCCTTCGTGCTCGGCGGAGATAGCGTAGGTGCGGGGATGACGTCAGGATCGTGTGAAATCTCGCTCTCGTTGCAAAAAAATGGAGCCACCCGGGGGAGATAAAATAATCCCATGTTTACGATGGTATAATTACTCGTATTATTTGTCTATTGTTTTTATTTAGGATCCAATATGTTCGTCATATAATAGTCTTTCAAATAAAGTACATTTTTACCAATCCCGGAATTGTCCTTTAATACCTACATAGCTAGGTAACCGTGGTATTTACGTTGACCTTAATTTTGCTTACCAAATTTCGTCGTTACTAGCGGGTACATCACATCCAAACAGTAGGATATGGTGAGCGATAGATGCACTGGACAAAGCCTCAAAACCAACTGTTAAAACACAAAACACAATTTAGATAACATAAATAATGGTCCTTTCCAGTTTTAGCTATGCCCCGTCCATCATGAGCTAAGCTCCACCCACCCTCGCTTGTGTTGGGATCAATCGATGCCTGAACTTCCTGATTATCAATTTCCACAAAACTATACAAGTAAGCGGTTAAACATTTTGAAACTAATTTGACTGGGCGCTGTTGCTATGGCAGCAACAGCGTCCAGTCAAATTAGTTTCAAAATATTCAACAGAATGTTTATTAAATGGTAAAGACATACAATTTGTACGTGTCGGACTATTAAGCAGACAGACTATTTCGAATCATTCATGACGTCATGTGATATCATATAATAGATGGATAAACTTGGAAAGGTCCATTATGTACTGAATCATATGTTTAAACTAGTAAAACGTGATAAGCCACGTCGCTGAAGTATACCCGACGCTTGTCTTCGGTTGGAGGACGAAAGTCAGATGCCTGACATTGGTGCAGTGCCTCCTATTTATAGGCTACGGAACCCCGGCAAGGGTCCCTACCACTGAGCATGTGCACGCACATGCTCACTGATTGTTCTTACTTGGGAACCCTTGATTAGCTGGGAACCCTTGATTTAGGGTCCCTGCTACTGAGCATGTGCATGCACATGCTCACTGATCGTTCTTAGTTAGGGACCCTTGATAAGCCAGGGAGCCTTGACTCAGGGTCCCTGCTACTGAGTATGTGCACGATGTGCGTGCACATGCTCACTGATTGTTCTTAGCTGGACCCTGTATGTAGGGCCCCTACGACTGACGAGGGTCAGCATTTGAAGGGTAAATGGCTTGGGTGTGCCATTGTTTTGCACATGTTTGTGCACATACACAGTGTGTTCCCTTTTGGTATAAACAGGGAATTAGTGGTAGGGATGAGTTGCTCTTATGATAAATAGTAAGGCAGTGGGAGAGGAGTTTCCAAACCCATTCTGAGATCTGACAGACGGCAATGCTGTTGAATTGGACAGAAATATTTGCAACAGTTTGCAATCGTTTTGCTCTAAACGAGATATCTGAAGAACAGAAAACATGTAGATTGATTTTCGGTAAAAAAACCCAGCCAGTTTGACTTATGTGCACATGTAAATTTGTGTACTTCATTTATTTCTTATCCAGCAATTTCATTGGCAGGAAGTTGACTGATCCCAGCTCATTAATATTTATGAAGTTTCCTGAATTAGTGCAGACATCAAAAGCCTGCAAGCATGGTACTCGATATGGGAACAGAGCGGGAGGGCGAGGACCGTACAATAGGCCGATGGGGAGATAGGTAACTGTGACATATGAAGAATTTATTAAACAAAATTTCAAACACCCCATGTATGTACTTACCTAGATATATCTTCTGGTTTGGAAGCTTCTTTGCTGTACACATGTAGTGATCATTCTAAAAAAAGCCAAACACATCACCTGATCACTGACTTTATTTCTCCATATATTATCCCTTCAACTGTCTTGCTGCTACAAGCACCAAGACAATAATTTCAATGGGCAATAACTCTGGACCTGCTGAATATTTTGAAAACAATTTGACTGAAAGTTGTTGGTGGCCAAGCCACCAACAACTTTCAGTCAAATTGTTTTCAAAATATTCAGCATATCCGGAATTATAAGCCCAATCGAAAATGTAGCTTGCAGAAATTCTCATAGAAAATGTCCGTTGCAGACCAAGAGAACGTTATTATTTAAAATTTCAAGAATCGAGCTAGTCTTCTTCTTTTCGTTCGCTGATCATACCGCCAGTCCTGTAAGTGACTATCGACATGATCATAAGCGTTAAGTGTGTGGATCCATGGTTTATTAGTGCGCCGTGCGGCCTGGAACCTCCGTCTTCAGCATTCGAGGTTTCTGTCAGGGTTACCTCACCCGTACTTCCTTTAGTCGCCTCTTACGACACGCAGAGGATACGGAAGGTGTATTCTAAGCTCCACCTACAGGGCACAGTAGCTAGATTACAGGAGCATGCCACAACTCCCAGCTAAGAATCGAGCTAGTCATTCCAGGTGTAAATTTTCAAAAAGTCTTTTGTTGTTCAGCAAATGAAGTTCTAAAGACCACTGCAGAAGCAGGTTTTTTTTGGCCGGCATGAGTGTCAAACGGGTAAACAAGAGCCATCAAAAGGTTTCTGCAGTGGTCTTGAGAAATATCCATTTGCTGACTATTTTTGAAAATTTAGAACTGGAATGACTGGCTGGATAAAGAAGTAAATTTTGAAGACTAACTAATTTCTCTTGGCCTGACAATGCCTAGGCACGAATTATTATTTTCCTGACCAACCCTGACATTTAAAAGGTCAATTCCTGGAGCACATTACAGGCCAGGAAAATTACATGTTCCTGCGGTGCGGGGCAACCAATTTTTACTGCAGGGCAACCAGATTTTAATGCACTGGTTGCCTTTGGAGACAACACAGATAATTTGTCATTATCAGAACCTGTATATGTACTCATGGTGAGTACTTACTTTATTTAGTCTTAACACTTTCACACGCAAATTTGTTCAAGAAAATTTTATCATGGAAAATGTCCATTTGCAGACCAAGAGAAGACTGTTTTTGAAAATTTACGACTGGAAAGACTGGCTCGGTTATTGAGCCAGTCATTCCAGTAGTAAATTTGCAAAAATAGTCTTCTCTTGGTCTGCAAATGGACATTCCTCAAGACCACTGCAGAAGCCATTTTTGGCTGATATGATGGATAAAGGGTTAATATAATGGTTGTGTTGGTATTTACAATGATTCTATAGTCAGGATAGCTTACACCAATACATATTTTCAGCAAAATTTACAGTGGGGCAACCTAATTTAAATGACATACCTTGTAAAGGGCAACACAATATTTTTCTAATTTTCGAACCTTGAGATATGTCAGTAAAACATTTATAATTCAGGCTCGCTTCAACGGACGACAAAATATTATGTCACTTGTTTTAACATCACAATCAAGATACACGAATAATCTGACATAGACAGACAAATTCTATCGAAATTAAATATAACATGACTATATATATTTTATGAATTGGCACACAAAAAGCCTGATTAGTTCTAAAACAAAGTTATCAAGAGCACTCAGAGATGGTAGACTTCCACGCTCCAGTTTTTGTCACTTTTTTAACCCTTTAATGGTCAAGTCGACCAAAAGCCGCTTTTGAAGTGGTCTTGTGAAATGTCCATTTGCAAACCAACAGAAAAGCACTTGTGAAATTTTACCACTAGAATGACAGGCTTGATAAACGAGCCAGTCATTCCAGCGGGAAAGTTTCACAAATAGTTTTCTCTTGGTCTGAAAATTGACATCTTCGATGAGAAAACTGAAATTTTGCACATAAAATTTGACTGTTAAAGGGTTAAATTACACCTACATTAAACATTACAGGTTTTCTGAAATTTTTCCGGTCCAGACCAAAGTTGGGGAATTTTAGATTAAACAGGAACAACATTTATTGTGTTAAAATTTGAACCAAGTACTTTGAACCATCTAACACTCAAGCCTAAGCGAGTATTCCATAAGGCTTTTTTGATGCCAGTGTACTGGTAGCACATTTGTAGATCACGGGAAAATTATTTTTGAAAATTTACCACTGGAATGACTGGCTCGCCAGTCATTCTAGTGGTAATTTTTCAAAAATAATCTTATCTTGATCTGCAAATTGACATTTCTCAAAACCATTGCAGAAGCCACAGATGTTAAAGGGTTCCTTACAATATCCTCAACACGCTGTATACATATATTTACTTACTCTTGTGGGTGCGGCTCCTGGCATCCGGATGTCCATATTTTGCGTACCCGCAATCAGTGGCATCGTATCAATATGTGAACTACCAATCAGTCCTACTCCTGTGTTTGAATTCTGTTCATTATTCTGACTACTTGGATCATAGATTGGTTCATGACCGCCACCGTGAGGCACAGATTTCACGATGATGGCACAGAGAGTACTGAAAACTAATGCTATAGGCACGCCTTGGAATAACAAATGCATATTGTCACGTGATTGGCTTGTAAATGTGAACCTTTAAATAAATGTGTCACTTCTGTAATAGGTACCGTAGCTCCAATTTGGGAAATGGATTTCTTTAAATATCAAAGGTATTTGGAATTCTGATAAGACAACGGATAAATATTAAACTCTAATCAGGTGCGATGCAATTTTGTGAGCGATTAGTCATCCGTGTCCAGTGCGACATCTGATCACTTCAGTATCTGTAAAATTAAAACACACGCATTAAACTTTTTTGTTTTGAATTTCGAGATACAGATACTTGATAACAAGAGGCCCAAAGGTCTGTGCCGCTTACCTTGACAATCAGACAATCACATTTTTATACATAAAATTGGAGTCTTGTTGATTACGAAATTTCTGGAAAGTACAAGAGTCATAAAAAATAGACCAATTAGATTTCTGCGTAGAAGTTCAGAAGCCACAACCTTCATTGGGTCATCCAATTTCAGTCTGTTTAAAATTACCTGTGGTTAATAATGCTTTACTCTGAAAATCTTATTTTTAAAATTATAATTCATAGAAAATATCCATTTGCAGATCAACAGATTACTTTTGAGAATTTACCAGAGAATGCCTGCCTTGGTTATCATTTAAATCATTCAAAGATTACTCATTAATTTTCTAACACTAAATCTGGTGAAATATGTCAGCTTCTGCAATGGTCCTGTGAAATGTCCATTTGGAGACCACTTCAGAGAAGACTATCTTTGAAGATTTACCAGTGGAATGACTGGCTTAATAACGGAGTCAGTCATTCCAGTGGTAAATTTTCTAAAATAATACTCTCTTTATTTACATACTGTACAAATGGACATTTTCAAGGAGAAATTTTTAATTTCCAGGACCACATTTGAACATTAAACATGACTGTTAACATAATATTAATATTAACCCTTTAACGAACATATTCACTCAGGAAAATCTAAATATTTATGTATTCAATGTAAATTTGCACGCGAGTATGGACGGTAACCTCATTTTGAAAATTGAGAAGCAGAAACATGACTGACTGTCACTTGGTTATCGAGCCAGTCAGTCCCAGTGGAAAGTTTTAAAAAATAGTCATCTCTCGATTTGCAAAATTGACATTCCGCAAGATCACTTCAGAGGCCAGTTTTAGTCGACTTGACCATTAAATGGTTAAAATATAATTCAATATTATATTTGAATAGCTTATACACTTCATTACACAGAATAATTACTTACATACAGAAATATATTCTGACATAAAATATCAATGAATGCCAGCACTAAATGCCTGTATCATGCAATAAGCGTTTAACCCCTTCACCGACAAATCCTTGAAAAACTAAATCCTTTACGAAATAAAACTTCTGAACTGAATATTTGAAATTAATTTGGCTGGAAGCTGTAGCAACGGCATCCAGTCAAATTAATTTCAAAATATTCAAGGGTTTTCCTGCATGGTTACCTTGAAGATGAGATATGTGGAATTCATCGGTCAATGGGTTAAATATTAGAAGTGACCCAAGGGAGGAATCTGTATCGCTCACCTGGAATGTGTGGAACATAGGCGTTTCAAATAGAAAGGTCATCCATCACCGTTATGTAGAACACTAACGTTTGACCAAAACCACAACAAGAACAAGGATGTGTCCTACCAAATTTGGTTAAAATTGTTTCAGAGGTTCTCGAGGCGATATTTTCAATTTTCCATTGATTTATTATGGAAGTTTTAGCCGGTAAAAAAATTCAAGATGGCCAGCAATACATCATTTTCAACAGTTTCGAAAGTGGCACATTTAAAATCAGCATATATATCCAACAAGAGCTCCGCAAATGCCACAAAATACTCCGCCATGATGACAAAGCAATGAATGAGAGCTATTAGACCAGTCATCCTATAAAGTTTCAAAGCGATCTGTTAAATGGTCAAGGAGTTACATGTATCATCCAGAAACGAATTTTCAAGATGGCCACCAGTGGCTGGTAATCATATTGGATTTTGGATTATCGTAAATTTTGATACGTTTTTTCACCCAGACATAGTCCAACCACCCTATGATGTTTCAAAGAGATTCGGTAGACGGTAACAGAGTTATCATCCAGAAAACACTTTGCTGCCCACCAGCCCGGACCACCAATTTTTTTGGTGGGCTATAAAAGCCTAAATAAAATCAATTTTGACTTTTCAGAAGATCCAAGATGGCCGCCAGAAAGATTGACTAATCAAATTTCTCGTTAGAAGCATTGAAACATACCTGCGCAGGATTATTCCACCCAAGTTTCATCGAAATGGATCAGTAATATTGTAGTAGCATTTTAAAGGATTTCTGGATAATTTTTTGAAAATCCAAGATGGCCGTCGAAAAATTGAACAATCAAAATTAATTTTGTTTTGAATAGAATTTCTGGAGCCTACCACCAGTCAAATTTGGTTGAAATCGGTCAAACCATTAAGGAGCTGTGACCTGACCTCTTACCCTGAAGGACATTGTATCAGGCTCTCTCATTGTAAGGAAGCATGGGTCCAGGTTTGGGTCTAGTATGCATAACCATTATCACTGATATCAAAACTAAATTTTCAAATAATATTAAAAGATGAACTGGTGTTAATTTTTCAACAAATTTGGTGGGAGATGGTGCTGTCGTAGACAGCAACATCTTCCACCAAAATTGTTGAAAGTTGTACACCAGTTTCTTTGTCATTCACACAGTAAAAAATTGAATATTGATATCAGAATGGTAAGAGTTAAACAAACATCTGGTATGAAGTTGTAAATTGAGCTAAATATAACATACATGTTAATGTTGAAAAACCAGGGTTTTTTTAAACAAAAATTACAGTCACCAACCTTTTGACCTCAAAGTCATTGTACGATGACCTCTCAGTCAAGTCAGTTATACTCAGTATTAGGAAGCATGTCTCCAAGTATGGATCCAGTATAATTAGCCAAACATGAGATATGAACTGAGAAATTGAGCTAAACACAAAATGTTAATGTTGAACAAGAGGCCCAAGGGGCCTGTGTCGCTCACCTGGAGCACTATGCAGTTTTGTCAAAATTGTTGGTGGGTGGTTTAGGAGTAGTCTTTTAAATGAGTTTGTAGACATTTTTGCAAGTCCAATATGGCTGCCAAACATGCTACATTTTGAGTGGTCTACTGCGGCCATGTTTCTGACATAGCTCCTTCCCCTGAACAAACTTCAATGGCACTCAGTACCTAATCATATCTCCCAAATTTCGTCCCAATCCGCTGTGGTTCTGGAGGTTATCCAAGATGGCCACCAAACTGTTTGGCCAATCATGTTCCCTTGAACGAATTTGGTGTAGCTCTTGCCCTAGATGCATTTTATGCGTTTTGAATTGATCCCCAAAGGGGTTTTTGAGAAATTTTTTAGACATTTCTAAAAATCGACCAAAATCCAAGATGGTGTAAGAATACATGTGTACATTTTAAATTTCCCATTGCTTTAGTATGGGAGATTTTGGTGGGTAAATGATCAAAGATGGCCGTTAAACTGTTTATCCGACGGTCTCGAAAATGGCAAATTTGAAATCACAATACCCAAAAACACATATAAAACCAATTTCGGCCTCAAAATCCCTCAAATAAAAAAATCCAATATGGCCACCAAACATGCTATATATTGATAGGCCCATATCGGCCCATTTTTTCGATGGATCAACTTCTCTGGAACAAACTTTAATGGCCCTTAGTCCCTAATCATATATCACAAACTTCGGCATGATCACCTTAGCGGTTCTGGGGAAGTTGTTTTTGGGAAAATGAGGTCATCCAAGATGGCCGCTGAATCATTTGGTCAATCAAATTCTCATGAACAAACTTGGGTCAGCTCTTGCCCTAGATCATATTTCATGAGGTCTGAATTGATCCCTCAAAGGTTTTGGAGATCTTTAGACATTTAGAAAAATCGGCCTAAATCCAAGATGGCCAACGGCCAATCGGCTTCGTGTGAACAAAATGGAATCTCTATCCCCTAAGGATGCTTCCTGCTAAATATAATTGAAATCGGCGCAGTAGTTCTCGAGAAGACATTTTAAATTTCCCATTGCTTTAGTGTTGGCCAATCGGCTTCGTGTGAACAAAATGGAATCTCTATCCCCTAAGGATGCTTCCTGCTAAATATAATTGAAATCGGCGCAGTAGTTCTCGAGAAGACATTTTAAATTTCCCATTGCTTTAGTATGCATGGGAGCTATTGGCGGGAAAATGATCTAAGATGGCCGACAGAGCGTTTATCCGACAGTTTCGAAAATTGCAAATTTGAGATCAGAATACCCAAAAACATATATAAAACCAATTTTGGCCTCAAAATCCATCAAATAAAAAAAATCTAATATGGCCGCCGAACACGCTATATTTTGATTGGCCCACCATGGCCATGTTTTTTGACGGATCAACTTTTCTTACACAAACATTAATACCCTTAGTCCCTAATCATATCTGCCAAATTTCGGCCTGATCTCTTCAGCGGTCCTGGATAAGCAATTTTCGCTAAAACTAGGTCAACCAAGATGGCCACCAACTTGGTTGAGCTCTTGCCCTAGATCATATTTCATGAGGTTTCCTTCAATGCCTCAAGCGATTTCGGAGATCTTTAAAGACGTTTCTAAAAATCAGCCAAAATCCAAGATGGCCATCAGCCAAATTGGCCGATCGGCTTCGTTTGAACAAACTTGTATCCCTATGCCCTAAGGATGCTTCCTACCAAATATAATTGAAATCGGCACAACAGCTCTTAAAAAAACTACTTTTAACCAAGGTCACAATGACATTCAACTTTGACCTTTTGACCCCAAGGTTATTTTGTCATTCCATCTCATTATAAGGAAGCATGCGTCCAAGCGTGGGTGCAGTATGATACAGGAGATATGAAATGATAAGTTGAGCTAAACGTAAATTTGACGCTGTTGCCGTTGTCGCCACAATCACTGTTGCCGCCACCACAGCGTCATAATTATTTGTTTTACTTCACAAAGTTGAGCTAAAAATAGCATTTTCTCTGCTCCAAATTACTACCAGCAGACTAGGACTGAGGTTCATGACGATTTTCATAAACCGAACTGGTTCATGACACGGATGTCAGAACCACGAACTGGTTCACGAAACCTTTTTAATATCTGAATGTATGCGAAAACGGCCAGAAAATAATATTTAAAGGCATGTGACTTTACTGGCTAAACAAGAATTCCTCAGAATTAAATGTATCGCCTATCTCCTGTTTGTCACAGTAACATTGACCTTTGACCTTGTGACCCCAACATCATCATGCTGTTTCTAAACATTATAGGCAACCATGTATCCAAGCTTAGTTGCAATAGGCTTAACCAACCCTGAAATATTAGCCGAAAAGTTTTGCTAAACGCAAAAAATTAATGTTGAAAAAGCAGTTCTGTATCAAGGTCACAGTGACCGTGACCTTTGACCTTGTGACACCAACATCATCATGCTGCTTCCTATTATTACAGGTAACCATGTATCCAAGTTTAGTTGCAGTAGGCTTAACCTATCCTGAAATATAATCTGAGAAGTTTTGCAAAACACAGAACCGTAATGTTGACAAAACCGCCGTTGGAAAAGTGATACAACTAGGTCTATGTCTCACTTTCTGCTTCGCAGGCGAGACAAAAACCACAAATGACAAGTTCTGACAACAAATGCTAGAAAATAATATAAGATTCATAGCCAGCTACGTTCCATTCATGGCCATATGGGTAAATCACACTTAGAGAACATTCAGACAGTACTTCTCTTTTAAACCCCTCACTGACATATTCCCTGAAAATGTACATTCTTAAGATATAAAACTTATTGTTGAATATTTTGGAACTAATTTGACTGGAAGCTGTTTTATTCCAATTAATTTTCAAAATATTCAACAGTCTTCCTGTATGGGCTTGCCTTGAAAATGAGGTATGGGAATTCATCAGTGAATAGGTTAACTTATGTATGGATCAATGAACCACACGACTCCCATCCAAGCGAACAGAACCATGACTCGTCTTCCATTGGTTTGTTTGTTACAGCCCTATAATTACTAGAAACTGTTATATTTGCTGTCTTGACTACTCCATGGTTATAACATCCATTGAGAAATTTGAGCCTTGTTGAAAGTACATGTATCAGCTAATCCATATATAAATCAGAGTCAGGGTGGAAACCACTGTCAAACATAATTCATGAATCCAGTTTCTCAGTCAATTATATGATGTCATAATCAACTGTGACGTGTAAGATGATATCACAATCATATTACATCATGAATGACTTGATTTAGTCTGTTTTAAATGCTTACATCAGGTTGTACGAACTATATGTCTTTACTATTTAATAAACATGCTGTTGAATATTTTGAAACTAATTTGACTAGTTAAACACAGTTAAATTGGTTTCAAAATATTCAACACCTGACCTGTATATTTTTCTGGAAATTTAGATTCAGAGTGCGGGGATCGATTGACCCCAACACAGTCAACTCATGGGTAGAGCTTAGCTGGAGATGGGCGGGGCATAACTAAAACTGGATCCTCCATTGCTAGAGAAGACAACACAAGTGATGCCTTAATGCGGAACAGATGACCAAAATTGCATACCAGTAGGAGATGAGGCCATCCATAAAAATGATTTTGTTTCCTGCAAACCAGGTGGGGAAAAAAGACCAGTAGGGAGGGAAGAAATTAATTTTTTTCCAATTATTAATTTATTTTAAATGGGTCATATATATTTGTTTTTCAGATATTTGACTAGATGTCCATTAAATATGGTTTTAATTGCCAAATTTGTCATGTTTTTCACGACACAATTAGCAAAAGGGATTCACATTGCATACAAATGGCATTAAAAACATTGTAATTTGTATAGTTTGACAACTTTATGCATGGTTTAACATTTCTGCTGGGTACAAGAAAAAATTATTTTACTCCCGGTCAGGTGAAAAAAGAGAAATCTCAACTAGGAGGTTTACAGGAAACACAAGAATTCCGCGGAATTAAATGTCTCGCCTGTCTCCTGTTTGTCACAGTTACCTTGACCTTCTGCCCTCAATGTTATCATGCTGCTTCCTAACATTATAGGCAACAAGGTATCCAAGTTTAGTTGCAATAGGATTAACCAATCCTGAAATATAAGCTGAAAGGTTTTGCTAAAAGCAAAATCTTAATGTTGAAAAAGCAGAGTTCTGTATCAAGGTCACAGTGACCATGACCTTTGACCTTGTGACTCCAACATCATTTACTGTGTGACCCCCAACATCATCATGCTGCTTCCTAACAATATAGGTAACCATGTTCAGTTGCAATAATAGGCTTAACCAATCCTGAAATATATGCTAAGAGGTTTTGCTAAACGCAAAATCTTAATGTTGAAAAAGCAGTTCTGTATCAAGGTGACCGTGACCTTTGACTTTGTGACCCAAACATCATCATGCTGCTTCCTAATATTATAGGTAACCATGTATCCCAATTTAGTTGCAATACATGTAGGCTTAACCAATCATGAAATATAACCCGAGAAGTTTTGCTAAACGCAAAAACATAATGTTGACGCCGTCGCCGCCATCGGAAAAGTGATACCTATGTCTCGCTCTTTCTGCTTAGCAGGCGAGACAAAAACTCTTTTATTTTGGCCTGAACAATAGATTTTCGGTTTGCTTGCCTGGGGTTCAGCAATTCATGAGACATACATAACTTAAGGCGATGCTAATCTCATCTCAAATATTATACTGCACCGATAGATTATGGTTTATAGATTCCAGATCATTCATATCCTGTCACATTCCCGTTTCTGTATCACAATTATCTGCTTTGTAATATCGCATAAATGTTGAACAGTGATCGCCACCATTTTGTCTCCTCAAGCGATAGTGTGTGATGTCATGTAAGTGCCAATGCATTAGATTCTTTATTATGTAACACTCATCTCGTTGAATATTTTGAAACTAATTTGACTGGAAGTTGTTGCTGCCTGTGGCAGCAACAACTTCCAGTCAAATTAGTTTCAAAATATTCAACCGCTTACCAGTATGCTTGCTTTTATACCACACTGCCAAACTATAGCTGGCGCCTCTATGACTGAGCTATATACCGCGCCAGGCACGCTAGGATTTTTCTGATTGGTTGAAAAGTAAATCATGACAGCCATCATAGGCTGTAGAGATGTAGCAACATTTAGCTACTAAAGCCTGAATATCTTTCTTTAGCGGCATGATAAAAGATTAACATTACCTGCATAGTTTATGACTGGTATATTATATCACCTGAATAGCTATCAAGAGTTCAGATTAGTTATCCGTGAATACACGAATGATTTTTTAATGTTTTCTGACATGTCTAAGAGTAATTTTCCCATATGACCATGAATTTAACTTACATGACTTGTTTCTTGGCTGTTTAACTTTCATATCTGCCAAAAACCACCTCTGCAGTGGTCTTGAGAAATGTCCATTTGCAAACCAAGAAGACTATTTTTTTTAAATTTACCACCGGTGGTAAATTTTCAAAAATAGTCTTCTCGTGGCCTGCAAATGGACATTTTCTATGACAAAATTTAAATCTTCTTGACCAAATTTTAGTGCTACATGGTTTAATCTAATGTATATACTAACATTTGTTGTCAAAACTTGTCACATTGAGCATTCATACTATTTTACCACTAGTACAACCACCTGCATTCGAATATTATTTTCAGTTAGATATTATTTATCACATTTACATTAGCATTTTAAAAAGGTTGGTGAACCACAGAGACTGTACAGCGGTAACATTTAACCATAAAAAGTAAATTCTTTACGACATAAAATTTATTCAGCTGTATATTTAGAAATTAATTTGACTGGAAGCCCTTGCTGCCTACATGTATTCTACAGTTTTCCTGTGTGGTTGCCATGAAAATGAGATATGGGGAAATCATCGGTGAAAGGGTTAATATGGCATGACCTGCTAGTAGTTGCTAATTGCTAATGCTAATACAGTTAATGATTTGATTATCATCAAGTCTGCCGGAAGCAACTTCTGCATTAGTGTTGAGGAATGTCCACTGGCAGGCCAAGAAGACTATTTTAAACAAGAGTTTTACTGAAACTCAACTTATGGCCGCAGGTATACTTGTTTGAGGAATGCTAAATGATGTGACGTTTGTCTTTGATAATTCTCTAAGAAAGGAGGGGGGGGTTCTATTAGGTACACATTTGGAATTCACGGCAAAGACATCACTAAAAATCTTGAAAGTCTTAACAGCTGCATTGATCATTACAATTACAAGATAATTTTGATGAATTTTAATCTTTCAAGGAAGATAACTGGCAAATATTGGTGGATTTTGCTGAAACGAAATTATGACACTTCGTCTATCTCAAAACATTTGATGAATAAAAAATTGTGAGTGTAGGTTCAAAACTGTTCGAGATCTGGACCGGACAAGAAAATATTGACAAATTTTAATCTTTCAAGAAACATAACTTTGGCAAATATGGGCAGATTTTCCCTTCATCTATCCATATTAGATCCAATGAAAACAAGAACACTTTAACAAATTTTGTATTTCAAGGGAGATAACTCTGGCAATTATGGGGGGGATTTTGCAGAAAGGAAATCATGACACTTCGTCTATACCTAACACATCTGCCGGAAAAAAAAGTGTAAATGTATAGGTTCAAGTCTTCAAGATCTGGCCCGGACAAGAAAATCTTTATGAATTTTAATCTTTCAAGGGAGATAACTCTCACGAATATGTGAGGATTTTGTCGAAAGGAAATCATGAGACTTCGTCTATACCTAACACATCTGCTGGAAAAAAAATCTTTAGAAAAAGAATTTGTGAGTGTGGGTTTAAAAACTCTTCGAGATACATGTATGACCTGGACAAGACAATTTTGACGAATTTTAATCTTTCAAGGGAGATAACTCTGGCACATATGGGAAGATCTTGTAGAACCGAAATCATGACACTTTGCCTATACATAACACATCTTCTGAAAAAAAATTGTGAGTGTAGGTTCAAAACTCTTCAAGATCTGTCCCGGACAAGAAAATTTTGACAAATTTTAAGCTTTCAAGGGAGATAACTCTAGCGAATATGGGAGGATTTTGCAGAATCAAAATTATGACACTTCATCTATAGGTAATATATCGGCTGAAAAAAAATGGTGACTGTTGGTTCAAAACTCTTTGAGATCTGTCTCGGACAAGAAAATTTTGACAAATTTTAAGCTTTCAAGGGACATAACTCTAGCGAATATGGGAGGATTTTGCAGAATCAAAATTATGACACTTCATCTATAGGTAATATATCGGCTGAAAAAAAATGGTGACTGTTGGTTCAAAACTCTTTGAGATCTGTCTCGGACAAGAAAATTTTCACAAATTTTAATCCTTCAAGGCCGATAACTCCAGCGAATATGGGAGGATTTTGCCGAATAGAAATCATGACACTTCGTCTATAGATAATAGATCTGCTGAAAAAAATTTGTGAGTGTAGGTTCAAAACTCTTCGAGATCTGCTCCGGACAAGAATCAGACAGATGCACAGATGGACGGACGGACGGCGAGCGCCATCACATAATACGACCCCGCTTTGTGCCGCCATATAAAAATTCAGCACAGGAATGACTGGCTCGATAAATGATGGTCAATAAAACTAGACTATCCTCTTCCCGAATGTCCATTTGCTGGCCAAAAGAATAATATTTTTGGAAATTGACCACTGGAATTTGTTGGCTTGATTATTCAGCCAGTCATTCCAGTGGTGAATTAAAAAATATACTCTTCTCTTAGCCTACAAATGGACATTTCACAAGACATCTACAGAAGCCAGTGTTGGCTGGCTTGACCATTAAAGGTTTGACACTATACGATGTATATTACCATATTAGGGTTGATTCACTACTACACAAATACACATGTTTATAAGATAAAATTCTGTGTATTTTGAAAACAATCTTACACAAAAAAAGACACCTTCAAATATCCAGAATCTATCATTAATCCTACATGTACTGCATACTTCTGAATGATGGCTCCGAAAACAACATTTCAATACAAAGATGCTTATTTGTTCTGTAGGTCTATGGGTACGTACAATACAGACCAGAAATACATTGTAACTTTAAATGTTTCCAAACAGTACAATTTTAAAGAGAACTAAAATGTACTCTTGAATAGTTTGTACTTAGTTCGATTGGATTTCAATCAAACCCTTTAACACTTATATTAGCCAAAAATGGCTTCAGCAGTGGTGTTGAGAAATGTTCATTTGCAGCCTAAGACTATTTTTGAAAATTTACCTCTGGAATGACTGGCTCGATAACCGAGCCAGTCATTCCAGTGGTAAATTTTCAAAAATTTTAGTCTTCTCTTGGACTGCATATGGACATTTTATATGAGAAAATTTAAATTTTCCTAAGCGATTTCAAGGTTTACGGGTTAAATCCAAAATATTTGACAGTACATTTTATTTTGCTTTGTAAACATTTAGTTATTTCTGAGTTGCACATGTTGTTCTGTCTATGAAAGCTGCCATGTGCCATGGCGAGACAGGTGCTAATGACTCACCTGTATTAGGTCAGGCAAACTGACAACAGCAATTTGAGCTCAGATAATTGACAGAACATCTGGCAGACACAATGGCAGAGTTTCCTGCAAAATAATGGAATAATTTGCCTTAAATCACAAAACTACATGTAATTCTGTCCTGTGGACTGGTGGAAGCATTTCGGGGCTATGATGATACTGGCGCTGTCATCAGTTGTGGGTTCGATTCCCTGTCTAAACTAATTCTGAGAAACTTCAGAAATATATTTAGTGTAGGACAGTGGCCATAATGTCTTCACCCGCGTGTCCTCAAAGTGGATTCTGCAGTGCCTTTAAGAAATGTCCATGTACAGACAAAGTGAAAATGATTTTTGAAAATTTGAGACTGGAAAGACTGGCTCGATAACCAAGCCAGCCAGTCATTAGTGAAAAATTAACAAAAAATCTCATGGTCTGCAAAGAGATATTTTCTATGAAATTTCTTCTTGAATATATTTGATGGTAAATTTGATGGTCAAGATTTGTCGGGGAAACTGAAACTTCTGTTTTGTCAGCATCCATTTGGAGGCCACGTGAAGACAGTTTTTGACAATTTACCACTGAAATGACTGCTTCGGTTATCGAGCCAGTCATTCCAGTTCCAGATATTAATTTTCTCAATCATAGCCTGCAAATGGACATCATCTCAAAATCGCTGCAATGATAGGTATTGGTCGGCTTCGCGTGTTGCTCTCTTACGCTAAGACAACAACAACTTTCAGCAACATTGATTTAAAAAAAACCCCAGAATCTTCTACAAACTCTGTAATGATGGCCCCTTCAGCATCAGCGAGAGAAGTGTTAAATGATTTACTTTATGCATTGTAGATGATATGTACTGAAGGGTGTTGGCAAAATGACATTTTGCTGTATGTTTTGACTTAAAACTGCCTTAGTCACCCACAACTTTTAGTCAAACTTACTGCAACCTAATGAGTTACAACCTTCAAAGATTACAACCCCTTTGAAAGCATGATCCTGATGATCAATAATCTCAAGTGTCAATATAAGATGATACCATCTTAGGCGGATGTGGGAGGGAATGAGGGGTGGGTGGGTTATGGTGGGATAATTCCTCAAATCAATATTCTGATAATTAGACACTAATTACCGTATAAAAGATTTAGCAGAAATATGCAAACGTGACAATTGAGGTCAGGCTTGTTTAAGAAAAAAAATTAAATATTTAAAAAAAAAAAATCTTATCTATTTAGATACATTAAAATACCCAATTGTATTCCGAATTTTTAAACTTCGATATTATACATAAACATGTATCACAAGAATCTAGTTATTATCTCGATTAACCCTTTAACGGGAAAGCCGGCCAAAACCGGCCTCTGTAGTGGTCGTGGGAAATGTCTCTTTTGTAGGCAAAGAGAAGACCATTTTGGAAATCTTACCACTGGAATGACTGGCTCGATAATGGGTGCCAGTCATTCCTGAGGGAATTTTTCAAATATTATCTTCTTGGGCCTGCAAAATGGACATTTTCTAAGAGAAATTTAAATTTTCTTGACCAAATTTGACCATGAAAGAGTTAGGCACAAATATACGAAGAATTTATATTTTTAAAACTAACTTCAACCCTTGTAATACCAGTATCTCAATATCAAGACAACTATACATTAAAGCTGTTGAATATTTTGAAACTAATTCGACTGGAAGCTGTTGCTGCCATTGTTGCTGCCTATGGCAGCAACAGTTTCCAGTAAAATTAGTTTCAAAATATTCAACAGAATAATCCTTACATCATAAAGACCTTGTTGATCCTCGTTTGTGAGGGGCAACAGGTTAAAATACGCGCATAGCAGTTGATAGAATTTAGCATGAATCACAGGTATGGAGAAGCCTGATAATGTTTTCTACAGAGAATTCACCAGATTCATCTGAATTCTGGTACATTGTAGGCTACTGAGTAAATTCAATACATTACAAACCCTTCACAGAGGACAAGATCTATAGAGGTCACATTGTTATAATATGCAGGTATAATGACATGTTTTTATGTACATACATACATGTAACGTCAAATACACATATATTATATAATTATAGGCGTTGATGTGAATTGCCCAAACATGCTGAATATGAATATATATATATATATATATATATATATATATATATATATATATATATATATATATATATATATATAGTATATTCTTTATGATATAAAACTTATTTTACTGCATATTTTGAAATTAATTTTACTTGAAGCCATTGTGGCTTCCGCAGCAATTGCTTCCAGTCAAATTGATTAAAAAAAATTCAACAGTTTTTCTGTATGGATACGATAAAAATGGGATATAGGGAATTCATCAGTGAAAGGGTTATTCTAGTCAGTGCATGACATGCACGGGCATACAAACTGGAATGCATGCGCATGCGCACACACATCAGCCTTGCATCATGAGATTCCATCCCAAAAATGTTTCAAAACATTTTGCTAATCTGCAAATTATTGACAATCTGCTGTTTTCGCATTAATTACATGTACATCATATAATATAGACAAGAGTTTTAGTGAAACTCAACATACGCCCGCAAGCATACTTGTTTGAGGAATGCTAAATGTGAATAGTTAGTCTTTGATAATTCTCTGAAAAAAAGGGGGGGGGGGGGGCGCAACTTCTATTAGGTACACATTTGGAATTCACAGCAAAGACATCAATAAAAATCTTGAAAGTCTTCACTGCTGCATTGATCATTACAATTACAACAATGAACGAATTGATGAATTTTAATCTTTCAAGGGAGATAACTCCCGCGAATATACGAAGACTTTGCCGAAATGAAATCATGACTCCCGCGAATATGGGCGGATCATGATAAAAGACAAAATCATGACACTTCGGCTATACGTACCACATCTTTGAAAAAAAATTTGTGAGTGTGGGTTCAAAATTCGAGATTTGGATCAAGACTCCCGCGAATATGGGCGGATCATGCCAAAACAAAATCATGACACTTCGGCTATATGTAGCACATCTTTCGAAAATTTGTGAGTATGGGTTCAAAACTCTTCGATATTTGGCGTGGACAAGACAATTTTGATGAATTTGAATCTTTCAAGGGAGATAACTCTGGCGAATATGGGCAGATCTTGCCGAACCGAAATCATGACGCTTTGCCTATACATAACACATCTTCTGGAAAATAAATTGTGAGTGTAGGTTCAAAACTCTTCGAGATCTGTCCTGGACAAAGCAAATTTCGATGAATTTTAAGCTTTCAAGGGAGATAACTCTAGCAAATATGGACAGATCTTGCCGAACCGAAATCATGACACTTCGCCTATACATAATACATCTTCTGGAAAAAAAATTGTGAGTGTAGGTTCAAAACTCATCGAGATCTGTCACGGACAAGAAAATTTTGCCGAATTTTAATCTTTCAAGGGAAATAACTCTAGCGAATATGGGAGAATTTTGCCGAATCAAAATCATGACACTTCTATAGGTAATATATCTGCTGGAAAAAATTGTGACTGTAGGTTCAAAACTCTTCGAGATCTGTACCGGACAAGAAAACCGTGACAAATTTTAAGCTTTCAAGGGAGATAACTCTAGCAAATATGGGAGAATCTTGCCGAATCAAAATCATGACACTTCGTCTATAGCTAATATATCTGCTAAAAAAAATTTGCGAGTGTAGGTTCAAAACTCTTCGAGATCAGCTCCGGACAAGAATCAGACGGACGGATGGACGGCGAGTGCCATCACATAATACGACCCCGCTTTGCGCGGGCCTATAAAAATGAGAAAAGCTGATTTTGTGCATGAAGAGCGCTCTGGAACGTTTTACCTGAAGGCTGAATTGGGTGCATATGCGCAGTAAGACATGTGCAGCTGAATGAAAGATGCAGGCATAACCGCATACATGCACACAGATGTCATGGATGTATGCACATGCACCGCGACAATCACGGATGACTACACATGCACAGACCAAAGCTCATACGATCCTACAATGTTTACAGTACTGAGTAGGCTCAAATGGGAGAAAATTTCAATCTGGTTCATTTGCAGAACTAGAAGACTTCAAAAAAAAATTTACCACTAGAATATTAAACTGGCTTGGTTACCGAGTAAGTCATTGGGATGGTAAATTTTCAAACAGAAATGTGGTTGCAACGCAACCATGAAGCTCGGCATTACAATTTGAACAAGTTGCATTTAAATAGGCATGATGGGCAATTTCCGGAAAATCCAAGATGACCGCCAAAGAAATTGACCAATCAAAATTCTCATTTGATTTCCTGAAGCTTATCATCATAGGGTCTCATTCCACACAAGTTTGGTTGAAATCTAGTCATTGATTAGTTTGAGTAGTAGCAGCAATAACTGTAAAATTGATCATAAAATTGATCAATCAAAATTCAGAATAAAAGGTCTAGAGCCTAGCACCCTAGAATCCGTCTAGCTAAATGTGGCCAAATTTCGTTGAATTATGTCAAGCAGCTAAGGAGGAGTATGAATATGTCCCGTAAACTTTTCATGAAATCTAAGATTTTGGTTTAGTATGATTAATGAAAGATGAGATCTAAACTGCTAAGTTGAATTAAACGGAAAATGATAATGTTGACCGTTGACCTTAACATCATTGTGGGATGTCGTGTCCTTATGAGGAAGCATGTGTTTAAGATTAGGTCCAGTATGATTAACCAAACCTGAGATATAAACAAAAAAGTTGAGCTACATGTAAACGCAAATTGGAGGCCGCCGCCACCACTGCCCCCGAACATGCAGGGTATCGCAATAGCTTGTTTTACTTCGTAAAGTCAAGCTAAAAATAGTCTTCTCATGTTTTGCCAAAGGACCATGAGAGACTTTCTGTCTTTAGCTGGCTTGAGTGTTAAAAAGGTTTATCAATATAGAGGCTTCCACAGGGCTTGTGGCAATGACTATTACATCACTTCACCAGAACACAAAGTATCAGAAATTAAGCAACTTACATGTGTATAATATACATATAAATGAGCAATCAGATTTTGACTGCAAAGGAACAGGGTCTTCAACACCCCAAGAGAAACCACAAGGTTAAGTCTGGTGAAGACACTGAGTACTGAATCTTGAGTTATCACCAGAAACATAGCTTTCATTTAACCCTTTAACACTCATATCAGCCAAAAAGACAGCTTCTGCAGTAGTATTGAGGAATCTCCATTTGCACACCAAGAAGACAATTTTTGAAAATTTATCGATGGAATGACTGGCTCAATAACCGAGCCAGTCATTGCAGTGGTGAATTTTTAAAAATAATCTTCTCTTGGTCTGCAAATGGACAGTTTCTAAGAGCAAATTAAACTTTTCTTTAACAAATTGAGGGCTAAAGGGGTTAATCGGGTCACCATAACTTTGACCTTTCACCGTGTGACACTAAACTCAAACAGGAGATACATTTCAAGTTTTGCCCATCCCATTTCTAGCCAAACTCCACCAACATTTTAACAATGTTGGAATCGATTTGAAATTTTGCTTAGTAATGGTACATGTTATATGTACTTTCAGTAGAATTTAAATTATTACATGGAAATGCAGACAGAAATGCAAAAAAGAGAGTAAAAAACCCAACCAAATATATTCTATTATATTTATAACCACATGTACAATGTAGAATGCAGTCGATGGCACGCCATCGTAAATCCCCACACTTTGGCCACCCTTGACATTCTGCACCACCGCCACCACCCACCCAAACCTGGGGGTGGATCCTAATGTAAACATTGTCTCGCAATCTGCAATCACATGGGTAACTACTAACATACATATATACCAAATTTGGTTGAATTCCACCAACTTTGACTTTCCTCCATCCTGCCCCCACTCCCATCTTGGGGACGGAGCCTAATGAAATGCTGCATGGGTAACTGACATAACAAATTTGATTGAATTCCACCAAATGATTTCAGAGGAGATACAGTAGCCAGATAGACAGACGGATGAAGGGGCATATGCGATTGCAATTTATCCCATCAATGTTTTCGAAACGTGTGGGGATAATTAACCCATAACCCCTTTTTAATCCTTGAATTTTTTCAAGAAAATTTATATTTTCTCATAGCAAATGTCCATTTTCAGATGAAGATAAGACTATTTTTGAAAATCTAGCACAGCAATGACTGGCTCGGTTATTGATCCAGTCATTCCAGTGATAAATTTTCAAAAATAGTCTTCTCTTGGTCTGCAAATGGACATTTCTCAAGACCACTGCAAAAGCATTTTTGGCTGATATGAGTGTTAAAGGGTTAATTGTCAATATATAATTTTTTATTTTGTCAATATCAAAGAAATTGGTGTAAATTTTTCAACAATTTTGGTGGAAGATGTTGCTGTCTATGACAGCACCATCTCCCACCAAATTTGTTGAAAAACGAACAAATTCATCTTTTAATTTAATTTGAAAATTTTCACACCAGAGTGCTAAGGGTTAAAGGTCGGGGCCCTGTTAAACAGGGAAATAATGTACCTGTATCCATTTCCAGAACATGAGCCTATTTTTGAAAATTTACCACTGAAATGACTGGCTCGGTTATCGAGCCAGTCATTCCAATGGTAAATCTTCAAAAATAGTTTTCTCTTGATCTGTATTTTACTGATATAAATTTCACAATATTTACCGAAGACATCCGGACCAGTTTGACCATTAATAATTAATGTTATTGGTATATAAATCAATAACTACAAACAGTACCAGAAATACATGTATCCTTCCAGTCCACATACGCGCCATTTGTCAACAAATTCATAAATAACCAGAGCCATACAATAACGTTCTAAAATATATCTATCTCTTAAACACATTTCGTTCTAATCCACATAATATTCATAAATGCCAAATTCAATGCTAAAGCCCTGATGAATATTTAAAAATTTTTTTAACTGAAAACTGTTTTCAAAATACATGTATTCAGCCTGTTTCGGATAAATTTCATTCACGAGAAATTGTGTTACTAGGAATTCAGAATACAAAAGGTCTGATAACTAGATAATACATATGTACAATATAGATACACGTAAGCAGTTATTTTAGCTAAACTAGGATCTTATATCATTTAACCTTTAGCACATTGATGTCAATATTCAATCTTTTACTGCGTCAATAGCAAAGAAACCGGTGTTTATTTTTCAACAATTTTGGTGGACGATATTGCTGTCTATGACAGCACCATCAGCTTCCACCAAATTTGTTGGAAAATAAAACACAAAATTATGACATCAACGTGCTAAGGGTTAAACACGCTCTCTGAAATGAACTAGGTACATCAAACTTTCAAAGCAGTTAACTCATTCAAGCATACATTCACTGATAAACCCGGATACACACCATGCTCAAGTGATAAAAATAAACAATAAGGATGTTCAGAGGTAGAATTATAAATAAAACAGGAATTTGAGATGGTCCTAAGTGTGCCTCTAAAAGGGACATTGATTTTCAAAACAGACATGTTTGACAGATTTTTCAATAACTCTGGTTCTATTAATCTTCTCCAAACTTTGGTGGATTGGATGTTTTTCCCTGCGCTCCCGAAGATGAGTGTCAATTTTGAGGTCAAAATAGACACTTTTGATGCCACGGTGGTCAGAGTAAAGAATATATCAGCAACTCGGTTATTAGATAAATTTGTCCTAGTATTAAAAAGAATGTGAGCGAACGTTATTGCTCATTGGCCAGATGAGCTGAATAGAACACCTTACCCGTAACGGAGACAACGGATTGCTTTTCTCTATGACAGGTCACAGTATGACTACCAGTCCTAACACTAACATGACTAGGTGGTCAAGCAGACCCAAACTGGCCTCTGCAGCGCTATTGAAAAATGTTCATTTGTAGGCCGAGAAGACAATTTTTACAAATTGACCACTAGAATGGCTGGCTCAATAATCGAGCCAGTCATTCCAGTGGGAAATTTGCAAAAAAATAGTCTTCTCTTGGCCTACAAATGGGCAATAACTTTAAGCAAAAGCTAAAATTTGTATGCCAATTCTGTCCATTAAAGGGTTAATTCGAGGAGGACACTCCCATGAACATGTCACCCATTGACATGTTCACGCCCCTACCAGCAACGGCCTCCCGCCTATTAGCCATTGCTGATATGCCAGGAACTGCGGTACCGTACGGTTCCGCCGCCACCCTATGGAACACACACAGTCCATGGAGTAGGCCTGCACGGAAAACCGTGCAGACCCGTAGTGGTTGCGGAACCGTGGCCAAACACGGGCGCCAACGACACCCCATGTCTGACCGCCGGACCAGGCGAGATAGGTGAGTACCATGCCTGGCCGGCCACACCCGTCACTGTGTTGGTTGGCGGCAAACCAACCATCACGGGACCGGTGCCCGGTACCGGAGTGGCCTCAACCACGGGCGGAGCCGCTGCCCTGGCTTGCGTCAGGCCAGACAGATGGAGGACGGGTCCGCCCAGGACGGAATCGACCTCCATGCTCTCCACCCGCGGCATCACAGGCTGCAGCAACCTCTCCTCCTCAGGTGGCCGCAGAGAGACAGAAAATTCCTAAGTTTTTCTGGTACCAATTAAAGTACGCAGCACCAAGAATCAGATGCGCAAATTAATGAAACATTTTCTTCACATAAACATCCGAGAAACACGGGTGTGACGTCACCCGCTCGGATCTTACGGAGAACGACGTCAGCCGATAATCGTGTTAAAACACTGATAAGCCAACGCCTAATTTCATATCTGCCGATCGCCTGTTGGGGTTTAAAGGAAGGCGATCATCTGGCATATTTCGTTGTTAACACATGTCCCAGATTCTTTGGGGTTAGAAATTGGAACATGCGACACAGACAAAATTTTAGAGACCTAAGTCTTTTAACTATGGAATAACATGGAAATATACGACCTGGTTATCATCGGTGGCATCCATATTAATCCAAATATCCTTTTGAGAACGCACAAGCTATCACAATTAATCATAGTAAAAAGACTTAGGCGTAAACAATCTTAAGACTTTCCAACTGCAAAAAGCATGTATTCTCTTGTCGCTATGCAAACAAGAATGAGCTTCATGGCAGACGGGTACCCGGCAGTTGGGAGCCGAGTACCCGGTTCCAGGAGTCGGTAAAGCTTTCTAAGTCTATAGTCCTAGAGCCAGCTGTCAGAGTCAGCTGTATATATCAGAAGTAATAGAATGGTGAGTATTGATCGAAGGAGAAACAGGCATCCCTAACTATTAGCCGAGTTGAGGTGAAAGGGTCATTGTAAAAACAAACATCAAGACGTCAATTACAAAATAATGACAGGCAGAATTGTATGTCAAACATAAGCCTTGAAAGTCTCACGGTAAAATTGCTTTATTTAAAACATCTAAACTCATTCTCTGGCCGTCCGCCACTATAATATATTCCAGGGTCTGAGATAAGGAGAGTCATTTTGATCTGACAAAAAAGCGGAAGTTGACTAACCTGAGGGGGGGGTACCCCACCCGGAAATTTTTTAAATCTAGATGCTCTCAGAGGCCATCTCCTGCATTTCTGGAGAAAAATATAGGTTTTCGGTTGGCTGTGAAATTGTTCTATTTTTACGCATTTTGTCCTGAAAAAGTCAAATAGACTAAGACATTTTCAGGAGAAAATGCATAAAGATAGAACAATTTCATAGTCAACTGTAGGACCCAGAAAATGAGGACTTAACCACTTATACTCGGTCCTCCATTTAGCAAGGGTTGACCCTTTGGGCACTTTTCGCTCAGATGCCATTTTAGCAACACATCAACTGCTGTCACAGTCATGTACAATTAAATTAAAAAATTTTTTCACTTTAGAACACATTAGTCAAAGAAGGCTTGTGATAGTTTTCCTGATAAATGTTCACTTGCAGGTCAAGAGATTATTTTTGAAGTTTTCCATTGAAATGGCTTATTCAGTGACTGAGACAGTCATTCCCGTGGTAAATTTTCAAACATAATCTCTTGACCAGCAAATGGCCATTAACTATTTTTAATTAAAATTTGACCATTAAATGGTTAATTGTAGAACGCGAATATAATGGTAACGCGCGTGTTGTCAAGTGTCTTCTACAGTGCGATTATTTATGAACTTGCTTTCTTCACTTCTATTGTGAGAAAACTCGCCCCTATTTCATTGGTTTTCTATATACAGCTACCAAGGAAATCGCGAGGAAGAATTAGCTTCTTCAGTATCGAAGGCGTGAAAGAACGCGTCTCAAACTTCTGTGAAAATCTCTCACGTAATGTCATTGGATTTTCTAGATATAATTATGTCCAACAACCAATGAAATTGTGAGACCAAATTCTCTTCTCATGACAGAAGGTGTGTAAGAACACATCACTAACTCGTGCGCAGTGGCAGATTTTGTAGATCCGCCATTGCTAATTTTGCATCGACTCGATAATTTTCAGACTAGCGAAATGACAAGAGTTTGAGTGGTATCATTTATCAGATGTTCTATGCAATTTTATCTGTCATTTATTCGCCGTATGACTTAATTTTCAAGTCACTCACGGTCTATATCCCTCATTAGAAATCAGAAAATTCGCCAGTATAAAAGGTTTACACTATTCCCGGGACAATTAGCTATTGTAAGACCACCCTCTAGGATGAATTTGCCGGTATGACGCGTTTTGACAGATCACGAATACTGGTAACCAAGGTGAATATCGTTTTCACTTAGAAATGTGCAAATGACGCACAAACTCACGCTCGATTGATCTATCGTATTTGAGTGCGATACCAACATTGTTCACTTGTTCTCTTTGTCCAAAATTTGCAGATTTTCCCCAAAATTCATGTTCAGTAAAAAAATTTTACCCATCCAGATTTAATCGGACATACCCTGATATTCCCTATTCCCGTTTCTATTATTTGTAATTTATTACTCCAAGCATTTTGTCACCGAACAAACACGCTAGAATAACAAAATAACATACAAACTGCGTGCTATTCAAACACAACAGCGATCTCGCAAAGACATATCTGATTGGTTGTTCTATAGGTAATATATCTGCTAAAAAAAATTTGCGAGTGTAGGTTCAAAACTCTTCGAGATCAGCTCCGGACAAGAATCAGACGGACGGACGGCGAGTGCCATCACATAATACGACCCCCGCTTTGCGCGGGCCTATAAAAATGAGAAAAGCTGATTTTGTGCATGAAGAGCGCTCTGGAACGTTTTACCTGAAGGCTGAATTGGGTGCATATGCGCGGTAAGACATGTGCAGCTGAATGAAAGATGCAGGCATAACCGCATACATGCACACAGATGTCATGGATGTATGCACATGCACATGCAGCGCGACAATCACGGATGACTACACATGCATAGACCAAAGCTCATACGATCCTACAATGTTTACAGTACTGAGTAGGCTCAAATGGGAGAAAATTTCAATCTGGTTCATTTGCAGAACTAGAAGACTTCAAAAAAAAATTTACCACTAGAATATTAAACTGGCTTGGTTACCGAGTAAGTCATTGGGATGGTAGATTTTCAAACAGAAATGTGGTTGCAATGCAACCATGAAGCTCGGCCTTACAATTTGAACAAGTTGCATTTAAATAGGCATGATGGGCAATTTCCGGAAAATCCAAGATGACCGCCAAAGAAATTGACCAATCAAAATTCTCATTTGATTTCCTGAAGCTTATCATCATAGGGTCTCATTCCACACAAGTTTGGTTGAAATCTAGTCATTGATTAGTTTGAGTAGTAGCAGCAATAACTGTAAAATTGATCATAAAATTGATCAATCAAAATTCAGAATAAAAGGTCTAGAGCCTAGCACCCTAGAATCCGTCTAGCTAAATGTGGCCAAATTTCGTTGAATTATGTCAAGCAGCTAAGGAGGAGTATGAATATGTCCCGTAAACTTTTCATGAAATCTAAGATTTTGGTTTAGTATGATTAATGAAAGATGAGATCTAAACTGCTAAGTTGAATTAAACGGAAAATGATAATGTTGACCTTTGACCTTAACATCATTGTGGGATGTCGTGTCCTTATGAGGAAGCATGTGTTTAAGATTAGGTCCAGTATGATTAACCAAACCTGAGATATAAACAAAAAAGTTGAGCTACATGTAAACGCAAATTGGAGGCCGCCGCCACCACCACTGCCCCCGAACATGCAGGGTATCGCAATAGCTTGTTTTACTTCGTAAAGTCAAGCTAAAAATAGTCTTCTCATGTTTTGCCAAAGGACCATTAGAGACTTTGTCTTTAGCTGGCTTGAGTGTTAAAAAGGTTTATCAATATAGAGGCTTCCACAGGGCTTGTGGCAATGACTATTACATCACTTCACCAGAACACAAAGTATCAGAACTTAAGCAACTTACATGTGTATAATATACATGTAAATGAGCAATCAGATTTTGACTGCAAAGGAACAGGGTCTTCAACGCCCCAAGAGAAACCACAAGGTTAAGTCTGGTGAAGACACTGAGTACTGAATCTTGAGTTATCACCAGAAACATAGCTTTCATTTAACCCTTTAACACTCATATCAGCCAAAAAGACAGCTTCTGCAGTAGTATTGAGGAATCTCCATTTGCACACCAAGAAGACAATTTTTGAAAATTTATCGATGGAATGACTGGCTCGATAACCGAGCCAGTCATTGCAGTGGTGAATTTTTAACAATAATCTTCTCTTGGTCTGCAAATGGACAGTTTCTAAGAGCAAATTTAAATTTTCTTTAACAAATTGAGGGCTAGTGGTTAATCAGGTCGCCATAACTTTGACCTTTCACCGTGTGACACTAAACTCAAACAGGAGATACATTTCAAGTTTTGCCCATCCCATTTCTAGCCAAACTCCACCAACATTTTAACAATGTTGGAATCGATTTGAAATTTTGCTTAGTAATGGTACATGTTATATGTACTTTCAGTAGAATTTAAATTATTACATGGAAATGCACACAGAAATGCAAAAAAGAGAGTAAAAAACCCAACCAAATATATTCTATTATATTTATAACCACATGTACAATGCAGTCGATGGCACGCCATCGTAAATCCCCACACTTTGGCCACCCTTGACATTCTGCACCACCGCCACCACCCACCCAAACCTGGGGGTGGATCCTAATGTAAACATTGTCTCGCAATCTGCAATCACATGGGTAACTACTAACATACATATATACCAAATTTGGTTGCATTCCACCAACTTTGACTTTCCTCCATCCTGCCCCCACTCCCACCTTGGGGACAGAGCCTAATGAAATGCTGCATGGGTAACTGACGTAACAAATTTGATTGAATTCCACCAAATGATTTCAGAGGAGATACAGTAGCCGGATAGACAGACGGATGAAGGGGCATATGCGATTACAATTTATCCCATCAAATTTTCGAAACGTGTGGGATAATTAACCCATAACCCCTTTTTAACACTTGAATTTGTTCCAAAAACTTTCTCATAGCGAATGTCCATTTGCAGATGAAGATAAGACTATTTTTGAAAATCTAGCACTGCAATGACTGGCTCAGTTATCGATCCAGTCATTCCAGTGATAAATTTTCAAAAATAGTCTTCTCTTGGTCTGCAAATGGACATTTCTCAAGACCACTGCAAAAGCATTTTTGGCTGATATGAGTGTTAAAGGGTTAACACTCTGTCAATATTTTTTATTTTGTCAATATCAAATATCAAATTGGTGTATATTTTTTTAACAATTTTGGTGGAAGATGTTGCTGTCTATGACAGCACCATCTCCCACCAAATTTGTTGAAGAACGAACAAATTCATCTTTTAATTTAATTTGAAAATTTAAAATTTTTCACACCAGAGTGCTAAGGGTTAAAGGTCGGGCCCTGTTAAACAGGGAAATAATGTACCTGTGTCCATTTCCAGAACATGAGCCTATTTTTGAAAATTTACCACTGAAATGACTGGCTCGGTTATCGAGCCAGTCATTCCAATGGTAAATCTTCAAAAATAGTTTTCTCTTGATCTGTATTTTACTGACATAAATTTCACAATGTTTACTGAAGACATCCGGACCAGTTTGACCATTAATAATTAATGTTATTGGTATATAAATCAATAACTACAAACAGTACCAGAAATACATGTATCCTTCCAGTCCACAATACGCACCATTTGTCAACAAGTTCATAAATAACCAGAGCCATACAATAATGTTCTAAAATATATCTATCTCTTAAACACATCTCATTCTAATCCACATAATATTCATAAATGTCAAATTCAATGCTAAAGCCCTGATGAATATTTCAAAAACAAATTAACTGAAAACTGTTTTCAAAATACATGTATTCAGCCTGTTTCGGATAAATTTCATTCACGAGAAATTGTGTTACTAGGAATTCAGAATACAAAAGGTCTGATAACTAGATAATACATATGTACAATATAGATACACGTAACCAGTTATTTTAGCTAAACTAGGATCTTATATCATTTAACCTTTAGCACATTGATGTCAATATTCAAGCTTTTACTGCGTCAATAGCAAAGAAACCAGTGTTTATTTTTCAACAATTATGCTGTCTATGACAGCACCATCAGCTTCCACCAAATTTGTTGGAAAATAAAACACCAGTTCAGCTTTGACTTTAACTTGAAAATTTAAAATTATGACATCAGAGTGCTAAGGGTTAAACACGCTCTCTGAAATGAACTAGGTACATCAAACTTTCAAAGCAGTTAACTCATTCAAGCATTCACTGATAAACCCGGATACACACCATGCTCAAGTGATAAAAATAAACAACAAGGATTTTCCAAGTAGAATTATAAATAAAACAGGAATTTGAGATGGTCCTAAGTGTGCCTCTAAAAGGGACATTGATTTTCAAAACAGACGTTTGACAGATTTTTCAATAACTCTGGTTCTATTAATCTTCTCCAAACTTTGGTGGATTGGATGTTTTTCCCTGCGCTCCCGAAGATGAGTGTCAATTTTGAGGTCAAAATAGACACTTTTGACGCCACGGTGGTCAGAGTAAAGAATATATCAGCAACTCGGTTATTAGATAAATTTGTCCTAGTATTAAAAAGAATGTGAGCGAACGTTATTGCTCATTGGCCAGATGAGCTGAATAGAACACCTTACCCTTAATGGAGACAACGGATTGCATTTCTCTATGACAGGTCACAGTATGACTACCAGTCCTAACACTAACATGACTAAGTGGTCAAGCAGACCCAAACTGGCCTCTGCAGCGCTCTTGAAAAATGTTCATTTGTAGGCCGAGAAGACAATTTTTACAAATTGACCACTAGAATGGCTGGCTCAATAATCGAGCCAGTCATTCCAGTGGGAAATTTGCAAAAAAATAGTCTTCTCTTGGCCTACAAATGGGCAATAACTTTAAGCAAAAGCTAAAATTTTTAGGCCAATTCTGTCCATTAAAGGGTTAATTCGAGGAGGACACTCCCATGAACACGTCACCCGTTGACATGTTCACGCCCCTACCAGCAACGGCCTCCCGGCTATTAGCCATTGCTGATATGCCAGGAACTGCGGTACCATACGGTTCCGCCGCCACCCTATGGAACACACACAGTCCATGGAGTAGGCCTGCACGGAAAACCGTGCAGACCCGTAGTGGTTGCGGAACCGTGGCCAAACACGGGCACCAACGACACCCCATGTCTGACCGCCGGACCAGGCGAGATAGGTGAGTACCATGCCTGGCCGGCCACACCCGTCACTGTGTTGGTTGGCGGCAAACCAACCATCACGGGACCGGTGCCCGGTACCGGAGTGGCCTCAACCACGGGCGGAGCCGCTGCCCTGGCTTGCGTCAGGCCAGACAGATGGAGGACGGGTCCGTCCAGGACGGAATCGACCTCCATGCTCTCCACCCGCGGCATCACAGGCTGCAGCAACCTCTCCTCCTCAGGTGGCTGCAGAGAGACAGAAAATTCCTAAGTTTTTCTGGTACCAATTAAAGTACGCAGCACCAAGAATCAGATGCGCGAATTAATGAAACATTTTCTTCACATAAACATCCGAGAAACACGGGTGTGACGTCACCCGCTCGGATCTTACGGAGAACGACGTCAGCCGATAATCGTGTTAAAACACCGATAAGCCAACACCTAATTTCATATCTGCCGATCGCCTGTTGGGGTTTAAAGGAAGGCGATCATCTGGCATATTTCGTTGTTAACACACGTCCCAGATTCTTTGGGGTTAGAAATTGGAACATGCGACACAGACAAAATTTTAGAGACCTAAGTCTTTTAACTATGGAATAACATGGAAATATACGACCTGGTTATCATCGGTGGCATCCATATTAATCCAAATATCCTTTTGAGAACGCACAAGCTATCACAATTAATCACAGTAAAAAGACTTAGGCGTAAACAATCTTAAGACTTTCCAACTGCAAAAAGCATGTATTCTCTTGTCGCTATGCAAACAAGAATGAGCTTCATGGCAGGCGGGTACCCGGCAGTTGGGAGCCGAGTACCCGGTTCCAGGAGTCGGTAAAGCTTTCTAAGTCTATAGTCCTAGAGCCAGCTGTCAGAGTCAGCTGTATATATCAGAAGTAATAGAATGGTGAGTATTGATCGAAGGAGAAACAGGCATCCCTAACTATTAGCCGAGTTGAGGTGAAAGGGTCGTTGTAAAAACAAACATCAAGACGTCAATTACAAAATAATGACAGGCAGAATTGTATGTCAAACGTAAGCCTTGAAAGTCTCACGGTAAAATTGCTTTATTTAAAACATCTAAACTCATTCTCTGGCCGTCCGCCGGTAGTAATCACACTATAATATATTCCAGGGTCTGAGATAAGGAGAGTCAATTTGATCTGACAAAAAAGCGGAAGTTGACTAACCTGAGGGTGGGTCCGGGGGTCCTCCCCCGGAAATTTTTTAAATCTAGATGCTCTCAGAGGCCACCTCCTGCATTTCTGGAGAAAAATATAGGTTTTCGGTTGGCTGTGAAATTGTTCTATTTTTACGCATTTTGTCCTGAAAAAGTCAAATAGACTAAGACATTTTCAGGAGAAAATGCATAAAGATAGAACAATTTCATAGTCAACTGTAGGACCCAGAAAATGAGGACTTAACCACTTATACTCGGTCCTCCATTTAGCAAGGGTTGACCCTTTGGGCACTTTTCGCTCAGATGCCATTTTAGCAACACATCAACTGCTGTCACAGTCATGTACAAATAAATTTAAAAAAAATTTCACTTTAGAACACATTAGTCAAAGAAGGCTTGTGATAGTTTTCCTGATAAATGTTCACTTGCAGGTCAAGAGATTATTTTTGAAGTTTTCCATTGAAATGGCTTATTCAGTAACTGAGACAGTCATTCCCGTGGTAAATTTTCAAAAATAATCTCTTGACCAGCAAATGGCCATTAACTAATTTTAATTACAATTTTTAGGCAAATTTGACCAGTAAATGGTTAATTGTAGAACGCGAATATAATGGTAACGCGCGTGTTGTCAAGTGTCTTCTACAGTGCGATTATTTATGAACTTGCTTTCTTCACTTCTATTGTGAGAAAACTCGCCCGCTATTTCATTGGTTTTCTATATACAGCTACCAAGGAAATCGCGAGGAAGAATTAGCTTCTTCAGTATCGAAGGCGTGAAAGAACGCGTCTCAAACTTCTGTGAAAATCTCTCACGTAATGTCATTGGATTTTCTAGATATAATTATGTCCAACAACCAATGAAATTGTGAGACCAAATTCTCTTCTCATGACAGAAGGTGTGTAAGAACACATCACTAACTCGTGCGCAGTGGCAGATTTTGTAGATCCGCCATTGCTAATTTTGCATCGACTCGATAATTTTCAGACTAGCGAAATGACAAGATTTTGAGTGGTATCATTTATCAGATGTTCTATGCAATTTTATCTGTCATTTATTCGCCGTATGACTTAATTTTCAAGTCACTCACAGTCTATATCCCTCATTAGAAATCAGAAAATTCGCCAGTATAAAAGGTTTACACTATTCCCGGGACAATTAGCTATTGTAAGACCACCCTCTAGGATGAATTTGCCGGTATGACGCGTTTTGACAGATCACGAATACTGGTAACCAAGGTGAATATCGTTTTCACTTAGAAATGTGCAAATGACGCACAAACTCACGCTCGATTGATCTATCGTATTTGAGTGCGATACCAACATTGTTCACTTGTTCTCTTTTTCCAAAATTTGCAGATTTTCCCCAAAATTCATGTTCAGTAAAAAAATTTTACCCATCCAGATTTAATCGGACAACCCTGATATTCCCTATTCCCATTTCTATTATTTGTAATTTATTCCTCCAAGCATTTTGTCACCGAACAAACACACTAGAATAACAAAATAACATACAAACTGCGTGCTATTCAAACACAACAGCGATCTCGCAAAGACGTATCTGATTGGTTGGTCATGAACTAGACCGTGGGGAAAATACATTACTATGCTGAATTTATCAATGAAAATTTACTAAAACGTAGTATTTGCTCACGCCGTTTTGATCACGTGCCAATTTATTAACAATGAGCAGCGTTGAAGTCGTTATTTTATTATTTTTCTGGCTTGTTTTACGAAATTTCTTTAAGGATTAAATCCAGTTTAAGCCACGACACCTAAAAATTATAGTGTTTTAGTTTTTGTAATTCATTTTTCAACTGCCTTCACGTCGGAAGTTTGCGGAAATAGCATTTTAGACGCATTGTTCACATGAAGCATGGCGAGTAACGAGTCTGTACATTGGGTACTCGGTAATTATCAGAAGCTTTGGAATCGGCTATATTCAATGTTGTGTTATATGTATGTGTATAGGCCTGTTTTCGTTAGTAACAGAATATACGACTCCAACAGAAATAAAAGAGTACAACCAGAGTTGCCCTTATGCGTCCTTTTGCGCGTATATACGCATAAAAATGGCAGAGGGACGCATAAAAATTAACCATCTGCGTCCCCGAGGATGCACGAGGGATGCAGTGAAGTGTAATTTTTACTTTGAAAAATATACCTAATGTATTGTGTGTTCAATAAAAACGAACTTACTGCATTGCTTAAGACTAAGATTTGTTGTATGTTTTCTTGCGCAACTCAAAGTTGTTAGTGCCCATAAATCAGATTCAACCACCACATTTAATTGTAAACACAATCCCCAAATCATCCTTAGTATTCCATTTGATCTAATTTTTATAAATAATGAGTTTACAAGCCCGATGTTAGCCGCCTTGTTTGGGCTACAAATCGCAAAAATATGTTTCTGTCCATTGTGCTAAACGTCAGCGTGACGTGTCAGTATTTGATTGGATAACAGCTGAATCTTCCTCTAGAGGAACTCACGCTTGAGAAATCCAATACAACTGATCAAGCGTATACAAACGTGTCTGGGCGTCTTAACCATTTCACAGCTCAGAACATAGGACAGATCACAAAGTTGTTATCACTAATCTGCTGAATATATTGAAATTAATTTGCGCATGCCTACTTGCCTAAAGCAGCAATGATTTACAGGCAAAATATTTTTTCCTATTTACTTATCAAAATATCTAAATGGATGAAGGAATATATGGAAGATATTGTGATATCTTTTACATTTGAATGGTCATTTGACGGATTAGCGGCGGTGAATAAAGGTATCAATACGCGCTATAAGCCGTCTTTTATTTAGCAATAGCGGCTGATTGATTGACTGATGGACTCGATCGCTAGGTGTTCCCAATTTCTCAACTAAAAAGCTCATCCCAGCAGCGATGTTCAATGATATCGTCGATCTACAGGTAGGCATATGTTAAAATATTGATTTTTTTCGAACAGCGTATAGCTCAAAGCTCCCCGATACAAGCGTCATATTTGGATACACGCTAATGCGTTATCTATGCTTCAACCAATCAGCAACTGCGTTACATAGTTACTCCCTATGAATTAGACATATCTGGTTATTGGCTGATATATTTTCACTAATTACGCAGTTTAATCTGATTTATACAGATTATTTTTGATAAATTATTGTTTTGTCTTATCTTAGCCTATGTATTCCACTATATTTAGTCATTCCAGTTATATTATAAAAAATACACGCGCATTATATCGAAGTAGGTCAAGCCGTCCTTGAGCAAAGTCAAGTTAGGGTTTTATAGAAATGTTAATCATACAATGTTGTCAATTTAGGTTGGTTGGTTTATCAGACAACAAACAAGCACAGCGCTTTAAGTTATTGTTTATTGACATGCAGTTCAAATATTATTAGTTAAATATACAAGTGCCATTTCAATAGATCAATTTAAGGTTAATAAACTATGCATAGTTAATATTCTCTATATATACATTAACAGTATTAACACAATGTCATAACTAGTGCTTTCAACATGTTTAATTAAGTGCTTTATAATTGGATCCATGTGTTGTGTTTATTTTAAGAAAAAAACATGGGACCCCCATATTTCAGATGAGGACCCCATGGGACCCCCAGAGTTTACAGTGGGACCCCCAAATCTGAGTGTGGGGTCCTTGGGACACCCCAGAAATCAGATGTTGTGGGAAACACTGAGTACAACACTTGCCCCGTTTAAATACTCGCAGATTTTGTCTGGACTCTGTTTAGCAAAGCGCTCGACTGCCAAAATAAAATTTACCGTTTGCTGGGCGCACGCATTAATAGCAAGAACAGTCCAGATTGAAAATAGTGCACCCAATGTCTCAAACAGCGGGTTATAATTAGCGAGTCAACCACACCCTTTGACCGATATTCCCGTGAATGATATTACGTCAATAAAAATAGTGACCTAATAAAATCGTGAAACTAAGCAGTCGAAATAGCCATGTTTTTCTTCTCTAAATCAGGAAGCCGATGTATTATTTTACCTATATTTACCATTGATTGGCGATGGAAGTGAAGAGGAAATGGAAAAAATTGTTCTAATTTCGTGGCATGCCTCAAGCTCAGATGACGGTATACCGTGGTATTTTTTCATGGTACCGATACTGTCATGTAAATATCAATACTGCCCAGCTCTACCGCTTATAGGCTAGGGTTCTAAGCAAGTTTCTAGCTTTTGGTTGTAGGGTTTGTAGCACTTTTTTGTAAATTCTTGGTAGGGCCCAGAGGGTTAATTCCCATTTTTTGTAGCTTATGTCTGGATAAACGTGATTAAAAAATTCTAGCGGACGATATTTCATTACGACGTCATAGTTACTATGAACTTATTTGTATTTCCCAAAATAGCGAGGAGCACACGTCGGTACAAATTTTATAATGTCATTGGACTGGCACAACTATTTAATGGTGTAGGCCCCTGTAAAAGATGGAATAATGCTGGCGGATATCGCTGACAATGGCAGACACATTGTTGTGAATATCGTGGACTGGATTTACAAGAATGCCCTCCAAGCGTGATGAAAAATTGCCTATTTTCATATTATGGAAATAAAGAATCTTGAATCGTGAATGTAATGATCGAACGAAATATCATCCCTCCCCACCTCCTCAAATACTATCCCTCTATCATACCCTATTGCACCAGAATGGCCAACTACCGCGGTATTACTAGTTTAGTAGTTTACTAGTTATCGCAGTATTTTGAATTTTCCTGTGATACCGTTATCATCACCCAAATGTCAATGCCTGTCAGCCCTAGTAGAACAGCAAGTCAATCCGACCCACTTTATGGGCCTGCTGTGACAAACACCCAGGCATAAATTGATAATTTCTAAAATTAATGTTAACGAAAACACCGGTTTTCGTAATAACATAATGATAATACAAATAAGTATTTATTATTTTTAACAGTCTTAAAGCTGCAAATAAACTATTGTAAAATAATTAAACCTACCTTCAATATACTGGAAGACACACAGCTGGACAGCTACATCCTTATCAATATGCTCTACTTTTTAAGAAAACGTCAATAACGTTGACGTCACCTCTTCTTGTTCTGTATATTCTTCCTGTCGTATGAGAACCGTATCTGGTAGCATTGGTATATTGGTTCACAATATACAGGATCTCCAACGGTAGCAGATGATCTTACTCTAATCAGCAACTCGTCTATCGAACTGCAGGCTATGCTGGACCTGACATATCAATATGCAAACCGTCAAGGGTACACAATTCATCCTGAAAAATCAGAGATTATTAAAAAATAATTTTGTCCAGACCCAGAGGAACGTCAAAAATTCTCTCGCATAAAATCGCATTAAAGTATAAAATTTCGCAGATTATGATAACAACTTATATAGTCCTATATTGTGTTCAATTAATCATCATGTGTAGACCGTGAAAGTAGTTGAATTGGCCAGTTAAATTGTTTTCTCCAAGTTGTCACCAGTTTCTGTGGTTGTTTATCATAGCAACGCTATAACATCGGTGTTACCTGGCAAAATTCATCTATGATCATATATTTTTTACAGATTAATATTATAAAAATTAATAAATAATCTTACTGAATAATTAATAATAATTAAAAAAGTAATTAAAAAATAATCAAAGAAATAATAAAAAAATAATTAAAAATAAATAAATTAGCCAGAAAATAAAATAAACAAATCATCTATACTGCAGGAAGAATTTAATGACAATATAAAAAAGAGAACAGACACTATTTAATTTTCCGCGAAACCTGACTCACCTATTTGCTTAATCAATCTAAAAGCTATAAACTAATTGAGAATCACAGGACTACTAAAAATTGTGGCAGTGTAGGTATCTACATAAAAAACCCAACTTACAGTGTACTTTGAGGGAAGATCTGTCAATAATAGAAATGTACATTGAAACCATTTTCATTGAGATCCCTATGGAAAAGGAAAGAATAAAATTATCGGTGTCACTTACAGGCCTCCTTGTAGTAACATCGATAAGTTTACTGAAATACTAAAAAATATCCTACATACTATACAAAATGAAAGTAAAGCATCTTATATTTTAGGAGACTTTAATAATGATCTACTGAAACAAAATATCTTTTACACCCAAGATTTCCTTAATTTAGTAACAACATATGACTTCTATTCACTTATCAATAAACCAACAAGAATTACTGAAGACACAGCAACTATTATTGATAATATTCTCTCAAATAACACTGTAAGCATCAGAAATCAATCAGGTATTTTTGTTGCGGACATTTCAGACCATTTACCAATCTATCATATCGAAAAAGCAAATATAAGACAAAGATCATTTATTAAAGAAGAAGTAATAAGTAGAGATTTAAAAAAAGAAAACATAGAAAAGTTCAAAAATAATATGGCAAGTATCAATTGGGATCAAGCCCTAGAATCTCAGTCATGTGAAGGTGCCTATAACATATTCCATTCTATATGTACTAACCTGTATGAATCTGCATTTCCACTAAAACAAGTTAAAAGATTTAAGCCAAATACAACTAAGCCATGGCTGACAAGAGGACTGATAGCTGCCTGCCACAAAAAGATTAGGCTACACTTGGCTTTCATTAAATGTCCAACAACGCATAATAATTCACAATTCAAAAAATATCGCAACAGATTAAACAAAATAATCAGGAGAGCAAAAATTAACTATTATCATAATACATTTGATGAACCAAAAGACAATATAAAAGAAACTTGGAAATTAATTAAAACATTACTGAATAAGCAAAAAAATGATTCTGAACTATCATGGTTTATCTATGAAAATAACACCATAACAGACAAAAAGGAAACAGCAGACAAATTCAATGAATATTTGATTAATATTGGGCCCGAGCTATCCAAAAAGATTCAACCTAATTCGAATAAATGCATACAGGACTACCTGACATGCAGCTACCAGTGCTCAGTTTTTCTATTCCCAACAGACAATGAAGAAATCTACAGGATCTTAATGCAAATTAATACTACTAAAAGTGCGGGTATTGACAACTTCAAGTGGAATCTCTTTAAAAACTGTGTTACTGAGATACTAACTCCTCTAAATCACATTTGCAATTTGTCACTAACACAGGGCATATTTCCATCTCGAGTAAAGAGGGAACAGGTAACCCCTATATACAAAGCTAAAGACTCATCTACCTTTACTAATTATAGACCGGTCTCAATACTTCCATTTTTCTCAAAACTCCTGGAAAGACTATACTACAACAGAATAAATAGGTATCTTAATAAAAACTCTATTCTCTTCCAATCTCAGTATGGTTTCAGAGAAAGCATTCCACAATGCTTGCCATTGTAGACATGGTGGAAAGAATATCTGTGTCACTGGAAAAAAATGAACACGCTGTGGGTATATTTTTGGACCTTTCCAAAGCATTCAATACCATTGACCATACAATTTTACGAAAAAAGTTATCCTACTATGAAATTATAGGCACTGCATTAGACTGGATAGAAAGCTATTTCACTGATAGGGTACAATGCGTTCAATATAACGGTTTCATATCTGAAAATGGAAAATTAATCTGTGGTGTACCGAAAGGTTCAATTCTAGGACCTCTGCTGTTTCTACTACACTTGAATGACCCTCCTAATTCCTGTAAACATCTATCACTAATCTTATTTGCAGATGATACCACTGCTTTCTGCAGCCACAAGGATATAAACTCACTGTTCAAAAATGTAAATAGTGAAATGGAAAAAATAACAGATTGGTTTAAAGTGAATAAACTATCCATAACCGTTGACAAAACTAATTACATACTTTTCACAAAATCCTCGAAAGTAACAAAAACTGCTCTCCCTATATTTCACATAAATGATCAGAAAAATTCAGGAAGCCAAATATGCCAAATTTTTAGGAGTATATCTGGATAAGAACATAACTTGGGAGAAGCATATAGAAACAGTTATATCTAGGGTAGCAAAGAACATTGGTATCATGCGAAGACTCAGGCCATACCTTCTGCCAAATATCATAAAAGACCTATACTGTACACTAATCCTCCCCTCATCTAACATACTGTAATGCTATTTGGACTAACACACACAAAATAAGTTAACAAAACTAAAAGCATTACAAAAACAATCTATCAAACTATTCACCCAAACAGCAGAGGAAAAAGCTATTTTCAAAATAAACAAAATCCTAAAACTAGAGGACATTTGAAATGCCCAACTAAACACTATTCTTAGGAATTACTACAATGGCAATCTACCCTTATCCCTTTCAAATATATTTACTAAACAGCCAGACATACATTCTCATAAAACAAGATCACACAATAACCTATACACAGCCTACCACCGAACACAGGTAACTCAACAAACACCATCATACCAAGCAATATAATTATGGAATAGTACAGACACTAACCTATGCACACAAATCATAACACAATTGTCATTTAACCAAAACATTAAGAATACGATCATCAGTAAATACTAACACAATGTTTCACCAAGCACCAAAAGTTGATCACCATAGCAGTCAGCAACTAGGTATAATAGCACCCAGCCACCAAAATCACTAAAAACAAATAATATTAGCTTTAACCCAAAGTCAATAATAATAATAATAATAATAATAATAATAATAATAATAATAATAATAATTAAAAGGACAAGCACCCTTTCCCTCCACTCTATGTAAATGTATGTCACTTAACTGTAAACTGTTATGTCACCTTCGTATAATGTGTTATCCATGTTGTCCAAATGTTTTCTAAACGTCAATATTATACTACTATCATTACCGTTTTAACTTTCTCTACCATAATGTTGATATGTTAGCCACCATAGTGATAGTGATATGATGGTGGTGCTTTTATTTATGTTGTACAATTGTTCTTATGTTCTGTGTGTAAGGAGTCCACCACCATATAGGCTCTGCGTTAGGTGGACTACCTGTTGTGACATTAAATATGTACGAAAATTAATGTAATAAATAACATTGAATCTTGAATCTTGAAAATCTATGGACAACACAACACTAAACAGCAAATCACCATAATACAGACACTAAACTAACATGTCACTAACACACTATTCATTTGATGTACATTCTAAAGTGAACATCAATGTGTAAGTTGCGAATATGAGTGCATGCAATGACTGTCAAACAGCTGACAAGCCCACTCCTTTTTGTGTCAGTGACTTATGGTTGTGCAACACCATACGAGTAGCAGAAAAAAGGGAAACGTTCAGAAAGGAAAAATCTTCTGAAGCAGCTAAAACACAAACCGAAACACCATTCCCGTTCTGCCACCCTGACCTGCCAAAGATCAAGGAACGAGAAGGCAGAACAAATCTCCTATCACATCAATAACAACTTCTATGCGTACAATGACCATTAGTGAATCTTGTAACTTGTACGTTTTAAAGTGGGGGTGGGTGGAGGGGGTCCTAATTTACTGGAAATGCAATTTACTGGAAATAGATCTCGGCCAATCAGTCTCGATCTGATTATTACTCAACGAGAATACACCAGAATATTCCCTGCATTCCAAACTGATGACATCATTACTATGTCGACTATAGTAAACTATTTCACGTTTTGTCGATGAAATCATACATGTTTTAAGCCCATTCTTAATTGTAACAGTCTATAAAGCGAAACCACTACTGTAATCCTATGGTCTAAAGATCTTTCTATAGCAGAACTCACAACACACGTGCCGATAATCACTTGAGGATTGCTAGGCGCTTAAGGTTGCCGGGTTACATGCACTATACAGTGTGTAGTACAGAATTCTAATTCAAGGAATAAAACAAAAAAATCTAATTATTATTTTGAAAATAATTTGACTCAAAATTAAAAAAACTCAACTACTTTTTGTGTCAGTGACTTATGGTTGCGCAAAGAATGCAACACCATACTAGTAGAAGAAAGAAGAGAACCGTTTAGAAAGGAAAAAGCTTCTGAAGCAGCTAAAACACAAACCGAAACACCATTCCCGTTCTGCCACCCTCGCCAGCCAAAGATCAAGGAACGAGAAGGCAGAACAAATCTACTATCACATCAATAACAACTTCTATGGGTACAATGACCATTAGCGAATCCAAAGACACTGCCATTCTCTCCGATATCATACAGAAAGCTATTACTACGAACACTGGTGTTGACGTCACACCCATTACAGCTACAACCACAAATATTACACCACTGAGAACTGCTACACACACTCATGTTGAACCCACACCCACAATTACTATAAACACCATTACAGAGGATGCAACTATTGCAGATACAAATGGAGGTGCTAGGCCTAGAGCAAAATGTAAATCCTGTACACCAGACTCTGAGTACATGATAAAATGTGACATCTGTAAATATTGGGTACATTATATGTGTACAGGCCTCCAACCTTACATGCTCTCGACCCTGGCATCCACCAAGCATACATGTCAAGACTGTTGCCAAGTCTCCAAGCACATTAAATACTTTCTTGCATGGTACACTACAACATTCAATTGTGAGTACCCGCCTAGCGATAGGCCGGTTAAGGAAAGCAGTGTTCAGCTAGAGTTGACCCAAGCCCAAATAAGCGATATTGCAACAAGCAATAGGAGCCACAACTTGACTACTACTAATCCTGATGAGCTACAACAACAGAGTAAACTCACAGATGCAGGTGATGTTAATAAATGATGATGAGAATGATGGAATAAAACACAAAACTGAGACTTTAGGTGCTGTCATTAATGAAATGAAAATGTTCAAGGAAGAACTTAGACAGCTCAGGAAAGAATACCAAACCTTGCAGGCACCGAATGATATGTCATCACAATATTCTGTAAATTCTAGACAGAACTTAGGTCCTAATGTCACTGACATAGACATCAACCGACCCTCAGCAATGGCATGTGCACCACAAGGCAACCCTAGCCATTCAAGTGTCAATGATAATATCAGGACAACCCAAGATAAACTGGTCGAAACCAGCCTAGCATTGATAAACAACTGGCACCAATTAGCCTTAACATTGCCATCCATTCAAGAAAACCAATGTTCATGTCACACAAACTATGAACCTATAGGTAATATTCAAGCCTACTGCCTAGAAATCTTCAAGCTCGACAAGACACAGAAGCATCTATTAGATAGTTTCCATTGTATAATGCTTAGAAATATCCTATCATTAATGCAGCATACTGCAAAGTGCATTCTATATCTATTGCTTGGTATCAAGGCTATTGAGGCTGAAATTCATGTACACCAGCTAACACTACTAGCAAACATCATACGTAGTGATAATATAGCACTGATTAACATTGCACGATGACAAATTTCAATGAAGTCCAGTTCCTCTAACTCTTGGTTTATTTGCATGCAGCAACTTCTCAAAATATATGGACTACCAAGCATAGAGCAACTTCTAGTCACAATTCCATCTAAAGACATGTGGAAGCAGCAACTATTAACTGCTATTGAACTTTATTGGCATAATAACCTTGTTGCTGAATTTAAATTTAGAAGTACAATGATTAACTGCAACATTTAATCCCTTTCTCCCAGGAACCCCCATCCACCAATAAATCCGATAGAAAGTGACTTCAGGGATGCTAAGTATTGTGCCATTAAACTAAGATTTCTTACATCATCATCATCATCATCATCATCATCATCATCATCATCATCATCATCATCATCATCATCATCACTTTATGAGGGATAAGTCATTGGCTTGATATTGCCTCAGTGTTATTTGTTATAGCATGGCTTGCTCACTCCAATTAAAAAAACCTTTCTCTGAAGTAGATTATGTCTAGTTTGTTCTTGAATGATTTAACTGTCGTCACTTAATTAGGTCTCCTCGAAACCTTCAATATATCAGGGACATTAGATGTAAGAATTTGGCTCTGTTTTGTGGAAATGATATGGTGCAGATGGGTGTTCCCCATATCAGCTGCAGTGTGCCGCCTACACTCATGGTTACACCCTGCTGCGCCTAGAATTTGTTTGCATGCTGAATTGCCATGGTAGTGAAGGTGGTGGTAATATTGCTGTTTTTTCATTTTCTGTGTTCATCACTATCCGAGTCTCCTCCTCTACACTAGTGTCTCTTCAGGCAACCACAAAGTGCGGACGTGAAAGCGGAGATGTATCTACTGGTCATTGGAATCACTACTGAGCATGTTCTTGTCTATACACGGGCTACGCAAAGATCAGTCCACTGTATTGGAAGAATTGCAGTATGACTTTCTGATGGGCTGGTATACGTATGGCCGGTTCAGTGAAATACAAATGTTCTTTCTTTGAAGTAGATATCTAGTTTGTTCTTGAATGATTCGAATGTTGTTGCTTCGACTATTGTAGCTGGCAGTAAATTCCTCTGCGGTACCACTCTGTTAACAAAAAAGTGCTTGCAAATATCTTTGCTGCTGTACTTTATGTTGAGCTTAAACCTATGCCCTTCTGGTCTGTGTAATACTGGGAGGCTAAAAAAGTAGTCCTTATCAATATTATACAGATCCCTGATGAGCTTGAATGTTTCAATTAAATCTCTTTGAAATTGTCTATATTTCAGTGACAAAAGATTTAGGGCTTCTAGACTTTGGGTGTAGCTATACTCTTTGAATTGCAGGACAAGTTTTGTTGTTCAGCCTTGAACTCTTTCTAATAGCTGTACGCTGTGATTGCCTTTTCAATCTTAGTGACCATGCCGAGTTACAGTATTCGAGAATAGGTCACACTAAAGACTTATACAAGAGCGTGAAAGTAGATGAGTCAATGTTGTTAAATGTCCTCATTACAGGTACTTAACTAGTTGAATCTCTTGTGTCTAAATTCGAAATGAATGCTGCTGATGTGTTATTTCAGCTGTGCCATATGGGCGCTGAAACCAATTCACATATGCTCATTGAATATTCAACTCTGCTAGCCTATCGTAGGTCCCATTTCAATGCATTCAAACTGCTAGTCATCCAACACTCTGGACCTGCACTCAGGGTTAATCTAACTACCATCCTACAACTACTGACCACGATAATCATAGACCCTACCCACATATCAGTACTACAAATGCTACCCATTCACCAAAACGTTATTCAGGAATTAGAAAGCCACTGCCGTCACTTATGCTACAGATTAGCGTTTTGTATTTGAAGTGTTGTGGGGGTGGGGTGGTGTGGTGGTGTGGAGGAAGGGGTGAAGGGGCCATGCATGTCAATTGCCCATCTCAACCCGTGGGTTGGTATTTAATTAGTAGCACTTATTGCAGTGAGTCAGTTTGAAAGGAACAGTAGTCGCGATAGCAGTAATAGTGCACTATGATGTTGTAGTAGAAGTAGTAGTAGTATTAGTAGTAGTGGTGGTGGTGTTGGCTGTAGTGGTGGTAGTTTTTATTATTGTCACGTCTTGCCATATCTCTAGGCACTCGCATGTATGTAGTCTGTACTATTGTCAAGCATTTGTTCTAGGAACCCTGACATTGACGACGCACTGGCACTAGGATATAGCACAGTCATCATTGGAATGGAATTTTTTACATATTTCGATTTTCGACCTAAGCGAGGTTCGAACCCAGCCCATTCTATGGCACCTATTCGCCTAGCGTTTGGGAGCCGAGTATTCTACCGACTGGCCCACCATCCAGAAGAATAAAATCCTCTTTCACTGGACCAGCTTTCAATTACCCGACGCACAACCACACGAATTGACTGGAACTGATAGTGTGCATTCCAGTCTTGCCATATCTAGTAGTAGTAGTAGTAGTAGTAGTAGTAGTAGTAGTAGTAGTAGTAGTAGTAGTAGTAGTAGTAGTAGTAGTAGTAGTAGTAGTAGTAGAAGTCGTCGTCATGAAGTCGTCGTCATCGTCGTCGTCGTCATCATCGTTGTCATCATCGTCATCATCATCATCATCCTCCACGTAGTCGTCGTTGTCGTCGTCGTCGTCATAGTGGTAGTAGTAGTAGTAGTAGTAGTAGTAGTAGTAGTAGTAGTAGTAGTAGTAGTTGTTGTTGTTGTTGTGGTTGTTATGATAAATGCTATGGCAATGATACAGGAAGTGTGTGATCTTGGTTATCATGTCATTGTGTAATGATAGCTGTTTAGTGTGTTATCTAGATCTAGTATGTATTGAGTATTATAGTTTCAATTATGTCCCTGTATGATTTAAGTGCTAGTATTTTTTCGTGTGTTTGCTTATCTGTTTTATTTTACGCTTTGACAGCACCAATAGAAATTCTACGTTTTTCCTGTGTCTGTTCGTGTGTATCTAATGTGAAGATCATGTTTTTTCCTAGAGTTGTATGTGTGGATTTGGATGTTGTTTCAAAGCTGTGGGTTATAGATTTAGGTAGGATTTTATGATGAAAGGCACTGGCAATGTTAATCATCTGTGACTTACCTATTTCTGTGAGTTTAAGAAGTTCTTGTGTTTTGAACATGTTTTAACACTTTGCTGTTTTTGAGAACATTTTAATGCATTTTTTCTGCATGCTTTGTATTTTTGTTAATTTGCGTCTTTGTGTGTTAGTCCTGATGACATTGTAGTATGTGAGGTGTAGAAGGATTAGTGTGGAATATAGGGTTTTAATAATGGCTTGTGTTAGGTATGGCTTTAGTCTCTGAATGACCCCCACACGTCTTGCTGGTGTAGTTCGGATCGACCGGTCGGGTACCAGCCGTACCAGCTAAGCTGGGTACGCGCCGCCCGTCTAGGACTGGTTTTCTGAACACGCCCCTCAGGGTAGAGCTATAAGCGTATATAGGCCTATGGCAGAGAGAGCGTGTCGAAAAACGACTAAGTTCGTTAAAACGCATTATGCACATGCGCGCACCAGGACTCTGTTTCTATGGAGCATGTACTTGTGTCCTAGATAGGATGGCGCTTATAGTGTACCGAGCTGGTACTCTGTAATTCTTATTGAGCATGTCTGTTCCCGTTAAATCTGGCATTGATCAAAACTAGAATTCGACGGGCTTTCTAAATCTGTAAACCATTTCAAAATCGGTTGAGAAATGGCTGAGTTATCAAGGAAAACTCTTCTTGATTATCTTCAAAATATTGCCTTGACATCATAACCACGTGGACATAAAGCTTCTAGAATGTTCTAAAACATTCGACGACGCCATTATTAGCTGTGTGCTGATTGGCTGTTGCTCGAACGATGATTGGATGAAGCCTGCGCCTGTGACGTCATGGAGAGTATAAAAGGAAACGCGATCCAGTGATCGAGAGCATCCTCGGCCAGGGGCCGAACAGGTTGGAGCTGTACCAACTATTATCAAGCGTGACACACGTCTTTCTTCACTATGAGACAGGTTTTTATCCCGTAGCATGCAGTTTCCAACCCACCGCACTAACACAATTTTGTAACTCCCCATCTGCGGGAGTAATTTGGAACTTTCGATAACCGTTCACGAATACTACATCTACATTCGGAACACAAACTTGCGGTGAGGCCTTTGCGGCCTGAATATGTGAGTCTACAGATGTAGAGGTAGGATGTTCTTTGATGTATAACTCGCCGGATCTGCCAGCCACGCCTAAAAGTGGTATTTCAATCGCTGCTGCACACATCATGTTGGTTCTTTCAACTTTCGACTGCAGCAAGTAAACTCTGCCTGGTGCGACTTCAGAGCTGGTTGATGTACCCAGCACCGTGGAGCTTTGTTTTGTATCTTCATTTGGCTCTGACAACCCCCGTTTGTGACGGGTTGTATACACCTTCTATCCATGCCATCGGTGTATGGGAAGTTTCTTCACTACATAGTACTATCGTATCTTTTACTGACTGCTCGTTAGACATTCTATTAGGCCTACAGCACTAAGCAATGTACTCCTCCTGCCATCAGTGTTCTTGCGGAATTCTTGTTTGCGGTAAACAGCTTGCGGGAACCACCTTGTGGGAACTTTCCAGCTTCCGGAAAGCGCATCATCTCACGTCGACTACAGATCTACGTCTCTATTTCAGTAACACGGTAGCCTAACTTGGGAATGACTACCAAATATTCAAGTAACTATGCTTCACCATTTAATTATTTCTCTATATAAGTTTTGTTAATTATCTCGTATCCGTACTAATGGTTCCGATGACTAAAAGCAACCGTAATGGTTTTAGGACCAATAGTTATAATTTCTGTATTTGCTAAATAGTTATTTTCATTTTCTTCAATGTGTTGCTAACCACACTATAGTAGGTTCGTCAACCTGTATTACTATATATATCTTAATCATTGCCACCGTATTGTTTGTTCTGGTTAGATTACGTAGGTACATGGCCAGTGGCCATCCATTAAATTGTTTTGCTTAAGTTATAGGAAATATAGGAATGCAGTACACATAGGAAACACTATACAGCAACATTTATATGTGCAGCATTTTCTCCCGCCACCAACACTTTTTTACTGAGGTCGCCGCCCATGCTATAACTCTGTTTAGCCCGGCATGCTACCGACTACACCTTTCTATTCAGTTCGATACGATAGGTTCAAAATGATTAGAGACACTTTCTTCATTACATACTGTAATATATTCTTCTCTTCCGGCAGTGCGATAATCTAGCCCCGCACTCCGGTAAGACTCATAAATCCAAGATTTTGTCTCTCTTCATATTCCTTTTAGCCTTGTGGCTTCTTAATTGTTTGGACGTCCCTATCCGCACCATGGGCTGATCCGACTCTGGGAAACTATTGGGGTTTCCGAGCGGTGATGGCTAGGGTGCAGTATCACATACACAATCCCGTGTATCTTCGGATACTTGGTAGATAGTACTTTAAGCCAATGTAGGAAAGCACTGCGAAAACACATGTATTAATTATTATTTTATTTACTGACACCCCTCCTGCATCGTAGTGCGAAACTGACAACTTGTATATAAACCTAATGACAGGTTAAACGGTTAGTTCCATAGGGCCTGGTGACGGGCGAGATACTTATTCTCACCGAATTCTGTTAACATGTCTGGGCATGATATTCAAATCTGTCACACGCTTACTGGGAAGGACAAGGTCTCTCTTACTCCCATCATAACGATAGGAGATACGGCCTACTAATGCTTCCGTGACATGTAAACCATGTCCTGTAATGTTTCATGTGGTTCGAAAGTGGAATGTCCAGATTCTCACCCAATTCGGAGAGCCCGCTAAGTAACATGTATGAGCGCTGTCTACAGTATTGATGTCCTCGGGCATCTGTTCTCCATGACAGCCATGTCTAATAGCTAGGTAGATATCGGCCAGTTGTGGCCTAAACTAATTCTTGTTCTGAAAACAACTAAATGGAATTAAGCAAAGCAGAAGGCCCACAGAAATAAAGCGGCAACTACTAATTCAGCATATTAGCAATCATATAAGACGGTAACGAAGGAATCCATCGGGAATCTCCCGTTCAGTCTTCACGTAAAACAGTTCGCACCCCTATAGACATAATCTCACTAGGTATGGTCTTTTCTTTCTACAGCATTTTTGTTTGAAATATTAGAGTGGGTCCATTTTTGCCTACTATTCTTCTCCTGCTTTAAGCCATGGTGACACCTTCCCGAGATGGAGGCCCGCGCGAGGCACTTGCCTCTCGCAAGGATTCAGTGACGACGGTCCACGCCAGGATAATACTCCTCACCCAAACTAGCACTAGGAGTAGTGCCCGCGTGAGGCACATCACTTTTTCATCTGAGATAGCCTTCTTCCTTTCAGCTTAGAGGTATAATAACTTATATTAAGTTAAAAAAAGCTATGTCTCGTGAACGGGAGCCTCCCTTACTGGGATACCTCTGCGGACCTACGAGTCTGTGTTGTACCTCCGGGAGCCCCATGTTTAAAAGTTCATCTACCTGCCTCTATGTCTTGTATTTTCGTATGGTCTTATTGTAGTTTTATCTGGCATATTTTTCAATTAGTTAGGTAAACTCATTGTATAGACTTATATTTTTAGGTCACCAAATCAAATCTTGTAAGTCCATGGATCACGAAATTGCTATGGACAGGCATACTGGTGACACAAACTCTGCGGATGAGACCGTTGTGTTTAATGTTCACAACAATGGTCGCATGGCCCCACCAGAACGATTGAGTTCCACTGGCCTTAGGAGCCGGTTTTTGTTTCCCGCAGGGCGGTCTCATTCAAGGTCCATCACCCCAAGACTGGATGCTAACCAGCGTCGTCACTCGTCGTGCACTTATGATGCAGCGAGTCGACATGAGACATTGGAATGGCCCAACATTACCCGGTGAGCTACAAGTGGCGCCCGATGTGGGGCTCGAAGAACAACAATAATAACGTACAGCGAACTCACGCCCACACCATATAGTGACCTCAGTTCAAATTTCCGTTCAGCGAGGACTCCCTCGATCAAGCGGTAGCCACATACGACGGATTCTCAGCACACATGCTCACCGACTATGCCAGAAATTCTGCGGAATCAACAACACCGCACTATAACCTGTTTTCGCCTGTTAGTGATGGCACCTTTCGAGATGCCTCACAGGCGGGAACAGAGTTTAGAACTATTTCGGACATCCGCAACAAGCTAACTCCAACAGGGCCGAATCGTGGACGACTCCGACAAAGACCCGACTACAGGCATATATACAGCCCTTCAGCCTATTATCGTTCACCCGTGTCATCTACCGAGACAGTATGGCCAGGTTATAATCCACCACATAGACAACCTCCAGCACTGCCCCCTTCTAGTGAAATGCTATATTCAAGGGGAACACCGCGGAGTCATCGGGAGGAATCGACACCACCATTTCGCCAGTATATTAGTCATGCCATATATCATAACCGTCAGCCACTTGCACCACCGCCATATGAGGAACAAAAGCCCTCACCATGGGAGGAACGACCACGCACTCTCCACCGTAATCCGCCTTCCATTCCTAGACCCATGCCAGTCTATGGCTCAACCAACGGGGCAGACTCAGTAAATTTGAGTACGCATGTGCTAGCTCCTCGGCGTTGGCATCGACGGGAGACACCAACACCACCACCACCGGCACCACAACCGACTACAGTACAATCCTCACTTTCTCAGATACCCGCACCACCCGGATTTCAACCACTACACTCTCCCCGCGGTTTTGGCCGAGTCATCCTCCCTCCAGAATTTAGCGGGGAGAATGACTGGACCAACTATAAAACCCAGTTCGAAATAATAAGTCGGATTAATCGCTGGGACGATAGACAGATGGGTGAGTATCTTGCAGCAAACTTTTGGAAAATGCCCTGCAAGTTCTTGCGGATCTGTGAACGGATTGTACACCTACCTACACCCAACTGGAATAAGCACTCACGGAGCGATTTGGCAACACAGCTCTCAGAGAAACTAGTCATCTGCAACTGAAAAATCTTCGACGACGCACGGGAGAAACTCTTCCCGAGTTAGCTAGCCGAATTCGAAGGCGAGTCACCCGCGCATATCCGAGCACCAATACGGAGGGCGTACTTCACTTGCATCTCGATACTTTCATCGATGCATTAAGTGGTGAACCCACTCTAAAAGGAAAACTATTTCTTGGCGACCACAGAAGTTTGGCCCAAATAATGACAACCGCGGTTTGTATAGAGAACTTTCTAGAGCGGGAGAAACATAACCGGCGCCAACTCCATCCTATCAATGAGATAGAGGGTGCAGCTATCGCCCCCGGCCAGTAGTGCTCCCCCCAGCCCAGCAATACCAACAGCACAGACACCACCACCATCAGAAATGCAGAAGACCAGTCAGAATCAAGCGCCTGGAGGTAGGGCCCGTGCCCGCAGAGCAGGGTACAATGGAGCCCCAGGGCGCGGAAACCAGCGCAACAACAACAACGGCAACATGAAAGAGCGGATAGACGAGATTAATAAACAGATCTCCGCACTCACAAATTTGGTCCCCACACTCAGCACTAGGCTCGCCATCACAAAGTTTAGAACAGCAAACACTACCAGCACCACACCACCACCGAACACCTGTTTCAGATGCGGTCAGCCAGGACATTGGAGGAAGCAGTGTCCTAACCGAGCTCCCTCCACAACACCTGCTCCAGACCGCAGCACACCGCAACCAGAGAAACAGTCAAACTCCTAAGGGTACCGAATTACGCAGCGCCACTTCGGTGCCCGTATCCTTCTACCGGCTCAACTGTGGCTTTCACGCAACAACGTTCAGTGACTAACCATCATCTACAGAAATGAGCTTTCACACCAACACCAAAATACATGTCTTCCAATATGTCCGTGCCTACGTTGCCTCCCCCATCCACAGCAAGGACATCCCCTTCTATTTCCACACATGACAAACCTTCTTTCCTATGTAAAACGGCGGTAGTAGGTTGTAGTACCTCCGCTGAAACCACGTTTCTGAAGGCACCACATCCCGCCACCAAGACATCAGTCTGGTGGTATGCAGAACACCACTCCAATCAGCATCATCTTCCGCATCAACAGACAGTAGCGATTCGGGTGAGATGATTCATTCCGCCTCATGAATTCGTAAGCGGGGACATGGATGGAAGAACGCACGTCCATGCAAACCACGCTGTTTCTTTAGTGTTTCAACAAAACATCCTATGAAGCGTTGTCAGAAATGGCTTGCACAGGTGAACTTATCTGTCATCCCGTACGTGCCGCTGTCTATACTGATACTGCTCACACAGAAACAACAACAATGCCACCACCATTGCTACCCCAGCTCCGTCTTCACCGCAGCCTACACCCTAGCCGAGATGATGAACTGGCCCATTCCTCACTCAGCCATCGTCGACACCGAAGCTTCTATTACCGTTTTTAACCAGCGCTTGTATGAGAGCATCCCACCTCATAAAAAGGCCCCCCCCCCCTTCCTTAAGCCTACAAATATTTACCTACAGACGGCTACGGGAGCAGATGTACACATAGCCGGTGTGGTTAATCTAGTCATTCAAATAGAGGAAGTGCAATTCATTCAGAGAGTTGTCATCGCCTCCATTCATAACGACGCCCTACTTGGCTCTGATTTTCTCAGTGCCAGCGAAGCCATCATACACTGCAGACAACAGGAACTCGACATACACAGGAACTGATCCTATGGGCCACTGCACCACAGTTAGGAAGCAACACACACATCGCCATGCTGGAACCCGACCATGATTATATGATCACCTCACAATGCGCAAGTCCCCGCATAATAGTTGACACCACTGATAAAGGGTAGATACCCTTTAGAGTGTTCAATGGTACCGCAGATCACATCACCCTGGAACCAGGAGTACGCTGCGGCCATTTAGTGGACATAATTTCACTGGAAACACCTGCACTTTCTGACACAACACCACCACTGACTGATGATTTACCCGAGCATCTACACGATTTATATCTGCGTGCCACTATTGGATTATTGCAATCACAAAAACGAGAAATTCGGAAATTATTACATAAATATCGCGATAGTTTTTCCTCCGGAGATATGGATCTCGGAGAGACTCATCTCGTACGACACTACATCGATAAGGCAATAATCACCCTATACGACAACCGGTATGACGTCTTCCCATTCACAAAGAAGCGGAAGCACACCAACAAGTAAATGACATGTTGCGTCCAGGTATTATCGAACCCTCAGCTTCTCCATGGGCTAGCCCTATAGTACTAGCAGGCAAAAAGGATGGAACCTTGCGGTTTTGCATTGACTACCGCCACCTTAATGATCTTAGCGTTAAAGACGCTTATCCATTACTATGGATAGATCGCGCCTTGGATTCCTTGTCCGGAGCCAAGTGGTTTTGTACCCTTGATTTAGCTAGCGGTTGCTGGCAAGTAGCCATGGATGAAGCTGATATGGAAAAGACTGCTTTCGTTTGTAGGGACGGTATTGTCCAATTCCGCAAGATTCCCTACGGGTTGTGCAATGCCCCCAGAACTTTTGAATGACTCATTGAGCAGGTATTGACTACCCTGCAATGGGAGATCTGTCTCTGTTACATCGATGACGTAATCGTTTTCGGATCCACGTTTGAGCAAACCTTAATCAATTTGGACACCATGCTCTCCCGTTTCCGCACGACCAATTTGAAACTCAAACCAAAAAAATGTCATCTCTTCAGACAGAGCGTCAAGTTCCTGGGACACATCATATCCGATGATGGAGTGGCTACACAGCCATCGAAAACTAAGGCAGTAGCACAGTGGCCACGACCCTCTTCGGTTATGGAGACGTGGAGTTTCCTTGGCTTATGCCAGTACTATCGCCGTTATATCCGATATTTCATCGAGATTGCTTCACCCCTCTACCAGATCACCGAGAAAGATCGACCCTTTGAGTGGATGAGTGAGTGTGAAGGCTCCTTCAAGGCACTGAAGGAACTCTTGATGACCGCCCCGATTCTTGCTCACCCTAATCCAAACCTCGATTTCATCTTAGACGCTGATGCGTCAGCTTTCGCTATTGGCGCAGTTCTATCTCAGGTCACCAAAGACGGAACAGAGCAGGTGTTGGGTTATGGATCGCGTACTCTAAATAAAGTAGAGAAAAGATACGCAACCACCAAGCGAGAATTATTGGCGGCGGTTCATTTCGTCAAATATTATAAACACTTCCTGTACGGGCGCCATTTTACACTCCGTACAGACCATGCCTCACTATGGTGGCTCAGGAACTTAAACAATCCTGAGGGCCAGGTAGCGAGATGGCAGGAATCCCTGCAGGCCTATAACCTTAACGTTGTTCACCGTCCCTGCAAATTGCATGGAAATGCAGACACCCTTAGCAGAATCAGCGTGGAGGCTGAACACGAAGAGGCCGATGCCATGACACAGACAGCACAGCCATCTCCGGAGTTCCACGAATTGAGGTGCTCAGAGTGGAATCCGGAGAAAATTGTACACCACCAAACAACAGACATGCAGATACAAAATATTTACGCATGGATTCAGGAGGGGGTACATCCTCCTAAGGAATCGGTGACACCGTTATCCCCCATGGCTAAATATTAATACCAACAGTTCGAATTTATATTGAAACAACTACATGATAGCGCCGGACATTTGGCCATGGAAAGGACTGTTGCCCGTATCAAACTGAGATACCACTGGATTGGGATTCGCAATAGTGTCAAGGCATGGGTTGCCAAATTTATCTCGTGCCAAAGACGCGCTGTTGGCCAACACCATTTCGCACCATCTCAAATTAAGATTGTTGGTGCACCGTGGGAGCGAGTGTCTGTCGACGTACTCAGACCTTTGAATACGACGGATGATGGAGAAAATATATCCTCATATTACAAGATTATTTTGCGAAGTGGGTAGAAGCATTTGTTTTGCCGGACCAAGAGGCATCCACCATAGTGGAGGTCTTGGCCAGCAATGTGTTCTGCCGCTTTGGTATGCCTTATGAACTGCACTCCGATCAAGGAAGTAATTTTGAGAGCTGGCTCATATCAGAGCTCTGCAAGTTATTCCATATTGTCAAAACAAGGACAACTCTGTACCACCCCCGGAGTGACGGGATGGTAGAGAGATTCAACAGAACTCTCACGGAGATGCTTACCAAGGAAACATGCCTTGATTGTAGAGATTGGGATCTACGGCTCCCGTATGTGCTAATGGCTTACCACACTTCGGAACATTCCAGCACAGGCTACACCCCTGCTCGGCTAATGTTAGGCCGTGAATTGGCCTTACCCCTGGACCTGGCCATGCCACGGATACCAGGGGAGAAAAATTCACCATCTCTCTATGTCGAACTCTTGCGGCAAAGGATAGAACAAGCCCATGAGCTAGTGAGAGAAACACTATCCACTGCACACCGGTGGCAAAAGACATGGCACGACCGGAAAGTGCATGGAGATCCATATGAAGCAGGAAGAATGGTTTGGGTACACTTTCACGACGACCTACAAACGTGCCAAGTAAACTGAATTACCAGTGGAAGGGCCCCTATGTGGTAGTAGGTAAGTGGTCGGACGTGACCTACCACATCCATGCTTCGGATGGCCTGACCTTCGTCATCCGCTTCGATCGACTTAAACCGTGTGACAGTGACGACCCAGCACCAGAGCTCGGACTGGGCATTTCTCATGACACCGGTACTCAGACAGACATTTCTATGGAAATTTCTATTCCCATGGTTAGCACAGAGCACTGCGGTGCCAGTTAAGCCCCAGTTCTACCAAGCCAGAACGTGGATGAACAAGTGGCTAACGCTGACGACGATGACGAGATACGTACTCGCCCTCTCACTCCTCAGCACGGGCCTACTCAATCTGGGAAGTCGTATCTGAAGAACTTTGTGTTTGTTTTGTCCAAGGGACTGGATGGAAAAGTCGTTCCTCCGATCTCTTCCCACTCCCACCCACTTCATGCACTGCCCCCTCCCCATCATAGAGTGACCACAAGCAGAAGCTGAGGCTGACCCAAGCCATGCTTCCTGTGGGGTGGAACATGTGGTGAATAGCATGAAAGTGAAGCGGCTGGATGAAGCCTTGGCGTGTCTAGAACCGCAGAACTGTACAACAAGGTGTACCTGACCAATTCCCAAAATCGCGAAACAACAATCCCCCAAGGGACGACCAAGAGGGATAGGCTCCTCAAAGGTTGTCCCTAACAGGCGGCAGTGGGCCCGCGAGGGTCCGGGGACATGTAAACCAATGGATTATAGTGCAGAGGAGATGCTGAAGGCCTCCGTGTCTAACGAAGGATGAATTAACATCCTACTGTGGTACTGTCTAGTCGGCGCATTGTTCGGGCTGCTGAACTTAGTAATAGTAAGTGGACAATGCGTGGTACGTGGATGACAGTCCACACCCAGAGCAATCCAAACCTCTGGCGGAGTGATGGAGGCTGCTGGAGGTACCCTGCAGGCAAAGCCGGAGAAAACAGTCAAAGTTCGTATACTGTTGGCAGATAGATACGGATCAGACTGTCGGTTGCCCCTGAGCATGAACTCAGATGGTGATCGCTATCGACTGGGTCACCGGCCAGTCATCTTGATCATGTCAGTTCATCAACCTGTTTCTGGTTATGAGTGGTCAAGATGGCTCAATGTACAGTCAGGCCATGGCAAGTGTTCGTATTGCGAGTCATGTCTCCAGTGATCAGAGGTCATGAAAAGTGATTCTTTGGGAAGCAGGCGGGTATGTGCGTGAGACGGTGTAACCTGTCACTTGCCGGACGAGTGGAGCAGCCTGACGCCCAGGTACCTGTGGGGTGGATGATCTGTCTGATCGGCACAGGGCCTCTCAGCTAAAATGATGTCAAAGTATGATCTACGCGAAGGCCTTAGTAGTGATGCATCTAGCAGACATCACCTCCGTGGTACGGTCTATGCGGGGCTACAGCCCCTTGCCAAGATGACCCTATTGGCGCCCAGTACTGTGTTTGCTCGGATCGTGAGTCGTCAGTGCGCATCTTGACTCTGTCCCGGATTATGGCCCCATAACTTGGACAGATCTTTATCTCAGGCATGTACGGAAAGGCACCTAGCCTAGGCTGCATCCTGTGTGGGGAACTGGGCGTCCGTCCAGCATGGCGGGGACAGTGAATCACACCGGGAAGGCCAAAGGGTGCAAGTGATCAGGAATGCACCACAGCCATCTACAGTACGCGTCCTGGGAGAGACGCTTGTCCAGCATCCTCCCCTACCCATTTCGGAAAGAGCTAAACTACATACTTCATCTACACGTAATAACAGTCAATATTATTAAGAGAGCAAGATGCCCGTATTGTCGTGAGTCACGAGTAGGATTTTGCTACCGAAAAGTTGAATTCGACAATGGTTTGAGCAAAGTTACGACAGCATCCAACAGGTCATCTTCACTCTAAAGTAACTCTGTCCCGCCCATGCGCTCGGCCATTATAGAGTGAAATACCCTCAGGGTTCGATAAAGTTGACATTCACGCTGCTCTCCCTCCCACCTCCCGCACCCGGCGGGCATAAATGCGTCGTCATCCTCACCACAGCGCAAGTACCATCTGCAGAGAACCAGTCACGCATAACAGATTCAAATCACCAACATGACAGAAACACAGACACTCAGGTTGACTGTATTCACAATCTCCGAACGACAGTATTGTAATCGTAAAAATTGCTGCACACATGTTTGCGAGTTGTACTGTAATTTAATCTCCTGCCTCTGACCTGTGCATGACTATTTCATCGGCTGATTTAGAACTCTGTGTTTGAATGGATATATCTGATTCAGCGACTGACATATTATCGTCTTCTATATCACTTTCCTCTATTTCTGATTCTGAACTATCTCCATCTTTCTGTCGCTTTGTTCCACTCCATCGATCCGAGACACCAATTACTTTCTTTATATTATTTAAATCGTCTAGATTGAGTGTACTCAGTGGAAAATCAAAGTTAGTTTCAGTATCTTGCGACCTGAATTTTACTTGTCCCAAATTAAAACTCTCTTCCAGAGGGTATTGATCATCATCTTCAACTTGTGTGGAATTAGCCTCTCTGACACTAGACTTAGATTGACTTGTTACTGGAGTAGGACTTAGACCCTCATCTAGAACCTCTATTTCATCGCCTGCAACTACAGTGATTGGATTCTTAGTTTTTTCACCATGCTTCTCATTAACATGGACTTCAGCTACAATCTCAGCAACTACTGGTTCGATGACATTTTCTTTAGCAACGTGCTTCCCATTCTATGGATTTACATGGATTTCAGCTACAATCTCAGCAGCTACCGGTTCTATGACATTCTCATTAGAGACAACTTGCTCTGCACTTTTATCAGCACCCTTTTTGACATATTTGTTCTGCGGGCATCGCCACTTAAAATGATCAGATGATCCACAAACTAGACATTTGTTTTTGTTAGGGCAATCTGTTGCAAGACTTGGATTGACTGGTTACTGGAGTAAGACTTAGCCCCTCATCTAGAACCTCTATTTCATCGCCTGCAACTACAGTGATTGGATTCTTAGTTTTTTCACCATGCTTCTCATTAACATGGACTTCAGCTACAATCTCAGCAACTACTGGTTCTATGACATTTTCTTTAGAAACATGCTTCTCATTAACATGGACTTCAGCTACAATCTCAGCAACTACCGGTTCTATGACATTTTCTTTAGAAGTAACTTGCACTTCACTTTTATCAGCACCCTTTTTGACAGATTTATTCTGTGGGCATCGCCACTTAAAATGCTCAGATGAACCACAAACTAGACATTTGTTTTTTTAGGGCAATCTGTTGCAAGATCTTCTGTGCTTAAGCAGATTCTACACTCTTTGATTTACCCCCTGTACCATAATGGCAAGATAAATCGGCCATCTACCATGACCTTATTTGGGAGAGGTTGTTCAAATTCTTCTGATGCCATTTTCTAAGGTTCGGTCAAATGGATAGGTCTCATGTTATACTTTTTCTACTTTGCCATACTCGATCAATTCATTGATAGCCCGTTCATCTGGGATCTCTAACCGAACCGTCATCTTAACTAATAGACGATCAGATACTATTTCCTCCACATTACACACCTCGCCCTTCACGACAAGGACCTCGTCGAGCAACTTTTCCTTCACACTTTCATTAACCACGGTGACATTCCATACATATTTGGAAACGTTAATGAGACCTTGAAGGACCCGTGGACCTGCCCCAACTACGTCCTTCAACCCATGATACACCTCAATTGCCGAAACACCCCAAGCCTTTGTCGTGATTTTAAGACTCAGGGTATGCTTATAGGAGGTTGCCATGGTGTTTTAATAAAAGAGGAAACCCATACTACTACAATATATAAAAGGGGATATTACAAATATATAATACCAAGACGTCAGGCAATGAGCTAAACACTAAATAAATAGTGCCCCCTTTTGAATCCCTGACGCCTACCAACAAATATACGAATATATAGTACAGTCGTATATTTGTTAGTTTGAACCACCTATTAAGTGGTTCTCTAACACCTAACAGATTAAAGTATACTAACAAATATATGAATAGATAGTACAGTCATATATTTGTTAGTCTGTTCGAGTTGACCGGGGACAGCCAACTGACTATAAAGATTTATATAATCAAAGAACTAGGCTTGCGCTTACAAATGATAAAGGAATTAAATCTACTCACTCAAGCGATCTTGCCAAATATAATGAGCTAGCCAACGAACTATAGAAATAGCATACTGGCGTGGGGAGAAATGTATTGCATTGACCACAGTAAGAGGAGACCTATTAAATGGCGGAAACCGCCAGCTAAGAGGAGTGCCTTTAGAAAATGGAGACACAAAATCCGCTCCAACCAAGACAAGAATTTACAAATTAAACATAAAGTTTGAAAGGAAATACTAATACGAAATATATGTATAAAATTTATCTACAAAATCGCGCTAGAAACTAGCAAATTCGGACAGTAATTGCAGAGCTAAATAAACGCGTGCGCTTACTTCGACTACTACTACTACTACTACTACTACTACTACTACTACTACTACTACTACTACTACTACTACTACTACTACTACTACTACTACTACTACTACTACTACTACTACTACTACTACTACTACTACTACTACTACTACTACTATCACTGCTGTTACTTATATAATGTAATGTACAGTGTAATGCATGTAATTATTCTCCATCATTGTATAATACTAGTCTATGTATCACCACCATTGTCATGATAATAGTATTATGCACTGCTACCCCATATGCATACACGTCCATGGACATATTGTGTTATATATAGCCTTTGGAGAATACCCTGTACACATATCCACTAAAAGGTTTCATAGCACACCCCTCCATTGGAATAGATCTGACAAGGCTGCACCCCCGCCTTAGGACACCCACACATTAGGCCATGCCCCTTTTCACGGATCATTAGGCCTGCCAATGCACCAGTCGACATCTGGCCTCCATTACCAGTCCGACGAGTTTCATGTTAGACTCTTAACTTACTCGCTTCATACACGTAGATACAAGCTACGTAATATGTTCGATTACGCTACTGCCTCTACCTAATTGTTGGTTATTGTTAATTGTTGATGACAAAGAAATATGGTTAAACAGTAATAGTTCCACAAGGGCAGAATGCTATTCTGAATAATAGGGCACACTTACGCATGTTAATGCGGTTCTCCTACAAAGGAGGTTATGATATGTTACAAGTTACAAGTTACAAGTTACAAGTTACAAGATATGGGCGGCATTAGGCCATGCCCACATACCTTAGGCCATACACTTTTCACAGGTCATTAGGCCCGACAACGTGCCAGCTGGCATCCTGTAATCTGACTTAACTTAACGTGACTGTATGGACACCCTTACCAGTACAACGATATGGGCTGCATTCGGCCACGTCCATACATCTTAGCCCACGCCCCTTTTCCACAGGTCATTATGTCTAACAATGTGCATAGATAGACCAGAGCGACGATATGGACTCCCTTAGCAGTGATACATTAGGTCACACCCCTTTCATGGATCACTAGGCCCGGCAACAAGCATAGAGGGCGTCACGTGACTCAACCAGGGCAACGATATGGACGTCGATTATAATTGGCCTACAGCTGTCACGTGACTTCGTCCATGCCCACTAATGACTTCGAACCTCATTACACCTGTTAATCATCGGCACGTGCCCACCCAGTTACATCTCCGAAAACAGCAAAGATATGGGCGGAGATTCTAATTGGTCGAGAGAGTCATGACGTCATCAATATGTGAATTAGGCCACACCCCATTCCTCAATCCCACGCACCCCCCGCACAAAATACTCGAACCTGATTGATTGAGAGAGAACAATGAATTTTCTCTCTCGATCAATTAGATTTGAGTATTTTTGGCGGGAAAAATTGGTGTGGCCTAATTCAATTATTGATGACGTCCCCCCTCCCCCCACCCCATCCTCTTTCTCTCTCTCTCTCTCTCTCTCTCTCTCTCTCTCTCTCTCTCCCTCTCTCTCTCTCTCTCTCCATCAAAATCGACGCCCATATCATCGCCCCTCTACTTAGGGCCATATATGTGAGCCCAATAGTCAAACACGATGAAAGAAATATCTTTACAATTTGGTCATTTGCATTGGGCACGAAACTAACATTGCTGTCAAACACCCACGAAAGGAGCTTAAGATGCTAGCACAGTTGAGAGCACAGTGAAGACATCATCATCATCATCATCATCATCATGAGAGGAGCGATGGAGGAGGTTCATTTATGGATTCTCACATTTTGTTGGTCATAATTCTGTAGCACCAAGTTGAAGGCCTAGGTCAGACTACAAACTTCCATCCATTAGTTAAACATCCAGTCACACTAAGGCACTGCACGGATACAATATAGGAATCCAGTTTATCGATCAATCATATGATGTCATAATCAACTACCTCGCATGCATGCTGACGTCATAATAAATTACGTCATGAATGACGTGATTATGCATGCTATAAACGCTTAATAGTTCTTAAAGTTGAACGAATTGTATGTCTTTACTATTTAATAAATATTCAATTGAATATTTCGAAACTGGTTTGACTGGGTGCTGATGCTGCAACTCGGAGAGGCCAGAGGCAGCAACAGAACCAAGTCAAATTAGTTTTAAAATTTTCAACAGTTTACCTGTATAGTTTTCTGGAAATTGAGATTCAGGGAGTGCAGCGATTGATCGATCCCAATGCCGGCAAAGCGTGGCCGGGGCTTAGCGAGAGATTGTCGCGGCGCAGCTAAAATGGGATTTATCCATTGTCATGTAGCTGTTGGGCGTCTCTCACTACCAAAGAGTTCCTTTCTATAACCACCTCCATATCTTTTCGTCCTAGCCTCGACTTCAACTATTTCCATTGGTTCATTTCAGTATGACGACGACGACGACGACGACGACGACGACGACGACGACGACGACGACGACGACGATGACGACGACGACGACGACGATGATGATGATGATGATGATTATCCTGCAACCCATGACAATCTTGCACGCTGCATGGGGTCGGAAACACTAACCCTTGGAACAGTACGCCCACCATTTCAATACACCTGAATGAAGTCCATGTTTCACTATATCAAACAGCAGAACCTCGTGGTCCACACTATCACGCAATGGAAGCAAATATTAGTCTTGTAAAATAGATTTAAATCTCTCAAATCTTACCGATGAGCGTTGCTAATCTGGGATGCAGAAATTATGAGCACACTGCCATAATATATGTGCCAAGAAAACACACACCGCGTGCCCTGCTGGCTTTAATTAATGTCATGCTACTGGGAGTTATTCTGTTGGGGTGGGGTGGATGGGCGGGTCGGGTCGGATAACACTTTACACAACCCATATGAACGTAAATATTTCTATGCAAAAAGGATTCTTTCATTTTTTTGCAACTTCAATTGACTGTTCCAGTTTATCCATCAATTATAGGACGTCATAATCAACTACGTGACAGGTCGGATTACGTCATAATCAATGACGCCGTGGATGAAGTAGATAAGTTCGTCATGAACGCTTAATTGATGACGGACTAAGCGTTGTTGTACGAAATACATGGCTTTACTATTTAATAAACATGATATTGAATATTCTGAAACTAATTTGACCGGACGCTGTTGAAGTAGATAAGTTCATCATGAACGGTTGATTGATGACGGACTATGCGTTATTGTACGAATTGCATGGCTTTACTATTTAATAAACATGATATTGAATATTTTGAAACTAATTTGACTGGCGCTGTTGCTGCCAGTCAAATTAGTTTCAAAATATTCAACAGCTAGCGCGTATAGTTTTCTGGAAATTGATAGTCAGGCAGTTCAGGGATCGATCTAGAGATGAGCGGGGCTCAGCGAAAAGTGAATTCCTCCATTGATCATAATCCGGGTCTGCTCTGTCTGGGCATGTGAGATATATCTAAATAGACTTGACGGGCCCTCTTGGCCCGCCATGTCTATCAAAATATCTCTCACATGGGTGGTTAGGGATTAAAGCAAACTAGGCCTCCTATTTTCTGTAAACCATATGAAACGCCAACTTCGGATAGAGAACGCATGATAAAAATAGCACTCTACAGGAATTACAATATTATTGTGTATTGTATTAATGATGATCGCGGGGCCAAATCTATTACAACTATAGAAGAAATCTGATTTTGCCATTCCGTACAACAACAACAACAACAACAACAACAACAACAACAACAACAACAACAACAACAACAACAACACCAATAACAACAACAACACCACCACCACCACCACCACCACCACGTACAACAACAACAACAACAACAACAACAACAACAGCCGCAGTACCAACAGCCGCAGTAGCAGCAGCAACAGCAGCAGCAACAGCAACAGCAACAGCAACAGCAACAGCAGCAGCAGCAGCAGCAGCAACAACAACAACAACAACAACAACAACAACAACAACAGCAACAACAATGCCTATATCCTGAGTTAATTGTCAATTGAAAATACATAAGTTGTCCAAAAAATAGTAATAATTGACAATTAGGAGCGCATGGGGGAGGGGGGTGGCATTTCTGGATGTTGTTCAAGCAGCCCATGACAATCCTGCATGCTGTATGGGGTCAGAAATGCTAACCCTTAGAACAGTACGCCCAACATTTCAGTACACTCTGTTTGACTATATCAAACAGCGGAACTTCATGGTCCGCGCCACCACGCGATAGAAGCAAATATTAATCTTCTAAAATAGATTTAAATCTCTCAAATTCTGCACGTCTATCATGTTATTACTGCTGAACGTTTCTAATCTGGGATACAGAAATTACGAGCGCACTGCGGTAATATATGTACCCGGAGAACACAACACCGTCAGCTTATTGAAACAGTTCATCATATATTGCTTCACGCCGCGTGATCTGCTGGTTTTAATTACGATCATACTACTGCGAGTTATTCTGTTGGGGAAGGATGTGCGGCTGGCCGAATAACACTTTACAAATCCCATATGAATGTAAGTGTTTCTATGCAAAAAAAAGATTCTTTCCTTTTTTGCAACTCCAGTTGACCTTTTTGGTTTATCCATCAGTTATATGACATCATAATCAACTACGCGACATGTTGGATCACGTCATAATCAATGACGCCATGGATAAAGTAGATAAGTTCGTCATGAACGCTTAATTGAGGACGGACTAAGGGTTGTTGTACGAATTGTATGGCTTTACTATTTAATAAACATTATGCTGAATAGTTTGAAACTACGTTGACCGGCGCTGTTGCTACCCGTCAAATTAGTTTCAAAATATTCAACAGCTTAACTTTATAGTTTTCTGCAAATTGATAGTCAAGCAGTTCAAGGATCGATAGATACCACCACGGACCAAATCGATTACAACTATAGAGGAAATCTGATTTTGTCATTCCGTACAACAACAACAACAACAACAACAACAACAACAACAACAACAACAACAACAACAACAACAACAAGCAACAACATCAACAATGCCTATATCCCCAGTTAATTGTCAATTGAAAATGCATAAGTTGTCCAAAAATTGGTAATAATTGACAATTAGGAGTGTATGGGGGATGGGTGGGGGTGGCAGCGAATTTTTATACAGTTCAGCAGGAGGAGGAGTAAGATGAGGTGATATAATCGAATTTCCTTCCCTAAAAATATGTTATTTCCGGTAGTTTTATACCATAGCACCCACAGCTTTGGAGGGGAGGGTAAACCTCCCACTAAGAGTAACATATTATTCATCGTTAGCGCTCCATGTGCTGTCATAATGGTAGAAGTGTAGGACTCAGAATACCTTCGCCACATTATGTAATCGACTGCAATGTTATGTATACATGAAGCAACGCTAAGTCATAGGGACGTGGGGTACTATTTATGGATTCCGACTTTGCACTCAGAATGATAGATAGAGGGAACTTAGCTAACGAAGCATTGTGATATCATTGGTAGTTCAAGGAAGCATTTTGATATCATTGGTAGTTCAAGGAAGCATTGTGATATCACTGGTAGTTCAAGGAAGCATTGTGATATCATTGGTAGTTCAAGGAAGCATTGTGATATCATTGGTAGTTCAAGGAAGCATTGTGATATCATTGGTAATTCAAGGAAGCATTGTGATATCATTGGTAATTCAAGGAAGCATTGTGATATCATTTGCAATTCCAGTTGTTGATCCTGAAAAATAGTCTTCTCTTGGTCTATAAAGTAACATCTGCATGTGATTTGGTTCATATTTACCTCCAGAAATACAAGAGACGCCATCTGAGGACATCCATATTTCGAAATCTTCCAGGAGAGGACCGCTAGACGACATACATTCGGGTTTGGGGGGTTGGGGTGGGGTTGGTTGTGGGTGGGGGTGGTGAAATCTCCTCACGGGCCCACCCCCAATGCGTTCTACCAACAAAATTTCATTCCGGCACCATTGCGTCATAGGCGTTGTTTTAACCCTTTAATGACTAAATTTGGTCAGAAAAATAAAACATGCTTATTCAATATCCATTTGAATGCCAAGAGAAGAATATTTTTTGAATATTTACTACTGTAATGACTGGCTCGGTTACCGAGCAGGCATTTCAGTCGTCAATTTTCAAAAGAATCGTCTCTTGCCCTGCAACTGGACATTCCTCGATACCACAACAGAGGCCGGTTTTGGCCGGGTTCGTCATGGTAGGGTTAAAAAGAGAGCACGTCTAATAGAACCGCTATCCTCTGGCCGTAAAAATAATTTCATTTGATATCCCACGTCTACTCTGACCCACATGCGGCCACGTGACATATATTTGGAAGGATGTTGCGGGCCAGGCTCTCACGGGCCGGGGGATCCCAGCGTGTCATGTGCATCAATTGGCTGAATCAAATTTTTATCTATGCACCGCCAATCTCGACCTCAGCTCCGCCCACGCTTTGACCGCGTTAGGATCTATCGAACGCAGAATTAACTCCCCGCATCTCAACTTGTAGAAAACTATACAGGTAAGATATTGAGCTCCAATCAAAGTTGTTTCAAAATATTCATCAGAATGGTTATTAAATAGTAAAGATATACAATTCGTACAACTGACTGAATTACAAAATTTCCTGACGGTCTTAACTACGTCATTCCCGGTCAGCCTACGTATGACGTGTTTGATTATGACGTTATATACTTGACTACCAGATTTGATTCCTCTATTATCTGTCACCATCTAATGGCGGATTCCAATTTATCCATCAGTCATATGACGTGTTGATCAACTACGTGACGTGTAGGATGACGTCATGAATGCCGGAGATAAGTTCGCCACGAGCGCTTAATTGATGACGGACTAAGCGTTGTTGTACAAATTGTATGCCACAGGCAGCAACAGCACCAAGTCAAATTAATTTCAAAATATTCAACAGCTTACTTGTTCATCGATCAATCCTAACGCGGGCGAAGTGTGGGTGGAGCTTAGCTAAAACTAGATTCCTCCATTACATGTCTTTAGCCATCAACGTTTGGTGTTCCTTGTGGTTTTTTTATTATCATTAACATATTGTTTGCCTACAAAATAGCAGTAAATGCCATGCCAGTGTTGGCATTCACAGCCTTATATACTCACCTAATCTGTAGCATACTACCACATCTGTGTCTTAATCATCTTACTAGTATTACCTGTCTATAGGCATGGTGGGACATACCATCTTAGAGAGAATGATGAATGATTGAGGGCAATGTGTGTTGAACATTATAAACACATCTCCCGATTTCAAAGCAAAGTCATCAATCAAAATGATGGCTAATAGGCGGGCTTTGGCGTTGCCAGAGTAACTGTTTGGATTCCACGCTAACCAACTGTTATTTTATTCATTTCAAACAGTTTTTGAATGTTGATTGATTACTAGTTTTATTGGGACAATATTTGCTCACAGATATAGGAAAGGAAGATACACGTATAATAGCTAGCTCATTACCTTATGATGATAATAATGATGATGATGATGGTGGTGGTGGTGGTGGTGGTGGTGGTGGTGGTGGTGGTGGTGATGATGATCATGATGATGATGATGATGATGATGATGATGATATATCAATACTGATGTAACGACACCCACTTACTCACCTCCCCACATGCTCGTCTATCCAATCCCGTCTGCCATACCACCCGCCAACCTGCTTATCTATTCACCAATGCCCAGACCCACCACCCACCCATCCTCCACACGCCCGCACGCACGCACTCACGCACGCACGCACGCACGCACGCACGCACGCACGCACGCACGCACGCACGCACGCACACACACATACACCTGCCCAATGACAACCACCTAACTCGTATCCCCATGCGCCTCATACTCCGCTAACACAGTACTCGAGTCCTTACTCCTGCACTCATTCGCGAACCCATTGCCTGGCTCGGTTGGTCACTCACTTGTTTATTCACTCGCTCTCTCAATGACTCACTCACTCGCTAACTCACTCACGCACCATCCACTCACACCCACATAGGGAGATTAGTTACTGGCGACACCCTGCCCATCTCTAGATAAGCTCCGCCCACTTTCATTCCGCGTTGGAATCGATTTGCAACTTAGAAACCTGAATTTCCATAATCCCAATTTCTATCTGTGAATATCTTTAAACTAATTTGACTGTGAGCTGTTGGTGTCTATGGCAACAGGTGCCGGTCAAATTAGTTTCAAAATAGTCACCAAAATTGTACATTTACCAAAGGCATACAATTCATGCACGTTCGTAGCGTACGAGCTACGCCATTTTTATTGTGACGTCAGCCAAAAGGTGATATATTTAATTATGACGTCGGCTACCAGAGTAACAGATCGGCTAATAGCATCCACCATTGTTGCTATGATGCTCACATCAGGTACCTTTGAGTCAGTTGCAATATGAACTTTTGTGCAGCGCATGCGTTGGTGCTCTTTAACAAGACACCATCAGTAGAGGTACTGTTATTACTACACCGTCAGTTGAGGTACGGTTATTACATAGATGGGGAATCAAACCCACAACTGGTGGAAGCGTCTAGCATCATATAGCCCACAAACACTACAACCGCATTGGTGGGCTATAATGCGTGGCATTGCTGTCAGTTGTATAACTGTCATTACAGGAAATGTTCCCGAAGCGCATTCCAAAGTTGGCAGATCCCCATTTATGTACCTGGTACGACATCAACAGTGTCCGCGTGGGCTCCATTGTTTCATTATATGGCAAAGATGGCAAAGGTGGGTGCAGAAGAGAATCAGACAGAAAACATGGTTACACATACAGAGATGAAAACTATCATCAAGTCACTCTATAGAACACCTCAATCAGAAGATGCCTACCATCATCTCTCGAGGCCAGAGCAAGTGACCATTTTTCGTCTCAGAACTGGACATAACAGACTAAACCAACACATGTACAGGCGGTTCCACCTTACAACATCGCCCGCTTGTCCTTGTGGAGAAGCAGAACAGACCACAGAGCACATATTTCAGTGTTGCAGTACGTATCAGCTGCTGGGAGAAGAGATCTGGCCTTTGTCAACCTCTTTTCTTGAAAAGCTGTATGGGTCTGTGGAAGAACTGCAGAAAACCACCGATTTCATCTTGAGAACGGCTCTCCAAGTGTGATACCAGCGATCGAAAAGAAGAAGAAGATTATATGGAACCCATACATACATCATTCTTCATTATTATATATAAGGACCATATCATAAGACCATGGCAAATCTCGTTTAAAGCGATGCTAATCTCATCTCAAATGCTATACAGCACCGTTAAATTATGGTTTATACATTCCAGATCATTCATATCCTGTCACATTCCCGTTTCTGTATCACAATTATCATCTTTGTAATATCGCGTAAATGTTGAACAGTGATCGCCACCATTTTGTCTCCTCGAGCGATAGTGTGTGATGTCATGTATGTGTTAATGCATTATATTCTTTGTTATGTAATACTCATCTCGCTGAATATTTTGAAAATAATTTGACTGGAAGTTGTTGCTGCCTATGAGAGCAACAACTTTCAGTCAAATTAGTTTCAAAATATTCAATCGACTACCAGTATGATTGCTTTTATACCACATTGACAAACTATAGATGGTACCTCTATGACTGAACTATATCCTGAGGCAGGCACGCTAGGCTTTTTCTGATTCGGTGAAAAGTAAATCATGACGGCCATCATAGGCTGTAGAAATGTAGCAACGTTTAGCTACTAAAGCCTGAATATCTTTCTTTAGCGGCCTGACGAAAAGCTTATCATTACCTGCATAGTTTATGACTTGCATATTAGATCACCTGAATAGCTATCAAGAGTTCAGATTAGTTATCCTTTAAATCAGACCTGCTTTTATCGGACGATGCTAGGTCTTTTAAAATCTTTTTTTTTCAGCCCCCCCCCCTACTGCTTGATGGGGTGAGAATTTTGCATCGATATGGAAGTCAGTTACAGACAGATTTCCCCCTCTTTATTTATCTGTTGACCAACATGTGGAATCTTCTGTGGGAACTATTATCCTCTGATTCCTGCTTCAAGTTAATTGGAAACTGTGACTAAGCGAGGACTAGCCATCTCCCTGGGTGTGCACGCAAGGTGCGCGCATCTGTGCGTGCATGCATGCGTGCGTGTGCGTGAGCGTGTGCGTGCGTGCATGCGTGCGTGCGTGAGTGCGTGAGTGGGTGAGTGGATGGGTGTAAGAGTGATTGAGCGAGAGAGTGAGAGACTGAGAGGGCGAGCGGGCATGGGTGGAGTGTAGCTCTCCGGGTAGTGTTGGGCTGTTCTGGTGTATCATGTCGACTTGCCGCGCCACAAGTGCACAATGAGTGATGACGCCGGTGGAACTCAATCGTTCCGGTGAAGCCATGCGACCATCGTCGCGAACGTTAAACACAACGGTCTCATCATACGAGTTTGTGTCACCAGTATGCCTGTCCATAGCAATTTCGTGATCTATGGACTTACAAGATTTGATTTGGTGACCTACAAAATATAAGTCTATATAATGCGTTTACCTAAACAATTAAAAATATGCTAGATAAAATTACAATCAGGGCATACGAAAATACGAGACAGGTAGATGAACCTTTAAACATGGGGCTCCCGGAGGTACCACACAGACTCGTAGGTCCGCAGAGGTATCCCCGCAAGGGAGGCTCCTGTACATGAGACTTAACTAATTAACTTAATATAAGTTATTATACCTCTATGCTGAAAGGAAGAAGGTTATTTCAGACGGTCTCGGGAAGGTGTCGCCACTGCTTAAAGCGGGAGAAGAGTAGTAGGCAAAAAAATAAATGGGCCCACTCTAATATTTCAACCAAAATTGCTTAAAAAAGAAAAGACCATGCCTAGTGAGATTATGACTATAGGGGTGCATACTGTTTTACGTGAAGATGGGATGGAGGATTCCCGATGGATTCCCTCGTCACCGTCTTATGTGATTCTTGGTAGGCTGAATTAGTAGTTGCCGCTTTATTTATGCGGGCGTTCTGCTTTGCTTAATTCACTGTTAGGTGTTTTCAAAACAAGAACTATTTTTGGCCGCAACTGGTGGTTATCTACCTAGCTATTAGACACGGCTGTCATGGAGAACAGATGCCCCAAGACATCCATACTAGAGACAGCGCTCATACATGTTACGTAGCAAGATCTCAGAACTTGATAAGAATCTGGATATCCCACTCCTTACCCACATAAAACGTTACAAGACATTGGCTACTTTTCACGAAAGCATTATTAGGCCATTGTCCTATCGTTATGGTGGGGGTGAGAGAGACGCATTCCCACCGTAAATGTCCTTCCCGCAAGGGCGTGGCAGATCTAAATATCATGCCCAGACATTTTAACAGAATTCGGTGGGGATGTGCATCTCGCCGGTCACCGGGTCCTATGGAACCTATCGTTTTACCTGTCATTAGGTTTATATACAAGTTGCCAGTCTTGCACTGTGGTGCGGGAGGATTGTCAGTAAATTAGATAATAATAATTAAAACATGTGTTTTCGCAGTGCTTTCCTACATTGGCTTAAAAGTGCTAACTGCTAAGTATCCGAAGATACATGGGAAACGTGTGTAACACCGCACTTCTGGCCATCACCGCTCGGAAACCCCAACAGTTTCCCAGAGTCGGATCAGCCCATGGTGCGGATAGGGACATCCAAACAATTAAGCAGCCACAAGACTGAGTGGGACACGAAGAGAGACAAAATCTTACTTATGAGTCTTACCGGAGTGCGGGGCTAGATTATCGCACTACCGGCAGAGAAGAGTATATCACATAATATGTAATGAAGAAAGTGTCTCTAATCATTTCGAACCTATCCTATTGACCTGAATAGAAAAGGTTTAGTCAGTAGCATGCCGGGCTAAACAGAATTATGGCACGGACAGCGACCTCAGTGAAAAATTGTTGTTGGCGGGAGAAAGTGCTGCATATATAAGTGTTGCTGTATAGTGTTTCCTACGTGCATTGCAGTCCTATATTTTCTATGAATAAACAAAACATATGAAAGGATGGCCACTGGCCATATATATATACATAATCTAACCAGAACAATCAATACGGTGTCAAGTGATCGATATATATATCACCTTACATAAAATGAGAATAACTATAAACAAATACAGAAATTATAACTGGCCGTCCTAGGATCGTTACGGTTCCTTTTAGTCATCGGGACCATTATTGCGGATACAATACAATTAACAAAACCTATATAGAGAAAAAATTAAACTGTGAAGTATAGTTACTTGAATACTCGGTAGTCATTCTTAAGTTAGGCTACCATGTTACTGAAATCGATACATTGATCTGAAGTCGACGTGAAATGATGTGCTCTCTGGAAGCTGGAAAGTTCCGGCAGGTTCGTTCCCGCAAGCTGTTTTCCGCAAACAAGACTTCCGCAAGAACACTCATGGCGGGAGTTCATCGCTTAGTGCTGTAGGCCTAATAGATTGTCTAACGAGCTGTCAGTAAAAGATACGATAGTACTACGTGGTGAAGAAAGTTCCCATACACCGATGGCACGGATGGAAGGTGAAAACAACCCGCCAATAGCCAGGGTTGTCAAAGGCAAACGAAGATACAAAACAAAGCTTATGGTGCTGGGTACGTCAACCAGCTCTGAAGACGTACCGGGCAGAGTTTACTTGCTGTGGTCGAAAGTCGAAAGAACCGACACGATGTAAGTGTTGCAATGATTGAAATACCACTTTTAGGCATGGCCGGCAGATCCGTCATCCATCAAAGAACATCCAGTCTTTACATCTGTAGACTCACATATTCAGGCCGTGAAGGCCTCACCGCAAATTTGTGTTCCGAATGTAGCTGTTGGTATTCGTGAACAATTATCAGAAGTTCCAAATTACTCCCGTAGGGGGGGGGGGGGAGTTGTGCTGTGGTGGGTTGGAGAACTGGTAGCTACGGGAACACGACGGAAACTGAGGTCATATGCGTAATATCCCTCGATCGTAGCTAGTACAGGTCCAACCTGTACGGCCCCTGGCCGAGGATGCTCTCGATCACTGGATCGCTTCTCCTTTTATACTCCTCGCGACGTCACAGGCACAGGCTTCATCCAATCATCGTTCGAGCAAGAGCCAATCAGCGCGCAGCTAATAATAGTGCGTTCGAACGTTCTAGAACATTCTAGAAGCTTTGAGTCCACATGGTTATGGTGTCACGGCAATATTTTGAAGATAATCATGAAGAGTTTTCCCTGGATAACTCAGCCATTTATCAACCGATTTTGAAATAGTTTACAGATTTAAAAAGCCCGTTAAATTCTGGTCTTGATTAATGCCAGCTTTAACGGGAACAGACAATCAATAAAAATTATAGGGTACCATCTCGGTACACTAAAAGCGCCATCCTATCTAGCTCGTAACTACGCGCTCCATATAAACAGCGTCCTGGCGCGCATGCGCATCATGCGTTTTAGCGAACTATATAGGCCTATATACGCTTATGGCTCTACCCAGAGGGGCGTGTTCAGGAAACGAATCCAGGATGGGTGGCGCGTACCCAGCTCAGCTGGTACGGCCGGTATCCGACCGGTCGATCCGAACTACACCACCCACTTCTAGTTTGACATCCGTGGCAAACAATCGCGCATGGCAGATCGACGCATGGACGTACACTAGGCGGAATTATAGACTTCCCGTGTAGGCACATGGCCGGAGAGGAGTAGTGACGTATTAGACGCGTATTCAAGAGACCGAGCACATAGGGGTGCCAAAAGGAGGGAGAGGCATACTTTTAGTTTTTAATTTTGACCTGAAATTATTTTTCCAGGCCTTTCTTCTTTTTGTTTTATTACTAATATTATGGTGCGTGCTATAACTTTATTTAGTAGATGAGTCTAAACAATAGCTCGCATGGGTGTTCTCTTTGGGTGCGGATAATCAGTTTTCCGCAAAGAACACCCAAGCTCCAACGTACCATAATGTTAGGTTTGTAAATATATATAAAAATATAATAAGAAAAAGACAAGGTATATCTAGACCATGTAACATACCCTTACGAGGTATTTATTTATTAATCACACCGTATTACTTGCGCACCCCGGGTAAATAAAGGGGTATGCAACACGTATCGCTTAGCATCATCATTATATAAAATATCTATTTGCGGCCCGTTATTGCGGGTCCGCAACAGTCAGCTCTCGCTGGCCTCATATCTGTCTTGACGTTTGAGACAGGAAGAGAAATAATAAGAAAAATAAGATATATATAATAATAATAACCTAAGTCTTGGTTTATCAGGCAGCCTCATCGTAGCTGATGGGATTGCGACGTTATTACACTGCGGAATGTTGTATTCTTTACATCGCACACAACATTCTTACAACTTCGGAATCCACAGTGCTCATTTCGTGTGGGACACAACCGGGCACTGAAGTGTGTGGCTGTGTCGGATAACCGTAGTCATCCTAAGGACGGGATTCAATGGATCTAACATATATAATAAGAGGAAAAGTATTTTAAAAATAAAGTAATAATTAATACATTTCCACGGATCGCCTATTGATATTTCTGCTGAATTACATATGATCACACCTTTGCAGCGAAATTTCCCCATTGAGTCTGGGTCCCGCGACTGACGGTGGTGGGTCACGGTGGATGCACTGTCATTGCTGAGATGCTTTCACTATTATTATTGTTGGCACTGTCTGAAATATCTGAAGTGATGGTGGCGGGAATATGTGCATCCATTATGTCTCTCACAGTTACCGTTGGTTCCAATATATTCGTCCGTATAGCAGCGGCGGTACTAGTGGTTGCCAATGTTGCTGATGCTGTGGTGATGGTAGCTGTCGTGGTGATGGTTGTTGTAGCTGTCGTAGTGGTCGCTGTAGCTGTCGTGGTGATGGCAGTGAGCTGTACCATAGGCTGAAGTCGTGGTACGGGAGGGGATATGGCAGGAGACGACATCTTCCGAAACTTAGCATAGTTTAATAGACGACTTGCGGTAATGTTAGGCACAGCCTGGATATCCTGTGTGGGGGCAATCCATCTCTTTCCCATGTAGGGATGTTCCGGTGTGGTTCCCTTTCTGATTGCGGGGTCAGAAAGGCGAGGAGGCGGATGCTGAATAACACGGGTCGGAGTTACACTTACTGTCACAGGCTGCGACGGTCCTGGTCCTTCGTCTATGGAAAGTTCTGGTGGAGATGGAGACTGCGGGTAACTTGGAATGTATATTTCCGCAGGTGTCATAATTACCATTGAAATCGGATGACTGGCTAACACAGTTTGCGATACAATGGTGGTGGGTGTAGTGATCATAGCCGGATGGCTAATAACCAATGCGGGTGCTGTCGAACTGGATTCTGCGGGAGATTTTCGCTTCTTACTTCGCTTCAGGACTGATGTGGATGAAATGACAGGTACCAGCGTAATACTTCCAGATGCAGCTGCGGGCAGAATTTCATGTCTGGCTGTCAGTACGTTGCTTACTGTAGCCGCGGGAAGACGATGGCTGACGGGATATCTATGAGTAGTGTTCTCCGTGCAGGCCATTTTCTTGGTCGGGAGAACTTTATCTGGGAGCCAAGATTCGAAGCTGGTGGACAGAATGGCACGATGCTCGTTCTCTTCCCCAGGAACTAACGTCACTTCCAACACACGGTGATGATAACGAAGTTCATGTGTCACCCCGTAGCGAGTAGCGATGTAGAGATACTGGCACGTCACACAAAAGGCTGACTGGAACAGATGATCCTTATTAACATGAAGGGTCCCCTGTTTAAGACTATATGCTCGGCCTCAACGTGGCACAGGGGTGTAACCCACTGGGTGTCAATCCAGACATTTGGAGGGGCTAACCAGAGCATTATGCACAACGCAAAAAACCATGAAGGGTGCGGTCGGATTTCCTAGTGAAAGTTCTGGAACATGGCTCTCCGCTATCTAACAATGAGTTACACGGGAACCGCTTTGGAACTGGTACTGGTTCTTCTTCAGATGAATCCAACAACGCTAAATCTTCAAGGAGTGACATCTTGTTCCCGCATGATAGTTAGTTGCGGGAACTTTACTAAAAACCTAATGCCTTATCTCTTCATGGTTTATACTTTCCAGGCCAATATAATAATGAAATAATAAGAAGAAAAACAGCAGAATTTGGTTTGCGACATGAAAGAAGCCTAATGCTATGTTCTTCCCTGGTGTAGAGTTTTGACGAGAAGACAAAGTTTCAGAGTGCGCTTCTTCCTTTTATACTATTTGGTGATGTCACAGGCGGCGGATGACCACACCTAAACATTTTAACAGGTGATTCGGTCATCCTTATATGAATGTTTCCTGGTTTTCCGGCCTGGACGTCATAGGATTAATTCTTCCCATCTAACCGGAGTACTTTTAATTATAGGAAGAATGGCTGATTAAACGTGTCCTTATTTCGCACATTTAACAGCCTCCGATCAACATGAAAACTTGGTACTACGTTTTCTTTGCGGAGCCTCACCTTTTAATTAGCGTGAGGCGGTTCTCCATGTTGGATGCTTATAAACTTGCCTATTTAATTTTAGGCTGGAGCGCCCGATGGGGTGCGTGCGAGCCAGCTGACGCCAGCGGCAATCTCCCTGACTCACCCTCGCCACTCCTCCATCACGTTGTGGTAGTCGCATTTTTGGCCGGCTCTTTTGTTTAAAGCATTTGATCCAACTAACTGGAAATAGCAGTAAATGTCACATGCCTCAAAAGAAAAGCATGTGGTTGATCGGAAATGTGTATGCTGTCCATAGTGACGGTCAAAATGCTGTTGCTGTGTTTCGGTCATGTTGCTGATTTGTATCTGATACGCGTGACTGGTTTTCTGTGGATGGTACTTGCGCTGTGGTGAAGGTGACGTGTTTATAGCTACCGTGTGTGGGAAGTGGGAGGGAGAGGCAGCGCGAATGTCAACTTTATCGAATCCTGAGGGTATTTCACTCTGTAATGGCCGAGCCCGTGGGCGGGACAGGGTTACTTTAGAGTGCAGACGACCTGTTGGATGCTATCGTAACTTTGATCAATCCATTGTCGAATTCAACTTTTCGGTGGCAAAATCCTACTCGTGACTGACGACAATGCAGGCATCTTGCTCTCTTAATAATATCGACTGTTATTATGTGTAGATGAAGTATGTAGTTTAGCTGTTTCCATATGACGTCGGGAAATAGGGAAAGAGGAGAATCGTTGGACAAACTTCCCCCCGTGACCCGTACTGTAGATGGCTGTAGTGCATTCTTGATATCCATATGATCAGTTATCCCGTACCAGGATAAGAAGGTGTGTGCGGGAGATTTGTTGGTTGCTGTCTGCTGATGATAATGCTGTTGTCGGGATGTCCGTGCTGCTGTATGATGCCAATGTTATAAGCGAAGTGGGCACATTCCAGTTTTCCACGCTGGTGAATGCCAAGTCTGTTGTTATTTGTGCGGGAGGGAATTTGTTGCGGGAATATTTATGTCTCCACTGGTAATTAATTAAGACTGGTAGGTGCTGCTAAATGCTGTTGTTGTCGATGTTGAATGTCTCCGTTATGCTGAGTATAACTGAGCAAGTATGTGATGTACGTGCAATGATGAATTGACGCATCCAGTCTTGAAGGCAGGTGTGTTCTTGTTGGTCCTGACTGCTCTCGGGGGAGTATGGTAGGCCAAATGGATTTGGTGGCCTTTCGATAAGGGGATGTGATCATCTCCTGTTACACGACGGTTGGTGTCCTGTCGTAATTTTTAGACACCAGGAAAATTCGAGCCGAGAGTCTGCTGAACAGGCTGCTTCCCTGCCCACCGCAGAGTTTAATAGTCGTGGGTGCGGTGCAGGATGCCACCTCCTCTGTTGCAGCAGTCTCCCTCATATCTGAAGATTGACGGCCATCAGACGACGAGTGGAGTGTGAAATGGACTGGGCCGGTGATGTCCGAACCTGGTGTATAGATGAGGGAAGACAATTGGATTTGGGGTGTTGGTGCAGTGACAGATATGGGTGCCATTTGGGTGGGAATGGGTTTGGCGTTTTGGGGGCGTGGTTGGGTACACCTTGTTGTACGGTTCCACTGTTCTAGACACCCTAAGGCTTCATCCAGCCTCTTCACTCCCATGCTATTCACACCATGTTTCCACCCCACTGAAGCATGGCTTGGGTCAGCCTCAGCTTCCGCTTGTGTTAACTCTATGATGGGGGAGGGCATAGCATGAAGTGGGTGGGAACGGGAAGAGATCCGAGGAACAACTTTTCCATCTGGTCCTTTGGACAAAACAAACACGAAATTCTTCAGATACGACTTCCCAGATCGAGTAGACCCGTTCTGAGGAGGGAGAGAGCGAGTACGTATCTCGTCATCGTCGTCATCATTAGCCGCTTGTTCATCCACGTTCTGGCTTGGTAGAACTGGGGCTGAAATGGCACCGCACTGCTCTGCACTAACCATGGGAGTACAAATTTCCATAGAAATATCTGTCTGGGTACCGGTGTCATGAGAAACGCCCAGTCCGAGCTCTGGCACTGGGTCCTCACTGACACAAGGTTTAAGTCGATAGATGTGGATGACTGAGGTCAGGCCATCCGAAGCACGGATGCGGTAGGTCACGTCCAACATCTTACCTACTACCACATAGGGGGCCTTTCCACTGGTAACTCAGTTTAATTGGCACGGTTGCAGACTGTCCTGAATCGTGTACCCAAACCATTCTTCCTGCTTCATATGGATCTCCATGCACTCTCCTATTGTGCCATGTCTTTTGCCGCCGGTGTGCAGTGGATAGTGTTTCTCTCACTAACTCATGGGCTTGTTCTATCCTTTGCCACAAGAGTTCGACATAGAGAGATGGTGAATTTTTCTCTCCTGTTATTCATGGGATGGCCAGATCCAGGGGTAAGGCTAATTCACATGGCGTAACATTAACCGAGCAGGGGTGTATCCCATGCTGGAATGTTCTGAAGTGCGGTAAGCCATGGGTACATATGGGAGCCGTAGATCCCAGTCTCTACAATCAAGGCATGTTTCCTTGGTAAGCATCTCTGCGAGAGTTCTATTGAATCTCTCTACCATCCCATCGCTCCAGGGGTGGTATGGAGTTGTCCTTGTCTTGACGATATGAAATAATTTGCAGAGCTCTGATATGAGCCGGCTCTCAAAATTACTTCCTTGATCAAAGTGCAACTCATAAGGCATACCAAAGCGGCAAAGCACATTGCTAGCCAAGTCCCCCACTAAGGTGGATGCCTCTTGGTCCGGCAGATTGGTAAAATAATCTTGTAATACGAGGATGTATTTATTTCCATCATCCGTCGTACTCAAGGGTCCGAGTACGTCGATAGCCACTCGCTCCCACGGTGCACCAACAATCTTAATTTGCGTTGGTGCGACATGGTGTTGGCAAACAGCATGTTTTTGGCATGGGATACATTTGGCAACCCATGCCTTGACACTATCACGAATCCTGATCCAGTGGAATCTCAGTTTGATATGGGCAACAGTCCTTTCCACGGCCAGATGTCCGACGTTATCATGTAGTTGTTTTAATATAAGTTCACGATAACTTTCCGGAACTACCAAATGGTTATTAATGTACAGACCATTATTTATTAATTGACATTCTTCGAACCGTTGGTAACAATATTTCACCATGGTGGATAAGGGTGTTACCGATTCCTTAGGAGGACGTACCCCCTCCTGAATCCATGCATATATTTTTTGTGTCTGCACATCTGTTGTTTGGTGGTGTGCAATTTTCTCCGGATTCCACTCTGTGCACCTCAATTCAGGGAACTCCGGAGATGGCTGTGTTGACTGTGTCACAGTGGCGGCCTCTTCGTGTTCAGCTTCCGCACTGATTCTGCTAAGGGCATTGGCATTTCCATGCATTTTGCCGGGACAGTGAACAACGTTAAGGTTATGGGCCTGCAGGGATTCCTGCCATCCCGCTACCTGGCCCTCCAGATTTTTAAAGTTCCTGAGCCACCGTGGCGAGGCATGGTCTATACGGATTGTAAAAGGGCACCCTTACAGAAAGTGCTTATAATACTTGGCGAAATGGACTGCCGCCAATAGTTCTTGCTTGGTGGTTGCATATCTTCTCTCCATTTTATTCAGAGTACACAAACCGTAACCCAATACCTGCTCTGTTCCATCTTCGGTGACCTGGGATAGAACCGCGTCTATAGCAAAAGCTGACACATCAGTGTCCAAGATGAAATCGAGGTTTGACTTAGGATGAGCAAGAATCGGGGCAGTCGTCAAGAGTTCCTTCAGTGCCCTGAAGGAGCATTCACACTCACTCATCCACTCAAATGGTCGATCTTTCTCGGTGATCTTGTAGAGGGCTGAAGCAATCTCGCTGAAATGTTGGATGCAACGGCGATAGTACTGGCATAGGCCAAGGAAACGCTGTGTCTCTGTAACTGAAGAGGGCCGAGGCCACGCTGCTACTGCCTTAGTTTTTGATGGCTGTGTAGCCACTCCATCACCGGATATGACGTGTCCCAGGAGCTCAACGCTCTGTCTGAAGACCTGACATTTCATCAGTTTGAGTTTCAAATTGGCCGTGCGGAAGCGGGAGAGCACAGTGTCCAAATTTATTAAAGTTTGCTCAAACGTTGATCCAAAGACTATTACGTCATCGATGTAACAGAGACAGATCTCCCATTTCAGGGTAGTCAATACCTGCTCACTGAGTCGTTCAAAAGTTCCGGGAGCGTTGCACAACCCATAGGGCATCTTGCGGAATTGGAAAAGGCCGTCCCTACAAACGAATGCCGTCTTTTTCATATCAGCTTCATCCATGGCTACTTGCCAGTAACTGCTAGCTAAGTCAAGGGTACAAAACCACTTGGCTCCGGACAAGGAATCCAAGGCCTGATCTATCCGTGGTAACAGATAAGCGTCCTTAACGCTGAGATCATTAAGGCAGTGGTAACGATGCAAAACCGCAAGGTTCCGTCCTTTTAGCCTGCCAGCACTATAGGGCTAGCCCAAGGAGATGCTGAGGGTTCGCTATACCAGTCCGCAACATGTCATTCACTTGTTAGTGTGCTTCCGCTTCCTTGTGAATGGGAAGACGTCGTAATGGTTGTCGTATGCGGGAATTATTGCCTGTATCGATGGAGTGTCGTACGAGATGAGTTTCTCCGAGATCCATGTCTCCGGAGGAAAAACTATCGCGATATTTATATAATAATTTCCGAATTTCTCATTTTTGTGATTGCAGTAATCCAACGGTGGCACGTAGATATAAATCGTGTAAATGTTCGGGTAAATCCTCAGTAATTTGCGGTGTTGTGTCAGAATGTGCAGGTGATTCTAATCAGATGATGTCCACTAAATGGACGCAGTGTACTCCGGGTTCCAGAGTGACTTGCGCATTGTGAGGCGATCATATAATCAGGGTCGGGTTCCAGCATGGCGATGTGTGTGTTGCTTCCTAACTGTGTTGCGGTGGCTCATAAGATCTGTTCTTGTCCCGGCTCAACTGTGGCGATACTCGATAATATTACTGCACAAATGTCGCATAATGACGACGCTGGTCCAAGAGGTATTCGTCGGCCGTCTATGTCAAGTTCCTGTTGTCTGCAGTGTATGATGGCTTCGTTGGCACTGAGGTAATCAGAGCCAAGTAGGGCGTCGTTATGAATAGAGGCGATGACAACTCTCTGAATGAATTACATTTTCTCTATTTGGATAACTAAATTAACTACACCGGCTACGGGCACATCGGCTCCTGTAGCCATCTGTAGGTAAATATGTGTAGGCTTAATGGGTGGGGGGGGGGCTTCTTATGAGGTGGGATGCGCTCATATAAGCGCTGGTTAAATACTGTGATAGAAGCACTGGTGTCGACGGTGGCACTAGTGGAAACGCCACTAAACGGACAGGCACATTTGCAGATTACCTTGCGATGTACCTGCGGAAGAGCTTCCAATGATGCGGTCTGTGATAATGGTATTGGAACAGCATCACTCTGTATATATTCCGACTGTTTCCGTACTGCTTCTTTTATGCTTGTGGATGGCTGAGTGAGAAAAGGGCCAGCTCGTCGTCGCCGCTGGTGTGAAGACGGTGGTGAAGAAGGAACTGGGGGTAGCAATGGTGGTGGGGCTGTTGCTGTTTCAGTGTAGGTGGTATTCGTGTAGACGGCGGCACGTACAGGATGACGGATAAGCTCTACCTGTGCAAGCCATTTCTTACTATGCTTCATAGGATGCTTTGGTGAAGCACAGAAGAAACAATGATGTCTCCAGGGACGTGCGTTCCTCTGTTTATGTCGGTGCTTGCGGATCCATGAGGTGGAGTGAGTCGTCTCTCTCGAATCGCTACTGTCTGTGGATGCGGAAGATGATGATGGCGGGGTTGATGTTCTGCATACGACCAGAGGGCACAGATAATCTAGTGCCTTGGTGGCGGGATGTGGTGCTTTCAAAAACGTTGTCTCAGCGGAGGTGCTACAACCTACCACTGCCGTTTCACATAGGAAAGAAGGCTTGTCGTGTGCGGAAGAAGAAGGGGATGTCCTTGCTGTGGATGTGGGAGGCATCGTAGGCACTGACATATGTGAAGCCATGCATTTTGATGTCGGTGTGTATGCTGATTTCTGTGGATGTTAGCCACTGAACGTTGTTGCGTGAAAGCCACAGTTGAGCCAGGAGATGGATACGGGCACCGAAGTGGCTCTGTGTGATTCGGTGCGCTTAGGAGTTAGACTGTTTCTCCGGTTGCAGTGTGCTACCGTCTGGAGCAGGCATTGTAGAGGGAGGTCGGTTAGGACACCGCTCCCTCCAATGTCATGGCTGACCACATCCAAATCAAGTGTTCGGTAGCGTTGCGGTGATGGTGGTGTTTGCTGTACTTAACTGAGTGGTGGCGAGGTTGGTGCTGTGCGTTGTAACTGAATTAGTGAGTGCAGAGATTTGTTTTTTGCTCTCTTATGTTGCCTTTGTTGTTATTTCGCTGGTTCCCGTGCCCGGGGGCTCCATTGTACCCTCATCTATAGGCTTGATTTTGATTAGTATCCTGCACATCCGATGGTGGTGGTGTCTGGGTGGTTGCTGTTGATGATCTGGGGGAAGCACTAGGGGCGGGGTGGTAGCTGCACCCTCTATCTCGTTGATAGGATTGTGTTGGCGTCGGTTATTCTTTTCCCGCTCCAGAAAGTTCTCAATGCGTACCGTGGTTGCCATTAATTGGGTCAAACTTCCGTGATCGCCGAGAAACAATTTTTCTTTCAGTTTGGGTTCACTGCTTAATGCATCGATGAATGTATTGAGATGCAAATGGATCACGCCCTCCGTATTGGTGCTAGGATATGCGTGGGTGACTAGCCTTCTAATTCGGCTAGCTAACTCGGGAAAAGTTTCTCCCGCGCGTCCTCGAAGATTTTTAAGTTGTAGATTACTGCTTTCTCCGAGGGTTGTGTCGCCGAATCGCTCCGTCAGTGCTCGTTCCAACTGTGTGTAGGTGGGTGTGTAATCAGTTCCCAGATCCGCAAGAACTTGGAGGACTTTTCTGGCGGCGAGATATTCACCCATTTGCTGATCATTCCAGCGGTTAGTCCGACTTATTATTTCGAACTGAATCTTATAATTGGTCCAGACATTCTCCCCGCTAAATTCGGGAAGGAGGATGACTCGGCCAAGACTGCGGGAAGAATACAGCGGCTGAAATCCAGGTGGTGCAGGTATCTAGGAAGTTGATGAATATGCTGATGTTGATCGTGGTGCAGGTGGCGGTGGTGTTTGTGTTTCCCATCGATGTTGATGCTGATGCCGAGGAGCCAGGACACATGTACTCCAATTCAATGAGTCCGCCCCATTTGTAGAGCCATAGACTGGCATGGGTCTATGGACAGGAGGCGGATTGCGTGGTCGTTCCTCCCGAGGTGAGGACTGACGTTCCTCATATTGGGGTGGTGCTGTCGGCTGATGGTTGTGATGTGTTGCATGACTGGTATACCGGCGAAACGGTGGTACCGATTCCTCCCGATATTGCCACGGTACTCCCCTTGAGTATATTGTTTCACTAGAAGGGGGCGGTTTTGGGAGGTTGTCTATGTTGTGGATTATCACCCGGCCATACAGTTTCCGTAGATGACACGGGTGAACGATAGTAGTCTGAAGGGCTTTAGATATGCCCGTACTCGGGTCTTTGTCGGAGTCGTCCACGATTCGGCCCTGATGGTGTTGGCCTGTTGCGGATATCCGATATGGTTCTGAATTCTGTTCCCGCCTGTGATGTATCTCGAAAGGTGCCATCCCTAACAGGCGAAAACAGGGTATAATGCAGGGTTGTTGATCCCGCTGAATTTCCGGCATAGTCGGTGAGCATGTGTGCTGAAAATCCATCGTATGAGTCTACCTCTTGATCGAGGGAGTCCTCGCTAAATGGATATGGTATTGAAGTAAGCTCACTATATGGTGTGGGCGTGAGTTCGCTGCACGTTACTGATGTTCTTCGTGGCCCACATCGGGCGCCACTTGTAGCTCGTCGGGTAGTGTCGGGCGTTCTGGTGTATCATGTCGACTCGCCACACCACAAGTGCATGATGAGTAATGACACTGGTTAGCATCGGGTCTCGGGGTGACGGACCTGTACAAGACTGACCTGTGGGAAACAAAAACTGGCTCCTAAGGCTGGTGGAACTCAATCGTTCTGCTGGGGCCGTGTGACCATCGTCGCGAATGTTAAACACAACGGTCTCATCCCACGAGCTTGTGTCACCAGTATGCCTGTCCATAGCAATTTCGTGATCTCTGGACTTACAAGATTTGATTTGGTGACCTACAAAATATAAGTCTATACAATGCGTTTACTTAAACAATTAAAAATATGCTAGATAAAACTACAATCAGAGCATACGAAAATACGAGCCATAGAGACAGGTAGATGAACTTTTAAACATGGGGCTCCCTGAGGTACCACACAGACTCGTAGGTCCGCAGAGGTATCCCCGCAAGGGAGACTCCTGTACATGAGACTTAACTAATTAACTTAATATAAGTTATTATACCACTATCCTGAAAGGAAGAAGGTTATTTCAGATGAAAAGCGATGTGCCTCACGCGGACACAACTCCTGATGCAAGTTTTGGGTGAGGAGTATTATCCTGGCGTGGACCGTCGTCGCTGAATCCTTGCGAGAGGCAAGTACCTTTAGAAAGAAAAGACCATGCCTCGTGAGATTATGACTATAGGGGTGCGTACTCTTTTACATGAAGACGGGACAGAGGATTCCCGATGGATTCCCTCCTCACCGTCTTATGTGATTCTTGGTAGACTGAATTAGTAGTTGCCGCTTTATTTATGCGGGCCTTCTGCTTTGCTTAATTCACTGTTAGGTGTTTTCAAAACAAGAACTATTTTGGCCGCAACTGGCGGTTATCTACCTAGCTATTAGACACGGCTGTCATGGGGAACAGATGCCCCAAGACATCCATACTAGAGACAGCGCTCATACATGTTATGTAGTAAGATCTCCGAACTGGATAAGAATCCGGATATCCCGCTCCGTAACCACATAAAATGTTACAAGACATTGGTGAGTTTTCACGAAAGCATTATTAGTCCATTGTCCTATCATTATGGTGGGGGTGAGTGAGACGAACTCACACCGTAAATGTCCTTCCCGCAAGGGCATGGCAGATCTAAATATCATGCCCAGATAATTTAACACAATTTGGTGGGGATGCTCATCTCGCCCATCACCGGGTCCTATGGAACTAACCGTTTTACCTATCATTGGGTTTATATACAAGTTGCCAGTTTTGCACCGCGGTGTTGGAGGATTGCCAGTAAATTAGATAATAATAATTAATACATGTGTTTTCGCAGTGCTTTCCTACATTGGCTTAAAAGTGTTAACTACTAAGTATCCGAAGATACATGGGAAATATATGTGACACCGCACTTCTGGCCATCACCGCTCAGAAACCCCAACAGTTTCCCAGAGTCTGATCAGCCCATGGTGCAGATAGGGACATCCAAACAATCAAGAAGCCACAAGGCTGAGTGGAACACGAAGAGAGACAAAATCTTACTTATGAGACTTACCGGGGTGCGGGGCTAGATTATCGCACTACTGGAAGAGAAGCATATATTACATTGTATGTAATGAAGAAAGTGTCTCTAATCATTTCGAACCTATCCTATTGACCTGAACAGAAAAGGTTTAGTCGGTAGGATGCCGGGCTAAACAGAGTTATAGCACGGACAGCGACCTCAGTGAAAAATTGTTGGTGGCGGGAGAAAGTGCTGCATATATAATTTTTGCTGTATAGTGTTGCCTATGTGCACTGCAGTCCTATATTTTCTATGAATAAACAAAACATATGAATGGATGGCCAACGGGTCATTACATAATCTAACCAGAACAATCAATACGGTGTCAAGTGATCGAGATATATATATATATCACAGTACAGGTTTACGAACCTACTATGGTGCGGTTAGTAAAACATCTTACAGAAAATGAGAATAACTATAAACAAATACAGAAATTGTAACTAGCGGTCCTAGGATCGTTACGGTTCCTTTTAGTCATCTGGACTGTTATTGAGGATACAATATAATTAACAAAACCTATATAGAGAAATAATTAAACTGTGAAGTATAGTTACTTGAATACGCGGTAGTTCTCTTAAGTTAGGCTACCGTGTTACTGAAATCGATACATTGATCCGTAGTCGACGAGAAATGATGCACCCTCCAGAAGCTGGAATATTCCTGCAGATCCCGTAAGCTGTTTTCCGCAAACAAGACTTCCGCAAGAACACTCATGGCGGGAGTGCATCGCTTAGTGCTGTAGGCCTAATAGATTGTCTAACGAGCTGTCAGTAAAAGATACGATAGTATTACATGGTGAAGAAAGTTCCCATACACCGATGGCACGGATGGAAGGTGAAAACAACCCATCAATAGCAGGGGTTGTCAAAGGCAAATGAGGATACAAAACAAATCTTACGGTGCTGGGTACGTCAACCAGCTCTGAAGACGCACCGGGCAGAGTTTACGAAAGTCGAAAGAACCGACACGATGTAAGTGTGGCAACACCACTTGAAATACCACTTTTAGGCATGGCCGGCAGATCCGGTGAGTCATCCATCAAAGAACATCCTGCCTCTACATCTGTAGACTCACATATTCAGGCCGTAAAGGCCTCACCGCAAATCTGTGTTCCGAATGTAGCTGTTGGTATTCGTGAACAGTTATCAGAAGTTCCAAATTACTCCCGTAAGGGGGGGGGGATGGGGATGGGGGGGGAGGGAGTTACAAAATTGTTTTTGCTCCGGTGGGTTGGGGAACTGGTAGCTACGGGACCACGACAGAATCTGAGGTCATATGCGTAATATCCATCGATCGTAGCTAGTACAGGTCCAACCTGTTCGGCCCCTGGCCGAGGATGCTCGCGATCACTGAATCGCTTCTCCTTTTATACTCCTCGCGACGTCACAGGTGCAGGCTTCATCCAATCATCGTTCGAGCAAGAGTCAATCAGCGCGCAGCTAATAATAGTGCAGTCGAACGTTCTAGAACATTCTAGAAGCTTTGAGCCCACGTGGTTATGGCGTCACGGTAATATTTTGAAGATAATCATGAAGAGTTTTCCCTGGATAACTCAGCCATTTCTCAACCGATTTTGAAATGGTTTACAGATTTAAAAAGCCCGTTAAATTTTGGTCTTGATTAATGCCAGACTTATCGGGTACAGACAATCAATAAAAATTATAGGGTACCATCTCGGTACACTAAAAGCGCCATCCTATCTAGGTCGTAACTATGCCCTCCATATAAACAGCGTCCTAGCGCGCATGCACATCATGCGTTTTAACGAACTTAGTCATTTTTTGACACGCTATTTCTCCCATAGGCCTATATACGCTTATGGCTCTACCCAGAGGGCGTGTTCAGGAAACGAATCCAGGACGGGCGGCGCGTACCCAGCCCAGCTGGTACGGCCGGTATCCGACCGGTCGATCCGAACTACACCAGTGTGAGTTGAGTGACCAGGTGGACGGGTCATTGTGTCCGTAAGTGGGTACCAGTGCAAAACGATGTGGAAGTTACAAATAATAGACTGCAATATAAATCAGCCTAGATATGGCGTGAATGGAACGAGGAATCAAGGAACTTGATAGACGCTAATCAAACCAATAACTGCTAAATGCCTTAGCCCGCAGTTAAGTTGCTATTGCGCTAAAGGATATCGCATCTTAAAACGTTCCAAAACTACAATCAAAAAATTATTGAAGCCATGTACCATTGCAATGTTCATCCAATTTTCTAAACATTTATATTATTTTGTTTATTTTTGTAAAATTTTCCCTGAGTTATTTGCATATATAAAACACAACATTGTCCCTAGATTTACTGAATCAAGTGGTCAATAGGGTGTATTTTAAAATTATAATTAGCTTGACAACATTTTTCAAAGATATAAAAAATAATGCATAAATGTCACTTCAATAATAATATGATCATCTCTAATTATACTTCATAGAACTGGTTTAATTGCTTTGTATCTGAACCTAATAGCGATTAGCGAAGTAATAATATTAGATCATCGCCTGGCAAGTTTGCCAGGCAGAATCTTTGCAAGCGATGCATTGTAAGGTATTTTCTCAAAATACGTCAATCTGGGAAAGGTGTATTGTAGCCCAATCCCTTTAGCGGTTTCAGAGGAAAGGTGTTTTTTTTGTGAAAACCAGGTTATCCAAGACAGCCGCAAGTCTAATCGACCAATCATTTTGAACATCTGAAGAACCGTTGATCCGACCCTATAGATCATTCCTTCCCAGTTGTTCTTGATGACTCGCTTAAAGAAAAAAACGGACAGATGCTGGATGGACAGATGACGGACAGCCGACATAAAATAAGTTGATTACTAAATATGGTAACTTAATTTAGGGTGTGCTAAATATTCTGGGAACATTTTAAAACTCATATTATTGAACGCTGCTGTCGCCTGAGGTAGCAACGCCGCAAAGTCAAACTTATACCAAACTATTCAACAGCTGGCATGTATGGAATGAATGATTTAAATTATGATTTCGCAGCCGCTTACATAGCCATATTCGCGTGGGGTGTTGGAGGGACATCTGGTCCAGGCTCAGACTAATCAGACTAGGCCTTAAGATGTCTGCTTTTGTTTTCGCGTGGGCGCTGGTATCATCGCTTATATCTAGAGCTAAAAAAGGCTTGATGTGGCTAAACATGTGTATCACAACCGTGCAAGTTAATAAGGTGGGGTGGGATGAGGGGAGGTGCGTGGTAGTGGAGTGGGGTGGGGTGCTCATAGTCATACAAAAAGTACAGTATTCAAAAGTCCAAGAGGATGAAATTTATTACTCTGAATGCAGGAAATAGCGTCTAGGCACATCTAATGTTCACATTCGTCCGAGGGAGCTACGCTGCTGATCACTGTTGAATGTTTTTCCATAAAATACGTCTTTCATATCACAGACTATAAAATACATTAATTATACTGCATTATACTCACTGGCTATTGTTGTTTACCACTAAAGATTAACTCATTTTTAACTCACGGTGTTCATACGTTAACAGTAGTCATTGTGGGGAGTTGGTTGGAGACCAAATGCCTTATCATTCTAGAGACTAAGATTAAGACTATTTAAAAGAATTTTCTTTGGAATGACTGGCTCTGCTGGCTATTCATTTGTCTAGACATTGCACCAGCAAACACCCACCATCAACCACCGCCACCATCATTATTATCACCACCAACACACACCACCATCACCACCACCAGCATCAACACCACCACTCACCACCTTCACCACAACCGCCACTAGCACCACCACCAGAACCACTACCACCACTACCACCACGAGTACCGACCTACACCACCAACCACTAACCACCACCACCACCACCTCCACCACCAACACCACCACCAACACCACCACCACCACCACCACCACCACCACCACCACCACCACCACCACCACCACCACCACCACCACCACCTACACCCAACACAATGCATTAACCCACCCCACCACCAACACCCACCCACCAACCCCTATCGAATTTCTTCATATTCATATTTGCAGACATATAGAAGACTATTTTTGAAAACTTATCATCGGAATAACTGACTCTGATGGCTATCCATTTGTCTAGACATTGTGGTTGGAATTTTTGAGAGCGTGGGGTATGAAAGATGTCATATAGGTTGGAGAGGGTATGTCAATGAGGGTTTAATAAAGGTCTCGCTCATATGCACACGTGCCTATGTCAGCATGAGTGCATTATGAGTACCTAGTCAATGAAGTCCCGACAACAAAAACAATATAGCTGGCTATCCATTGTCTAGACATTGTGGCCGCAACCACCTACTCCCAACATCCACCACCAGCATCACCACCAACAACACCACGACCATCACCACCACCACCCTCTACCACCACAGCACCACTACCACCTTCACCACAACAACCACCGCCAGCCACTAAGCAACAACACCCACCACCAAGCATTAACCCACCACCACCATCCACCACCACCCATCCACCACCACAACCCCTACTTCCACCAACCACCAACCCACCGCCACCACCAACATCAACAGCACCCACTCCGATTTGTATATTGAAGGATGTGGGGGGGGGGGGGCACGGCTGGATATATAGCTACAATGATCAAATCAACACTCACATAAAGAATCAATGTTTTATTTGCATCCGTATTTTTACATTGAAGAAAATATTACATATGATAAAACATATAGTTTCTGTAGCATAAACAAATAGTCAAGGTTCTGGAGATCCATTTATCGATATGTAGACTGATACCTTATGGATCAGATCCATCACCGACAGAATCATCATCATTATCGTCAGCATCTAGATTGTTACTTATGTACTTCTTGATCTTTTTCGAAAAGCTGAGACGACTGCTTCATCGTATGTGTACCCTCGGTGCAAAAATCTTTAGTTTCCTGACGAATTGTTTTTGAGCGTAGAGTTCTGTAATCTTCTCCACTGGAACATTATGTCTATGCACTTTGCAACTAAAGCATCAGCATAAACGGAAATAGACACATTGCCTACACCATTTGGGTCTGTGTTCACTTCACCATCCACATCTTCTAAACCTGATTGTTCAGTGTCTAAGACCTGCTTAATATTTTGGAATATGGTGAATAGTTCCTGATTGCCTATGGCTTCTTTTTCATCTTCACCTTCATCTTCACTCTCCAACTCAACTGAGTCATCACTGGCTTCACTCTCCAACTCCATTGGTTCATCATCTTCACTCTTCGTCTCTGTCATTTCTTCATCTTCACTGTCTAGATTTTAGCTATCTTCATCGTTATAGAATCGGATCTTATGCCACTTCAGGTCATTTGACCTATCAAAAGTTGAATCACATTCGAAACACTTACATCTCGGCACATTGATTATAGGGTAAATCTAGCAAGCATTCAAGCTACAAGGTTCTTCAAAGAAATCTTCTGACTGCCTAAGGATACCTAACTACTATGCAGTTAAAATACGCGTCCAACCACTTTGTGATGTTTAAACTGGAGTGAGAAAAGGGATTCAATTTGAACCATTTTATAGGATTATATGTACTGTGGACACAAATCCGCAACATGCGGCCACAAATATACAACATGTGGCCGCATGCGGCTGCAAATCCACAAAATGCAGCCGCATGTGGCCACAAATCTGCATCATGCGACTGCACACATATGCCTGCATTTTGGCGTGCATGTGTGTCAGGGCATGTACATGTTGCCGCGTGTATAATTATGCAACCGCCTGTATAAAATTGTGACCGCAACATTTTTTTGAAAATTTAATAATTAAATGACTGCCACTTTAAAGAATCTATATATACATAGATACATGATTATTATCTACATAATATTATACAACATCGATAAGTTTACCTATATATTACCCGTGTAACGCAACGCTCTGATTTTTTGAAAATTAAATGACTGGGAGATGCCACCCCGCCACCATCTCAGGCAAGCAAATAATTCTTTATACTAATTTGTCATAGAAAGTCACATGCAACCGCAAACCCGCAACATGCAGCCACAAATCCGCAACATGTGGCCGCAAATCTGCATCATGAGACCGCATGCTACAGCACATGTATGAACACGTCTTGGTGTGCATGTGTGTCCGGACATATACATACACATGTTGCCGCCTGTATTACACAAATTTTTTTTGAGAATTTAATAATTAAATGACTGCCACAAGAATCTCCTTAAATACAATAGTTACGTGATTATTATCTGTATAATATTATACAACATCGATAAGTTTACCTATTATCCGTGTAACGCTCTGATTTTTTGAAAATTAAATGACTGGGAACACGTTCACGCAGGTGTTCTAAATGCGCGTCTGTGTGCCATTGTTCATAAGTGACCGCTGTGTGCTATTGTTCAGTGCCTTCGATCATGCACATAAATGCTTCAAAAAGGGCTGTTCGACGACATAGGAAGCCACAATTCCGCTTAGTTTCAAAATATTCTACCCATCAACCACTAGGGAGCACACACCTAATTAATACATTAAACGTTACACAGGTTCTCGTCATTATTCATCAATGATGACGATGGTAGACACCAACTCATTTCCATAACAATTTTGAAAATTTAGTAATTAAATGACTGCCATCTGATTTTTTGGAAAATTAAATAACTGACTCTTTTTAACCACGAAGGGGTGGGGGGGCGCCGCTACCCACCTAATTAATACGCTAACCATCACAAGGGTGCACGGGACATCATTATTCATCAACGATGACGGACATTGTTCGACACCAAAACAATAACGCACAGCCTGCACCAATAGCGTTACACTGGGTGCGCGCTGTCGGCCATTGTTCTCGTATTGATCAACTCGTCACAACCTGACAGATACACATCAATCATTCGGACAACTGAACAATTGCACTTGACCTCCTGATATACACACACCAATCATTCTGACAACAGAACAATACCACCCAGACGCGCACATGGCCTACACGACCTCATTACGTATTACACCTGTCACACCAATTAAAATCCCATTAATCAAATTAATTATGCATTAATTAGCATTGTCACGCATGAGTGATTTAGAACTATAGCGCTCACCCTCCCTCTGTACTACTAAGAACAACACATCTTAGACACATTCCTCAACTCCCACACCGACATCGAGTCCGTATTACACCCATGTGTATACAAATTATTTCTACCTTTGCATACAGTATGCACATTACGCATCAATTGAAAATGTGATTTTGAGAGTTGTTGCCAATTCTACAATTCCATGAGCATCCCTTGTTGTAGTATTACCATACACATGGCTGCGCCTATCCGCCCATCATCGCACATATATTCTATTGTACCCACTAATGTATTAACGGAGAGTGAGACACTATTATGTCAAACTCGTATCTTACCTTTACGTGCAAAGGTGCGTGAAATGTGTTAAGATTTGAAGATGTCAAGTATCACAATAATGATAAGGAACAAAACACATCAATAATAAATTAGTCAGTATGTCATATGTAACTACCACTACATAATTAGCAACTTATAGCCTTGTGAGTTGAAAATGGAAACCCGGGTCCAGTGAGCTTCTCCATTAAACTTGTGAGATGAAACTGAAAACGTGGATAAACACAGTAATTCCACGTTGCTATTAGACTTCTGAGTAGAAAATGATAGCCTGGGTAGGGGGGGGGGGGGGGGGGTGATGGCGGAACATTTGCTTACACGTCTCAACCTTCTGGGAGAGAAAAGTGTTTGTATTTTTACTCTGGTGTATAACCAATTTATTCAAGATAAAATATGTCTCATCTCCATCCTATAAGCACTCCAATATTACGTTAAGGGCTGAATGCCAAAACACGTTACAACCGAACTTTAATACAACTGCGCAGTCTGCTCTGAATAATCAAAATATCATTTTTGAAGTTCTAAACCTTTTATTTTTATTTTATAGAAATGGGTAAAGGGCACAGCTGCCGTGCTTCTGGTGCTCCTGATTGTATGTATTTGCTATTTAATAAATATTCCATAAGCAGCAACAACACCGTGCCAAATTAGTTTCAAAATATTTCACAGCTAACCTGTATAGTTTTCTGAGAATTGATAGTCAAGGAGTTCAGAGATCGAGCGATCCCAGCATGAGCTAGGTGTTGGTGCAGCTTAGCTAGAAATGGACGGGGCATAGCTAAAACTGGAAAGGGCCATTAAATCCATCGGATACAATCATAATGTGTAGGGAATGACGTATCTGGTTCATTTGTGAACATTAAAACTCCATCCGGTCCCGGTGTACTAACGAGTTGTATGTCTGTGGTGGATTTACTTGCAAACACTGTGTAGTCAATGGTGAAAAATCAAATGTTGCTGACGTCGTGTCTGGTTTACCTCACGGAACTCTTGTAGGCTCTTTATAGTCTGGTGGCCAGAAGAACCCCACCCCAACCCCTCAGGAGCCAACGGGATCATGAGTGCTTTTACTTATTACCTTCTAAGTAAACGATCTGAACATGCTCCCAGAGAAAATGATGTCACGATCCTTGTTTTTTCAGGTATAAATCAAAACCGCACATGATCGTCAAAATGTGTGATTTTTAGGAGATAGGGAAACAAAAACTTGGAAGTTGTAATTTATTATTATTTATTATTCATAAATGACCACTCAAAATATTGTTTGTCGCTTCCTCTTCAGCTTCATGTATATTTTATGCAAATCAGTTGGATAATTATGTCAGCAGATAGCAAAAGGTCAATAGTTTTGGTCGTTGCTTAAAATCCAACAAGTCTGCATTGTTGTTACTGGGAACGCACTTACAAAGGGATATTTAGGTGTTACTGGCTTAAGAAGTTAATAATAGACACCTCCCAACAAATGTAATGAGTCAACGTTGATTTATTTCATGAGATGCTGTTACTACAACAACTGACAGAATCTCCTTATAGCTGAATTTGCAATTATGAGGAAGTAAAAAATTTAACATTGTATCTAAATAATGTTGCATAATGGATCGCTGCTGAAAGTTCGTGTAGGTTATATGAGTATCAGCTGACTAATTAAGTCACCAAAGAGTAAAATGTAGCCAGCTTTCGCTGCTGCTTCGATTTGGGCATCTGTGCATTGCAGTGACTGACACCGTGCCGATAAAGGCATGTGCTCACGTTAGCACCTGGACATGAATGATTGTAAGCATCTGGCAAATCTGTGTTGTCAATGAGCATCCATTCATGGGATATTGTTAGTATGACAGACAACAAAACATATCCATTACTGAAAGTAGTTGGAAAGTGTATTAATGGGGAATTAAAAAGCTAAATGATCATAACACCACATCTAAATAACATAGATTAACAAATTACCACTGAGAAGGTTTCTTCTAGTGTGCTATGCAATTTTATGTATATTATGCAAATCACTTGAATTATAAGGTCAGCTAAGGTTAAGTTGTCAAATTTTGGCCGATTATTAAAATGGTAAAATTGTGCATTACAGTAACTAACAAAACGCCACTAGAGGAATATTTTGTTGATAACGCCTTGAAAATTAATGATATACGCCATCCGGCAAATCAAAAGTGCCAATGGTTATTTATTTCATTGAATCCTGTTAATTTGACTGTTACAACAATTCACGTTTCCAGAGTACCCACCCATTATATGACGTCATAATGAACTGCGTGATGTGTAGAATGACATCATAATGAATGACGTCATGAATGACGTCGATAAGTACGACACGAACGTATATTTGAGGACGGTCTATGCGTTGTTGTACAAATTGTTTGCTTTTACTATTTAATAAATATTCTGTTGAATATTTTGAAACTAATTTGACTGGCGCTGTTGCTGCCATAGGCAGCAACAGTACGCGGTCAAATTAGTTACAAAATATTCAACAGCTTCCCTGCATAGTTTTCAGGAAATTGATAGCTAGGGCATTCGGGGGATCGATCAATCCCAACACGGCGATGTGTGGGTGGAGCTTAGCTAGTGATGGGCGGGGCATAGCTAAAAATGTAAAGGTCCACTAAGGTTTCGAAAGTAACTGTAAAAAACAATTATGTGCACATGAACATAAAGTGAACATAATAACGTACCTAAATCATATAGAGTAATAATTGATCACTCAAAAGGTTTGTATTGCTGCCCTCTACATACTAGACGATAAATCATCTAGCCGTATTCTACCATGACAACACTCAATTAGTGATCGTCACTATCAACGATGTCAGATGCTGATGCCTCACATTCATTGCTGTCATCATCGTCAATGGAACTACCCTGTTTCTCGTTTTCTAGAACGTCTGCCATCATGGGACAGTATCTGATGATCTCATCCATCCTTTTACCACATGGCTCCCTTCAAGCCAACCCTTAGTCTCATGGTTCAAGGATGTTTGGCTTTGGAAGATAGTCTCGCTTCTAAATAACTACCTGATATTCCTTGTTCCAGTGAAGGCAATGTCTCCTTGGAGGAATTTGTTGTCGTTGTTGTTTGTATATCCGCAGCGGCGTAGCTTAACTCTTTTCCAGGTGGGTGAGGGGAACGAAGCAAATATTGCCGATAAATGATCGTGATCATCAGTAGGTAAACACCAAGGGTGTGTGTGGGGGACGACGACGACGACGATGACGACGATGACTATATCTCCTGTTAATTGTCAATTGAAAGTACATCGATAATTGATAATTAGAACGGTATGGGTGCGTGGGGTTGGCAGCGAATTTTTATATTAATGCAGCAGTAGGAGGAGGAGGTGATATAATCGAGTTTCCTTTCCCTAAAATATGTTATTCCCGGAAGGTTTTATACCATATAACCCGCAGCTTTGGGGGAGGGCATGGGTAAACCACCCACTAAGAATAACGGATTATTCATCGTCAGAGCTCCAGCATATTCTGTCAGAATCATAGAATTGTAACGCACAGAACGCCTTAGCCACATTATGTAATTAACTGCAAAGTATACACGGAGTAACTCGAAGTCATAGGGATGCAAGTTACTATTTACGGATTCCAACTTTGCACTCAGAATGATAGATAGAGGGAACTTAGACAAGGAAGCATTGTGATATCATTGATAATTCACATAACTGAAAAGTTAATATTTCATGAGAGTATTACCAAATCCATTATTTTCAAACGCGCTAGTGCTTTCTACCGATGCTATGGCATTATAGTTGTTACCCGCGTCCATAGATGCAAGGGTATATGCGAGCGTGGCATGCTTGTTGTTGTTGTTGTTGTTGTTGTTGTTGTTGTTGTTGTTGTTGTTAAGACACTTTTGAATTATTTTTGTTTTACTGGATGGATCGTCTCCAAATTTGGAGGAAAGTAAGCAGGAATGCCAATATTGGGGTATAAAAGGTAACAGCAACTGGCTTTGACTGGTCGCGGAACCCAGCGCGTCATGTGCATCCATTGGATTGCTATATTGGATTGCTATATCCCGCCCATCTCTAAATAAAATCCACCCACACTTTGCCAGTGTTGGGATCTATGAAAACCCTTGAAATCCGTTAATCTCAACGTCCAGAAAACTATACAGATAAGCTATTGAATATTTTGAAACTAATTTTACCGGGAGCTTCAATCAAATTAGTTTCAAAATATTTAACAGAATGGTTATTAAATAATTTAGACATACAATTCGTATAACTGACGGACTGTAAAAAGTTCCGGACGCCATTCATTATGTAGTTGATTGTGACGTCAGCCTACATGTGACGTATTTGATTATAACGCCATGTACTTGACTGCCAGATTTGATTCCCCTATTATCTGTCACCATTTAATGGCGGATTCCAGTTTATCCATCAATCATATGACGTCATAATCAACTACGTGACGAGTAGGATGATGTCATAATCAATTATGCCATGAATGACGTCACTAAGTTAATTAACTTAATTGATGACGGACTGAGCGTTATTGTACAAAGTGAATGGCATTACGATTTAATTAAAATGCTCTTGAATATTTTGAAATATTCAACAGCTTACCTGTATAGTTTTCTGGAAATTGATAGTCGGGTATGGGAGTTCAGGGATAGATCGATCCCAATCTGGGCGAAGTGTGTGTGGAGCTTAGCTGAAAATGGGCGGGGCATAAACAGAACTGGATTTCTCCATTACATGTCTTTAGCCATCAACGTTTGGTGTTCCTTGTGGTGTTTTATTATCATTAACATATTGTTTGCCTACAAAATAGCAGTAAATGCCATGCCAGTGCTGGCATTCACAGCCTTATATACTCACCTAATCTGTAGCATACTACCACAGCTGTGTATTTATTATTATCTTACAAGTATTACCTATCGATATGTATGATGGTATATACCATCTTAGAGAGAATGATGAATGATTGAGGTGCAATGTGTGTGGAACATTATAAACACATCTCCTGATTTCAAAGCAGTCATCAATCAAAATGATGGCTAATAGACGGGCTTTTGCGTTGCCAGAGTAACTGTTTGGATTCCACGCTAACCAACTGTTATTTTATTCATTTCAAACAGTTTTTGAATGTTGTCTGATTACTGGTTTTATTAGGACAATATTTGCTAACAGATATAGGAATGGAAGATACACGTATAATAGCTAGCTCATTACGTTATGATGATGATGATGATGATGATGATGATGATGATGATGATGGCGAAATATCAATGCTGATCTGAGGACACACTTAACCACGACCCTGCCCGCTCGTATATCCAACCCGCCAGCTATACCACCTGTCCGCATGCTTGTCTATTCGCCAACACCCCAGGCCCAACACACGCACACTCATGCGCTCATTTATTCGCCCTCTCAATGACCCATTCAGTTGCTCACTAAATGACTCACTCGGCGACTCACTCATGCACCATACGGTTACGTACGCATGCATAGAGTGATTAATCCGTAGCGACTTCCCGCCCATCAAAGGCATATAATTCATGAACGTTCCTAATGATCGAGCTACGCCATTTTTATTGCGACGTCAGCTATCAAGTGTTATATTAAATCATGACGCCAGATACCAGAGTAACAGATCGGATGTCCGGATCCCCCATTGTTGCTATGAAACTCACATCACGTGCCTTTGAAAGTCAGTTGCAATGCCAACTTTTGTGCAGAGCATGTTTTGGTGCTCGTTAACAAGACACCATCAGTAGAGGTACTGTTGTTACTACACCGTCAGTTGAGGTACGGTTGTTACATAGATGGGGTATCAAACCCACAGCTGGTGGAAGCGTCTAGCATCATGTAGCCCACAGACACTACCATCGCATTGGTGGGCTATGATGCTTGACATTGCTGTCAGTTGTGGGTTCGATTCCCCAACACTGATAAATACTGTATTACCACGAATACTTGTACAACTGTCATTACAGGAACGGTTCCCAAAGCGCATTCCAAAGTTGGCAGACTCCCATCTATATATGTATCTTGTAAAAGGTTCCTGCATTTCAATTTCGCAACTTCAAAAATTATATTAATTTATATGGAATGAACTCATCATATGATGAGATTTATTTCGTTTCATTACATATAGACACACAATTTAAGCCTATAAAAGGATACAATTTTAACAATTGTATTTTCAAGCATTCTGGTGTGAATATGCACCTTTAAGTTTTGTTTCATCAGTAAAGTATTTTGGTGTCAACATCACAAATAACCTAAGCTGGAACAAATCACTCTGTTTCCAAGAAACTGATTGGACCAATTTTGGAATATGCAAGTATTGTATGGGACACTTTTTATATAACTCTTCAGAACAAAATACGCAAAACTTGCAGCTAGATTTATCACGTCAAATATAGCTACAAACCAGGCAGTATGACAAATTTAATGGAAACCCTAAGACGATGATCAGACAAAAGGAACCAAAACTTGCTTATTTTGTTCAACAAAGATCTACAGCAACAATCAAAGATACCAGTAACCAGTCTACAGGCGCCAATTCTGAATTCAGCCGCTTCAACCCAATTTATGCGAGAACTGACGACCTTAAATTTGAGTTTATTCCCAGTACGATACGGGATAAGAACAGACTATCACATGATCTACAGTTTACAAAACCCAACACATCTTATTAGTAAATTTACAGAATTAATCAGGGGGTCGGGGTGGGAGACACTTGACAAATTTCCAATCAATCCCAACATGTGTAAAAAGAGGACAGAGCATAGGTAGAAATGGGCGGGGCAGCTAGAAATAGGGGGTATAGCTAGAAATGGGCGGGACATAGCGAGAAATGGGCAGGGCATAGCTAGAAATGGGCGGGAGACAACTAGAAATGGGCGGAGCATAGCTAGAAATGGGCGGGACATAGCTAGAAATGGGCGGGGTATAGATAGAAATGGGATGGACATAGCTAGAAATGGGCGGGGCATAGCTAGAAATGGACGGGGTATAGATAGAAATGGGAGGGACATAGCTAGAAATAGGCGGGGCATAGCTAGAAATGGACGGGGTATAGCTAGAAATGGACAGGGTATATCTAAAAAAGGACCGGGTATAGCTAGAAATTGGCGGGACATAGCTAGAAATGGACGGGGTAAAGCTAGAAATGGGCGGGGCATAGCTAGAAATGGGCGGGACATAGCTAGAAGTGGGCCGTCTATTGTTATTTTATTTGCGGGAATTCGTGGCTTTATTTACACAGTTATGCAATGCGAGCGTTTATTGCCCAGTCAAATTAAATTTTGACCCGGGACTAATTCACCGTTACTGTTTATCCATCGATCATCTGCCGTCATACGACGTCATAATTAACTAGGTGACAGTAAAAATCGTTGCGTCATGCATGATTTGATATAGTCTGCCTTTAACACTTAATGGTCCGATATGTTGTACGAATTGTATGTCTTTACTATTTGATAAACATTCTGTCAAATATTTTGAAACTAATTTGACTGGAGCTGTTGCTGCCACAGACAGCAACAGCATCCAGTTAAATCAGTTTCAAAACATTCAACAGCTTACATGTATAGTTTTCTGGAAATTGATAGTCAAGAAGTTCAGAGGTCGATCGATCCTAATACGTGGTGTGGGTGGCGCTTAGGTTGAGATGGGCGGAACATAGCTAAAAGTGGAACGGTCCGTTGAAATATTAACTAGAAGACATTTACTGGAGTAACCTTGGCATTAATAAATAGTATAAGGGGTCTTCTTACATGACCATTCAGCATGTCAGGGCAAGGAGAGTTGATTTCCGCAAAAAACGAAAATGAGTAACTTTGAGGCGCAAAGGGTGACATTCCACCTGGGCATGTGGTCCAGGAGCGATGGAATCATGAAAAGATGGCACAGGGTACCGTCTAATATTCTATTGCTATTCTACGATGGAGGGGAGTTCAATTTTGCCAAAAACGAAAACTGGTCACTTTGAAGCCTGAGGGATGCCCTTCCACCTGGGCCTGTGACCAAGCAGCTGATGAAAACGTGAATTGATGTCACAGAGTATCGTCTAATATGTCCAATGACCTTCTGTAATAAAGGGGTGCTCACTTCTGCCCAAAAGGAAAACTCGTAACTTTGAGGCCAAATTGGGGTACCCTTCCCACTGGGTATAAGACCCAGGGCGATATTAACATCAAAGGATGTCACAAGGTATCTTCTAATATATCCATTGAGCATTTCTGATGAAGACGCGTTCATATTTGCCAGAAACGAAAACTGGTGACATTGAGGCATAACCCCTTTCCTTCCTCTTGAGTATGTGTCAATCCGATCAAGGTAGCATCTTGACCAAGTATGGTAATGATTCGATAAAAACTCTAGATTGTGTAACAGTTCAACGATCAACACTGAAAATCCCCATCCCTATTTCATATAGGACTTTTTTGCCCCATAGTGTCACCGTAGCCAACTTGAAGTACCCCTTGTGACTTGATTTGCTATTACCTTCCTTTTGGATATGCCCAAGTTTTTCCGAGCTACCCACATTTCCATGGGGACAAAATCCCAGAGGAAGTGTATGGGGGAATTTTCAGTATTGAGTTTTCAAGTGTGACTACACCGAGAGGGTTGATCGAATCACTTACTATACTTGGTCAGCATGTTACTTTTGGGGTTCCGAAGATGTCTGTCCACCTAAAATGTGACCTTGACATTTGAGCCTTGATCCCAATGCATGGCAAAGGGAATGAATGCGGGATTTGCAGGATGGATATTTGAACTTCGACTACACCTAGAGTTTGATAGGATCATTACCATACTTGTTTAGGATGTTACCATTGGGGATTTTTTGAAAATTGCTTTTTAAAAAAAAACCCTGCCAGGTTGCACATTTTGGTCTAAATACCAGTTTTAGTTTTTGGAAGAAATAAACTCAGAGTGAAAAATGTTGAAAAAAGTTTACTTCAACATGACCGCCAGGCGCACATGCTGATAAAAAAATATCAGCTCGATTTTGGCAGAAATGAACTCAGGATGACAAACAGTGAAAAGAAATATTATTTATTTATTTTCAAAATGGCTGCCAAAATTTCATTTGTTCCGATCGACTTGATACTTAGTTATATTATAGGTCCTATATAGACTTGGTTTCATATCAATTTTGCCTCAATCCAATGTATTACTGTATTCTGCTGCTGTAGTAGTAGTAGTAGTAGTAGAAACTTCATATAGATGTCACCAGTCCTTCTTCACTTTTGCCCACTGAGTCTTGTCCTCAGCCAAAATCTTTAGCTTCCTCAGGTCCATTCTTGATTTGACTGTACCGAGTTCTGCTTTCTTGAGGTCACCTCGTATTACGCTTAACAGATTTAGGCAATGCCGTCCTCTCCCGGCTTTGCATTTTCTCGCTCACTCTATGACGAATCCCCAAGGCTCTCTGTGCCAGTGTGTCCCGTGGCATCCTTAACACATGGACAAACATGGGCCATCTTTGCTGGGCGACTTTTAACGACAGCGACGATGTATTACATGGTGCATCATTGGAAAGTATGCTGTCTGTCCATCGGTGTCCAGTGATAGTGCATAGATGTTTGCGGTGGCAGGCATTACGTTTGTCCAGAGCTGATTTGGAGCTGCCCAGATGCTACTGTTATACAGCATCAATGAGCCTTTTTACAAAAGGGCATCTTTTATCTATGAATCCATAGCTTCCAGAAGGACTGGAAAGCTATGCTCCCCATGACGCAGCGTGCAGCAATGTCAGCAGTACTACAAATCAGTGCGCCCAGGATTGTACTTTTCGTCGATGGTTCACCGCCACGAAGTGGATCGTCATTTTCTTTAGTTTCATACTTTGTAGATAGGTATATGTATGTGAAATATGGTTTGGATTCATTCATTAAAAGGTTCTCAATTTTTAGTACAGCTATTGGGAAAGTTCGTCAAGTTGTTTCTTTTCCTCGTTTCTGAAGTCCACTTCGTCGGCATTTTCCATTTCTAGCGCATGCCTGTTATGGGCATTGGGGTGGTAGGGTGGGGGTGGTGGTGGGGTGGGAGTGGTGGTTGGTCTTGTGGAGTTTTCCCGCAGGGGTATCAATGCAGCAACACGATAACAGGTGAAAAGCACAGGGTATAGACCATCTCCCTGTGGGGCGCCGATTGATGTCTCAAACTCTGCAGACTTCACTGACCTGACTCGTACCATCAGTTTGATGTCTGTAAGTAGCGGTCTCACTAGTAATAGCTTATCGTCATTGCAACTGGCCTGGTATAATACATCTAGGATCTTTGAGCGCTTAATTGTGTCGAAGGCTTGTGACATGTTTCTGCCCATTTTGTGGAAATTCCAGTGCTTGGACATGACTACTGACACAAGCATTTGTTGAGTCTATACAATATCTGCGTAGCTACGTCCACGTTTAAAGCCACTTTGTCATGATCCGGATCGTGTCGTGGATTCGACACAGTAACATTGGATAGGATATTCCGTATGCTGTTGATGAGCACAATAGGCCGCGGATTGGCTGTGGGAGTGGAGTGGGGGTCGGGCGGTGGCTTCTTGGGCTTGGGTAGTGTGATAAGGGTGCCTTGCTCTACAACAGCAATGGGAATGTGGTGCATAAAACCTGAATTGAGCAGGTTACTTGTCCATGCAATCAGATCCGGATGCACGTCTATTTTTCAAGGCTTTGAGTGCCTTCTCAACTTCGGCTCTTTTAATTGGTGTTAGTAATGGCCTGTGGTTTCCCTAGGACATGTGCAAGGGCTCATCATCGTGGTCAGTGAAATGTTCCTTGAATAATTCTCGAATTCCCTCGGCTTTGCTCTGGCCCATCCCGATAAAGTGTCCTTCAGTGTTGTGTACAGCTAGTAGTGGCGTGTAATCAATAACTTTCAGGGTTCTGGCTGCCCGAAAATTTGTGTGACAGTCATCCGTCGCTGTGAGCTCATCTGCTAGGGAGTCTGCTTGTTGAATAGCAAGATCTTTTAAGCGTTCTCTGATGCGACGCATAATGTTATTGCATTCCCTGCATAGTTTGGTGCAGTCTTCACATTGACAACTTTGATAGATGCGTAGACGTAACACCTTTTGCTCCGCTAATAGTTTTACTACTACAGAGTCATCAGTATTCGTAGTTCGGTTGCTTTTCAAAGCTCCTATGGTGCTGGAAGCTGACGGTTCCATACATTTCAGTATTTTGATTAGGGAATCGTTTGGATCGGAGCTGACGTCGATGTTAACTATCTGCTCCCGATGTCCTTTTTGTATGACATTTGAGTGTCAGTATCGCTGATGAGCTTGGGTAGGTTGTAGGTGACTCTACCCTCTTGCCTGGTATAGTGTTTATACGTTAGGTAGAGATAGTTGATCTGAACCCTTGTAACGATTAGTTTATGGTAATAATAACTATTATTACTATCATTGGTACTAAGGAATACCACCAGTGCATTTCCATTGCTGTTAGGTGTGCCCTCTACATATGACCCCATGCATAAACCAAGTCCTGAATCTTTGTCCGCATTGCCGAGTTTACCTTGCTTGGACGTTGAAATCTCCACAAACTAACATTTGCCATCTGGCTGGGATTGTAATGGCGGGCCTCAGTTTTGCCTAGACGGAATCTAATATTGATGGATTCTCTTTGGGTTTTTTCAGTATGTGTTGACTATGCGACGCTTAGTGGTGGTGTCTTTTCGCGTTGGTATAGCAAGGTCGATGAAGGTAACACGATCACTGATGTATCTAAAACTAATGACATTGTCAAAGCGCCTTGGTCCGATTACGAAGTCTAAACCCACTGGGCGTGGCCTCTTTTTGTTCACTGAGTACTAGCTTATGGCCTGTCTGAAGTTGCTGCTCTGAGTGGGTAGCTACTCAATCCAATAGCCTTTGAGAAACCTGCTCTTCCATGCCTAACGTAAACATATGGTAATTCCAAGTATGGATCTTTGAACTGGTATTACAGCTAGCGTTTTTATCGCACCGGCATCAGACATGTTCAATGGTTTTATCATATTAGGCCTTATAATATTCCTCAAGGGCCGGACATCGCAGATTTACAGTGCATTTCAGCAAATGTGTTCTAGTTTAAGCATTCTTGCATTTTAGCCGCGGGTAGCTGCTCAATTAATCGCCATGCCCTTTAGTTAGTTAGTTAGTTAGTTAGTTAGTTAGTTAGTTAGTTAGTTAGTTGATTAGTTGGTTAGTTAGTTAGTTAGTTAGTTAGTTAGTTAGCTAGTTGATTAGTTGGTTAGTTAGTTAGTTAGGTAGTTAGGTAGTTAGTTAGTTAGTTAATTAGTTAGTTAGTTAGTTAGTTAATTAGTTAGTTAGTTAGTTAGTTAGTTAGTTAGTTAGTTAGTTGGTTGGTTGGTTGATTGGTTGGTTGGTTGGTTGGTTCGTTGGTTGGTTTGGTTGCTTGCTTGCTTGGTTGGTTGGTTGTTTTTTTGGTTGGTTGGTTGGGTGTTTAGTTAGTTTGTTAGTAGTTAGTTAGTTGGTCAGTCGGTCGGTCTGTCGGTCGTGCACAGCAATCAAACTTGGGTGTATGTATGCATTGTAGGCCTGAGGTATGGAGCGTAAGAAAAAGTATGTCAGTGTGACATCAGATTGACCTATTTTCACGCTTCACCCGCAATTAGCGAGATGAGTGGGTGGGTGGGTGCGTGCGTGCGTGCGTGCGTGCGTGAGTGAGTGAGTGAGTGAGTGAGTGAGTGAGTGAGTGAGTGAGTTAGTTAGTGAGTGAGTGAGTGAGTGAGTGAGTGCGCGAGCGAGCGAGCGAGCGAGTCAGTCAGTCAGTCAGTCAGTCAGTCAGTCAGTCAGTCAGTCAGTCAGTCAGTCAGTCAATCAGTCAGTCAGTCAGTCAGTCAGCCAGGCAGCCAGCAAGCCAGCCAGCCAGCCAGCCAGCCAGTAACAAAAGCGTATTCCAGGTTTCCGTTTCCAGAGTGTTTCGTGTACAGTAATGAAACTTGGTGTATATATGTATTGTAGGCTTAAGGAATAGAGCGTAAGAAAAGAAGGTCAGTGTGACCTCAGAGTGACCTATTTTCATGCAGTTACCGAGATGTTATCGGCCTTGTTTCATTAGCTATATCAAAAATGTAATTTTATCATTTATTTGGTGGAACTAGGCCTAAATACAAATTGTCTATTAAAAAACGAAGAACCATTGATATAATCGGGTTTCAAAATGGATTGCTTTTATCACCAGTCCAAGACAATGAAAGAATTATGCAAGCACGTCAAGTGTTCATCTTCAATTAACTTACAGATCCACGATGCTAAGCTCTGTTTTGAGAATAAACGATGAGGGCAGAGATAAGGCGAAAATACGCACGTCTTTGGGCTCTCGGGGCGGGCTGGGGTTGGGGTGGGTGCGAATAATTCTAAGAATAATCGCGAACTAACTAAAAGATTGTATGCTTTGATAATCGCTGTTTATTATGCCAAGGTATTGGAGGCGATGGGACTCCGAGTGTCTTTCCTCTAAGAAGAAATACAAAACAGGTGTGATAAATTATATCCTAAGCATCGTCTAACAAACTACCCGGATAATGGTATAGGTGTGCGCGCGATGGTAAATCTACCATGCTGAATCTACTGTACGTAAACTCGCGTGACTAGCAGGTGGATGAATACCACATACAGTAATCCTGTAAATAAGTTAAACATGTTTTCAAAAGTAACCCCCCACAGGACTATGTAAGTTAGTACAAATCTGAGTAGGAGATAATAGCTTCTATCCTCTATATGTTGGACTTAATTTCATTGGAAGCCATCTCTGCATAGCAGGGTAGGGTGGGTGGGGGTTGGGGATACGCGAGATAGTTTCACACAGGTTTTACCTCTCCACTAGTGTATCCCATTATCGCCCCTAGGTTTTGGCCCCACCCATACTCCAGCCCACAGGTCGAAGTACGTTCCTACATCTCTCTTCTGTCTTAGGCAGCAATGACTTCCAATCAAATTCTGCTTAAAATATTCAACTGTTAGTTTCCCTTTGGCTTGGAAACATTTAAGGGTATTTCTGACCAATAGCGTGCGTTCAAACATTCGATGGTGGGAACTGGCTGTTGAGACCAAATGGTGGAGAGCCTTTAAAACGGATGGTCCTACAACCACTTTTTTTAAGAACCGCCATCATTTGACCACCAGAGGTTATTTTCAATGCTCTAGCAGATGAGTTGGTTTGACTGATCGTCTGCTTCAGTGATTACATTTATTCCACCAAAAATGTATGTTGTAGATAGGGAATGGTGCGATAAATGCGCCACTTACGCGCAATAAATATACTATATACGATTTTGCCATATTTCTATTATATCCATTATATTATATATCGATAAAGATATTCATTTTGTTACTCAACCCAATACAAAACTAACCCAGACAAAAGCTAATTTAGGACACGCATACCAAGGAATGCGTGTGTTTGTTTGTTTAACTTAGCGCTTTTAACGCGACGGTCCCGGTAGCATTCTTCCAGAACCGTTTAGCGTGAAACTGGATGATTAGTCTGGGAGCAAATTGTTTGAAATTGTTGCTCCTTCATAAAGCAACACAATTCTGTCAAATTATTTTGGAAATAATTAACGTGATTTGTACTTGAACGCATACATATAAATGGATTGTGTTGAAGCATTGTTCAAGTTCTGACGTGCTCTGCGATTCTTTTTCTAAGACACAACTTCTTACTTGCAGGAACTTAAAAAAGAAATTATTTGCGAAATGAGCTTCTCTGTTTTATTCTGAGAAACCTTCCCGGTAAGAAACCAGCTGTGAATGTGTCTAGTGAGAACATGGCTGATCCCACGTCAATGTGAAGTGTGTATGGCAATCAGCGTTTCACCGTATATACAGCATAAATATGAGTGATATATGGCCTATATGTATCCGATAAAGTCATATTTACACTGTATTTACGGAAACTAATTTTATTGAAAATCGCTGCTGCCCAAGGCACCAACGACGTTCAATTAAATTGGTTTCAAAATATCCACCAAGATTCGTAGTTTGTAGTTAATTGACAACATGGCGATATATGAATATATATTATTCTTCATAACTGGTAGGGTTAATGTAGAATGTAGTGGATATTTGAGCTAAAAGTTGATGGAAAATGTCAGCGTTGGAAACATATGAAACAATCCGAATAGTAAAGAGTTGAATGAGATAACGATCATTGAACTTAGGCGAACTTTCTTAATACAGGCAACAGAGAACAGCAGAGAAACACGCTACAAAGCATTAACAATCGGATATTCATGTAAATATTTAACAGCAATGATTTGAATACGATAGATGTTTTTAACTGAACATCTGCTAAAAGTGTGATTAGATGTGGGAATATTTATGACTTAGGAGGTGAAGATTATCGAGACTAACTTCCTTAATTCAAACAGCAGACAGTAGCAGTAGCAGACAGGTGCCACATTGTGTGTGGGAGACGTGCAAGAAACACTCCACAATGCAATAGTGGTTGGATATTCGGTTTAATATTTAACAGCAACGATTTGAATAAGATTGATTGCGTTTTCGCTGCACCTGTTATAAGCGTGATTAGGGGTAGAAATAATATTGATGATGATGATGATGATGATGATGATGATGATGGCCATGATGATGACATGATGACGATGATGGTGATGGTGGTGGGGGTGATGATGATGATGATGATGATGATCATGGTGATGATGATGATGATGATGATGTTAATGTGATGATGATGATGATATTCTGGTGGAGGTGGCGGCGGTGGTTGTGGTGGTGCTGCTGCTGCTGGTTGTGGTGGTGTTGGTGATGATGATGATGATGATGATGATGATGATTACTGTGTACTGCGTGGAACTTCTTTCAGCTCCAATCAGCTTTCGTCAACTGTTTTCATTGTGTTTTGCCATTTGTGAGCATGGCCATTTCCTCCAGGCTCTTTTTCATTCTTAGTGGCACCAGGTTATGTTCTCTGAGCTTTGATCGCAAAACTCTCACCTAGTTTGTGCTTTGACATCATTTCCACGCTTGATATTTGTCGATGTTTGGTACTGAGAATTAAGCTATAAGTGTGATTAGAGGTAGACATATGTCTATCATTGGAACGTCTACTACATAGCGGTTGGATTACTGAAGTTGCTCTTGGCAGCAGACAGATAATTACATAGGCCTGTAATTGAAATAGCTGGGTGTGCATCGTAATACTTTGTTTTAGCAACAAGACACGAGAATAATTGTACTCTCTGTCAGATAAAGAGTCGCGTTATTGATGAGAATCGTCTCTTACTGTTGTCCCAGAATTACATACGCTAGTGGAGCTAGTAAAGTGACCGGTACCATCAGGTACCACCTGACGAACGTATTGGTGCATATTATAGGCTAAAGTGTCATGAGCCAGTATATAGGCCTAACTGCTAATTGTTGGTGCCATCCAGAAAAAACATTTATCATAGAAACATGCACTCATTGGGGGAATTTGGTTATAACGAAATGAGTTTTGGAATACGTTTACGCTTGCATATTAGATATAATTGCTTCGATTAAGGTGAGCACGACGACGACGACGACGACGACGACGACGACGACGACGACGACGACGATGATGATGATGATGATTGTGGTCGGGGTGGTGGTTGTGGTGATGACTATGGTTGTGGTAGTATTGATGTTGGTGGTGGCGTTGGTGTTGGTGTTGTTTGTGGAGGCGGTTGTATTGATGATGGTACGGGGGTTGTGGTGATGCTGATGATGCTGATGATGATGATAACTGCGACGACGACGACGACTACTACGACTACGACTACTACGACGACGACTGTGGTGACGACAACGACGACTATGGCGACGACGACGACGAGAATGACGACGACGACGACGACGATGATGATTGTGGTCGGGGGTGGTGGTTGCGGTGATGACTATGGTTGTGGTACTGTTGACACTAGTGGTGGCGTTGGTGTTGGTGTCGACGATGACGACAACGATGGCGACGACGACTGTGGCGACGACGACGACTGTGGCGACGACGACGACGAAGATGACGATGACGATGATGATGATGATGATGATGATGATGATGGATATTAGATCTGATCAAAGAACATACTATGGGAACACATTCGGATGTGTCGTCGTCAATACATGCACGTATAATAGTAAAGCAAACATGAATGCACGAATGTATGAAACCAAGTCCAGCCACTTACACTACAGGATACACTTGAATAATCGACATGCCCAATGACACTTGACAGACAAGAACGCAGAAGCCATGAACCTTAGAACAATGATATACATGTATACATTCAGTTATTAATCGGACTCGCTCGTGTTGGGTTCGATCGATAACTAAACTCTCTGACTATCAATTTCCAGAAAACTATACAAGTAAGCTATTTAATATTTTGGAACTATGGCACCAACACCGCCCAGTCAAAACTAGTTTCAAAATGTTCAACAACATGTTTATTAAATAGTAGAGACATACAATTCGAACAAGGTGTCAGACTATTAAGAGTTAAAGACGGGCCATATAGAATCATTGATGATGTAATGATTATGACGTCATCCTACACACCACTTAGCTGATTATGACGTGATATGACGTCAGATTGATAGACGAATGCTCTGGAAAGGTGAATTCGATATATTTATGGTATAACATGTTGCTATATGATTGTATCTTATATGTTAGTTGTCAATTAGTTAAATTAGTTAATTATAGTCTTGGCTGACACTTATACCCGATCACATATGCGATCATTAATGCACACAGCTTTTTTGGCGGAATGATATTTAAGTGTAGAATAATGTTGACGATGGAGAAACGGATGGTGAAAGCTAGTGACAGATGGGCAGAGGTGGGAGCTAGAGCTAGCTAGAGCCGGAAAGCTAGTTAGTACCTTTGCCGCCGGACATTAGCTACAGAATGCGTTTGTCAGCTGTGCACTTAGCTGGCTGGTCAGTTAGAGTCAAAGAATTTAAGTTTAACTTTGAGATGTTTTATTAGAATATTTCTCGCGTAGGAATCCATTGTAGCTAAGTAGGATACGCTTGGAAAAGGTACGCAATACATGGTTAGAGTTAGGAAGGGATAAATAACGTTTTAGCAATGCCCCACTCATCTCTAGCTAAACACCACCCACGCTTTGTCCGTGATGGGATCGATCGCACACTGCACACCCTGAGTCTCAATTTTGAGAAAACTATACTGGCAATCAGGTGAATATTTTGAAAGTCATTTGACTGGGCGCTGTTGCTGCCATAGCAGCAACAGCTCCCAGTCAAATTACTTTCGAAATATTCAACATAATGCGTATTAAATAGCAAAGACCTAAAATTCGTACATATTGACGGACTATTAAGCGCTTATGACGGAATTATCGTGTCATTCATGAGGTACTTCATTATGACGTCATATGATTGACCGATTGACTGGATTCCTCTATTATGTATGTGAACAGAAGGATTAAGAAAATCTCAGCAAACGAGTTATCAAAAGAACACACCATTATGTCAAGCATTAATATACCACACTAGAAGTAAGATCCCGGTAGGTACGCAGGTTTCAACGCCGACGAGCTACTCGCCATACAGAACCACCAGCTGGGGCCAGCTGTCCTAACCGCATACCATATGTCTATCACGTTATTATTGCCGAGCATTGCTAATCTGGGATAGGAAAATCACGAGCACACTGCCGTATTAGATGTGGCAAGAAGACACCCACCTACACTGACCACTCGCCGAAACATTCCGATTTGCGTTGCTCCACACTGTATGATCTATTAGCTTTAATTACCATCATGCTATTGGGAGTTATTCTGCTGGGGGAAGAATGTATGCCGGGGCCCCGATGGCACTTTGCAAACCACATATGAACGTAAGTGTTTCTATGTTAAACTCTCTCTCTTTTTGCAACTTCAGTTGATCGATATATTCTTAGTTTGGGTCATCTCTGGCCCCCTACCTGGCATTCCCGGCCCGCTTTGTCCGTTCAAATATCTCTCACATGGTCAGTTAGTTTGGGGTCAGAGTAAACCCGGGCTACAATTTTCTGTAAACCATCTGAACGTTTAACCTCAGATAGATTAGGGCCTAAGCATGATATAATTAGCACTCAGCAGGAATACTAATGTTAACGTGTATTGTATTTATGCTGGCGCAAGAGCCAAATGGATTTTACATCTGTGGAAGAAATCAGATTTTTTCATTCTGTACAAGAGCAGCTAAGCATATATCCCCAGTTGATCGTCATTTAAAAATACATCATTTGCCCAAGAACTGGCGAGAATTGATAATTACGAGGGCATGGGAGGGGGGGGGGGGGGGAGGGTGGCAGCGATTTTTTATATCAATTCAGGCAGAGCAGGATATATAATCCAGTTTCCTTTCCCTAAACCTGTATTATACTCGGTATGGTTTATGCCATCGCACCCACAGCCTTGAGGAAGGGCTTGGGTAAACCACCCACTAAGAATAACATATTATTCATCGTCAGGGCTCAAAGATATCCTGTCAGAATGAGAGAATTGTAGCACTCAGAACGTCTTCACCACATTATGCAATTAACTGCAATGCAGTCACTGAGTAACTCGAATTCACAGGGAAGTGAATTACTATATACTGATTCTGGCTTTGTATTCAGAATGATAGATATATGGAGCTTAAATAAGGAAGCGTTGTGATATCATTAGCAATTTATCCAACTTCTTCTTCTTGCGTTCATCTTTCTCATGACAGTACTGTTGGATTGTTTTCCTTATTTGTTGCATGGAAGCTGCAGTGGTCGTCAAACTGTTTCTGTCTCCTCTGATCTTCCCTTTAAAAGATACTTCAATAGGCCTATTTCAATAGGCCAAAAGCTTCTCATAGCATGTTCTTCCCGCTGACAGTGCTGCAAGAGATGTTATGCAGTTTCTTCTGCCTGCTGACACTCACAAAGTGCAGAATCTGTAATCTTGACGATTGTGACCAGTCCTCAATCTGAAGATACATGTCTGATCCTTCCTACTGAGGCTGTGTTTTGCATCATTATGATGCCTGCTGGTCGTTCTTATGGTTTTAATGATATGGTTCAGTTCTACAAAGTCCACGCTCACGGTTGAATTATTCCTTGTTTTCTTTTGATGTCAACATCTTAGAAAGTGAGTATTAGATTCCATCTTGTGAATCTAAAGACCAGTGTTCATTTATTTCCTGAAATGCGGTTACTATGACAACTGAGAGAATGTCCATTCATTTTAAAACAGAGGAAAATTGCAATGATGGGGCTACTTATAAATGTCCTTAACATAACTTTATACAAACCTTGAGTAAGGACTGACCACTTAAAATGTTCCTTATAGTGGCTTCCAAAATGTCCTATTCTGCCCACTGCTTAAACTTAGGTAAATATGTTGTGACTGACAAAATGATAATACATGGATATCTTTGTGTTAACATCGTGAATAATGAATGATAGACGCCATTTGACTAATCTATTGGACCAAATTTTCTTGAAATGCCGTTATTATGATACCTGACAGACTGACTATTTTTTAATGTAACAAAAATGCAATTAATGTGTACTGGAAATTGAAATGAACACATCATCACATTCTCATAATATACCGTATTGAATGTCCACTCCAAGTGCAAATGAGCTGAATAATTAGACCAGCAGACGTAAAAATCCCCCACAAATTGTGGATGCTGCTTAAAATCTGTAAGCCGTGTATTTTGATGTACAAGATGATAATAATAAAGGAATATGTTGGTGCTAATATCATGAGCGGTGAATCTGCCCTGTAGGTGGGGCTTAGAATACACCTTCCGTATCCTCTGCGTGTCGTAAGAGGCGACTAAAGGAGGTAAGAGTGAGGTAACCCTGACAGAAACCTCGAGTGCTGAAGACGGAGGTTCCAGGCCGCACGGCGCACTCTAATAAACCATGGCTCCATGCACCTAACGCTTATGATCATGTCGATAGTCACTTACAGGACTGGCTGTATGATCAGCGAACGAAAAGAAGAAGAAGAAGAAGATGAGCAGTGAATGATAGACACTGTCTGACAAATCTAAAGGTTTTTATTTATTTCATGGAATGATGCTACTATGGCAACTGACAGAATGCCCATTCTTTAAACAGAAGAAAAAAAATGAAAATATGCTGTAAGCAAAAATGAAATGGAAACAGCATTGCATCTAGATAAATGTAGTGATACGTGATCACTCAAATTCTTAATATTTGTACCATCTACATAGTAAACAATGAATCTGATAATTGTATTTGAACATATCATCTCTCAATTAGTCACTGTCACTATCAGATACTGATTCAAATCCTTCATTACATCAGATGAACCATTCTCATGTTCACGATCATGTCTCTAGAATATCTGCGAGAATACTAGGAAATCGTTCACCATCACACCACGTGTGTTCCAATCTGTATTCACCGCTTACATTCCAGCCATTCTCCTATGTCGGTGCATGATTGTTTGTTTTAGTAGATGGTTTCCTCCTTTCAAATACCTGATAGCTAACCTTAAATATGTGCTCATCATTGTATGTTCTTGGAGGGTGTAGGATTGATATGTCCAGATTTTTATGGGGTTGAGCTTTGTCTCTGTACCATCACACATTGTCATTGACATGGAGAAGCGTAATATGCACCACCATTTGTCATGGGTTAGTCATTTTATAATTTAGCAGGTGAAATCATTTATTTGAAGTAAAAGCTCCCCTGAGATGTTTCAAGACCATACCTCACCAACAGGTTGAAACACGATTTGGCATAAATCGACCATCCAATAACAAATTATACCACTGTTAAAGACTATCTAAGGATCTCACAATGAATAAGATGGTGTGCAAGTCTTAATGTCACAATGACATTTGACTTAGGCATGTGTATAAAGGCAGCGTGAAGAAATGCCCTCATAATTATTATTAGAACCTTTCATTTGACATGTGCCTAAGTCAAAATGATAGGGAAAAGATGAGTGCTCACGCATTCACGGATGTTTTACCATAAGAGGATCTGATGATTGTGGATCTCAAAATGTGGGGTGTCTGACAAGATTATGTGCGGGTCAATTTACTGCCACAAAGCAATGACTGAAAAATGTATGCAAAAGGGTTGGATGACCGATTTGACACTTTGCTACAAGAATAATTGATAGGAAAACGGGATTATTGGAAGTAAGAAACAAGCAGAATTTATAAATGTTGTATGCTGCATAATTTTTGTCATGAAATATCCAGACGTTCGACTATGAGGTGATAATGGTAAACTATGTAGAACGGCTCAGTTTTGGTTATCCTACATGGACCGTGTTTGGTGGGTGGCTATCTCTCTCTGAGATACAGTAAAGACAAACAATCTCTACATACATGGGTCATGTCTCAAATGAATGGCTGCCCAGGCTCTTTAGACGCACAAATCCCACTTCATCACACACATGTATGTGATTGTGCGTGTTTCGTAAATGTCACGTCTATGTTCTGAAGCCTTTTAAACATCGGTAGATAGTATTTAGCAATGACATATTCCATTATTGGACAGTTGATTATAGTCATTTGTGAGTCATGGAACACCCCCATAGGATTGCTTTCTTCAATTTGATGCTTTCACCTAACGCACAAGTCGCCCCTCATAGCGAACGTTGACACATTTCGTTTCTGTTTGTTAATGGCAAAGCATGGTGATGCAGAGAATAATCCAAACCACAAGAAAAGAGGGTATGAACTTATCAACTCTATCTGCATTAAGAGTTGACATTTGTGAGTACATATCTAGAGGGTTAGGTAGTTATTTGGAAGGGAACACATCTACCAAATCCAGACATCCCTGCTCCAAGTTAGGAAAATTGATGGACTGTAAAGGGTGAATAAGGCTTGGAACCTAAATGGTGTGTAAGTTAACAGGGGTGTAGGAATGTACTTTTACCTGGGGCAGGGTCTGAAAGACGAGTGGGGCCAAAACCTAGGGGACGATATGGGGATACAATATTGGAAAGGAAAATCGTGGGGGTGGCTTTCACTCCGTCCCCCTGTTCATACGCCTATGGTTAACTATTGCTCCATATGCTGGCAGATATTCTAGAGAGTGAATGTTATAAGATCTAATGTACATGAAGCAATTCAACAGGCGATGATCGCAGCAATGAATATGATCAGTTGGCATCTGAGAGTGACAATGACTAATTCAAATGCAGTGAGTAGATCCATTGTTTGTTATGTAGTGGGTACAAATAACAACCATTTGAGTGTTCATTTACCAATCAAATCTATCTAGATGCAATGTTATTTTCGTTTAGTATTGGATTACCACATACTTGTATTTCCCTAATTTTAAAAGAGAATGAATCTAATGTCAGATAGAATAATGCCATTCCATGACAGATATTTATTCGTGGCCATATAGACCTGTGAGATGATGTCTATCACTCACTTTACAAGATGTCAACACGAACGTATTCCTTTATTAACACTTTATTAGTCACAAAAATGTACAGTTCCAGGATTTTAAGCAACTGTAAGAATTGGGCAGATTTTGATCTCCGCTGACCTAATTATTTAAATGAGCTGCATATAGGAAATCGTAGATGGTAAGACATGGACTATTCTCATTGGTCATTCACTACCCTATCTTAAGAGGATGTGATGTGATGTCCATTGCATTTCATAATCATTATGTTAGGTGTCATAGTAACAACATCAATGCTTCATAATCGTCAAATGTTTCTAACACTTACTCTTCAGGTTGGTAACATCAAAATATTTAATCACTTTGTCAGACAACAATGCACATTTACCCTATTTTAAGCAGTCGGCACCATTGGTGACATTTTACCTCTGCTGACCTGATTACTTGACTGATAAGCATATAGCATGTTGGAAATTATTGAGACCTCTATAATGAGCGTCTTAAATGGTCAGTCCTTACTCTAGGCTTTGTAGACGTAAAGGTATGTTCATTTCATTTTTCAGTCCTACATAATTATTGCATTTTTTGATATTTTCAAAAATGGATATTCCATCCGTTGTTATAATAACAACATTTTATGATTTAAATGAATGTAACCTTAAATGGTTTGATCTCCGCTGACCTAATTATTTAGATTTGCCAGATGGCACCTAATCCGTACTCTCCAAGAAATTAACACCAAGACATTGATTTACTATCACTTTATCAGTCATAGCAATGCACCTATGTTCGATTTTAAGTAATTGGCAAAATTGGTGGCCTTTGGAACTCTGCTGACCTTCCTTACTCTAATGATTTGCCTATGTATCGCAAATGGTAAAGGAGCATAAGAGCAACAATTTGAGTTGTCAATTACTAGCTTACTAAGATTATATCAAATGTTATGACCATTCTTGTCGCCCCTACCCTGATATGGGCCATACGTGCAACCTTAACTCTACAGAAGCCATAGTGAGGCCCAGATTATTGCATGTTACCATATATATTATTAATCAGCACAGTTCAATGCAACAGAAACATATAGTTTGGCAGATTGTGGTGGCGCTGGTGATGGTGGTGATGGGTAGGGGAGTGGGAGGGGTGTGCGTGCGTGTGTGTGTGTGCTTGCGCGCGTGCGCGTGCCCTTTATTTGCAAGCTGAGTCCTTGTAGACCATGAACCTGTTTTAGCTATCACCATTTAAGGTTACCTGTGGAAGTTTATAAATTAGGATAATTCTGTTATTGGGCTGCAAAATAGCAGTGACTGTAATGTCAGTGTTGGCATTCACTGCCTCCTATGTTCACCTAAACTATACCATACCGCCACACCTGTATCGTTCCCTAGCCTCTTACAAGTATTACCTGTCTATATGGACATGGTGGTATATAACACCTATACAGTGGATCATGAACCTTTGCAAGGCAATGTGTGTGATACTTTATAAACACATCTCACGATTTCAAAGAAAACTCATAAATCTAAATGACTGCTAATAGGTGGGCGTTTGGGTTGCCGGGGTAACGGTTTGGTTTCAACGCCAGCCAGCTGTTATTTTGTTTATTTCAAATTGTTTGTGAATGTTGATTGATTACCTGTTTTATTGATACAATATTTGCTCACAAATATAGGAGTGAAAGATAAACGCATCTCAACACGCCGTTAAGAGAGCTTACTTAATCTCTTTTTCCTCTCATCCCCGCTCACGCTCACATAGCTACATGCATGCACACATGCACACATGCTCGAAAGAGGGCACTCACTCACTCGCTGATTCACGCACTGACTCACTCACTCGCGGACTCACGTGCTGTCTCGCCCGCCCGCCCGCCCGCCCGCCCACCCGCCCGCCCGCCCGCCCCGCCCGCCCGCCCGCTCACTCCCTCACTCCCTCCCTCCCTCCCTCCCTCCCTCCTTCACCCACCCACCCGCCCGCCCGCCCGCCCGCCCGCCCGCCCGCCCGCCCGCCCGCCCACCCACCCACCCACCCACCCACCCACCCACCCACCCACCCACCCACCCACCCACCCACCCACTCACCCACCCACCCACCCACCCACCCACCCACCCACCCACCCACCCACCCACCCACCCACCCACATGAACAGCGCAGAGAAAACACGAAAATACGCACGAGTTTGGACTCTCGGTGCGGGTGGTGAGGAGTGGGGTGGGGTTGGGGGTGGAGGTGATGGTGGCTAGAGTGAATAACTCTAAGAATAATCGCGAACTGACTAAGAGATCGTATTCTTTGATAATCGGTGTTTATTATGTCAATGTTCTGAGGGCGAGGAGACTCCGAGTGTCTTTCCTTTAAAAAGAAATACAAGACACTTGTGTGTTAAATTATATCCAAAGCATCTTCTAACAAACTACCCGGATACTCGTATAGGTGTGCGCGCGATGGTAAATCTACCATGTTGAATCTACCGTACGTAAACTCGCGTGACTAGCAGTTGGATGAATACCACATACAGTTCAGACTGTAAATAACGTAATCATGTTTCCAAAACAAAAAAAACTAACTGAAATATGCTAGTTAGTAAAGATTTGAATACGATAAAAGAGATTTTCTGCTAAACATGTTGGACTTAATTTCATTGGAAGCCATTTCTGTATTGACGTAGGAATATGGTGAGGTGGGTTGGGTTGGTGGTGGTGGTGGTGGTGGTGGTGGTGGTGGTGGTGGTGGTGGTGTGTGTGGTGCGTGTGCGTGTGCGTGTGCGTGTGCGTGTGCGTGTGCGTTTGTGTGTGTGTGTGTGTGTGTGTGTGTGTGTGTGTGTGTGTGTGTGTGTGTGTGTGTGTGTGTGTATGTGTGTGTGTGTGTGTGTGTGTGTGTGTGTGTGTGTGTGTGTGTGTGTGTGTGTGTGTGTGTGTGTGTGTGTGTGTGTGTGTGTGTGTGTGTGTGTGTGTGTGGGTTGCGCAATGGTTCTCCTCAGGGTTTTTTCTCTTCCGTAGTGTTATCGCTCGCCCAGGTTCTTTCCTCTCCCATAGCGTATCCCGAAGTCGCCCCTAGCTTTTGGCCCCGCCCCATACATCAGCCACCATGTACAAATAAGTTCCTACACCCCTTTGCTGTCTTAGGCAGCAATAACTTCCAATCAAATTATGTTAAAAATAATCAACATTTCGTCTTCTTTTGTTTTGGAAACATTTAAAGTTATTTTTGAGCAGCGCTGTACGATCAAACATTCGATGGCGGGAATTGGCTTTTGGGACCATATGGTGGAAGTTCTTTAAAATAGTCTTACAACCACCGATTTTAATGAACTGCCATTATTTGACCACCAACAGTTATCGTCCATACCCTAGCAGATGAGTTGGATTAACTGATTGTCTGCTTCATAGATTGAGGTGACCGCAAGAAAGCAGGACTCGGTACACTCAAGTCAAGAATGGACTTGACGAAGCTAAGGATTTCGGCTGAGGGCAAGACGCAGTGGGAAAACGCGAAGAAGGACTGATAGCAGCTGTATGATGTTTCTACTACTGCAGCCGTAGAACACAGTAATCATACATGCATAGATTACTTTTATTCCATAAAAAATGTCTGTTACAGATAGGAATGTCGCGATAAACGCCACGTGCACACAATAAATATACTATATACGATTTTGCCATATTTCTATTATATTCATTACATTATATAACAATAAAGATATCCATTTCATTACTCAACCAAATATAAAACAACTGCAGACAAAGGCTAATTTAGGACACGCATACCAAGAGATGTGTTTGTTTGTTTGTTTAACTTAGCGCTTTACGCAGCATTCCCGGTAGCATTCTTCCAGAACCATTTTGGGTGACACCGGATGATTATTCTGGGAGCAAATCGTTTAAAATTGTCGCTCATTCTTAAAGCATCACAATTCTGTCAAATTATTTTGGAAATAATTATCAGGATTTGTACTACAACGCATCAATATGAAGGGATTGTGTTCAATCATTGTTCCCGTTCTTACGTGTTCTGCGATTATAGTTGTGATGGGAAACTTCTTTTTCTCAGACACAAATTCTTCCTACTTACAGGAACTTAAAAATAAATTTTTGGTGAAATGAGATTCTCTGTTTTATTCTGAGAAAGCTTCCTGGTAAGACAGCAGTTGGGAATGTGTCTAACGATAACAGGGCTGATGCCACATACACGTGAGTTGGGTATGGCAATCGACATTTACCATATAAACAGTATAAATATGAGCGATAAAGTCGAATTTACACTGGATTTATTGAAACCAATTTGTTTAAAAATCATTGCTGCCCAAGGCAGCAATGACTTTTAATTAAATTGGTTTCAAATATCCACCACCTTACGTAGTTGGTTGCTAATTTACAGCACAGATTTATATGAATATATTATTCTTCATAACTGGTAGGGTTAATGTAGAATGTAGTGGATATTTGAGCTAAAAGTTGATGGAAAATGTCAGCATTGGAAACAGACGAAACAATCCGAATAGTAAAGAATTGAATGCGATAAAGGTCGTTGAACTCAGACAAACATTCTTAATACATACAGCGGACAACAGCACCACGCTGCAAACCATTAACGGTCGGATGTTCGGGTTAATATTTAACAGCAATAATTTGAATACGATAGATTGTTTTTGACTGAACATCTGCTAAAAGCGTGATTAGAGGTAGGCATATTTAGGACATAGGAGTGGAATCTGATAAAGATTATTAAGACTACCTTTCTTAATTCAAACAGCAGACAGTAGCAGCAGCAGACCGGTATCAAATTGCGTGTGGGAGTCGTGCAGGAAACACCCCGCAATGCAATAGTAGTTGGATAATCGGTTTAATATTTAACAGCAAAGATTTGAATAAGATTGATTGTGTTTTCACTGCACCTGCTATAAGCAAGATTAGAGGTAGACATATTATTGCGATCACTGAAACGTCTGCTACACAATCGTTGTGTTACTGAAACTGCTCCCGCCAGCAGCCGGATAATTACGTAGGCGTACGCTGATACTATACTCGTGTGCATTGTAATAATGTGTTCTAGCAACATGGCATGGGAATAATTGTGATCTCTGTCTGATAGCGAGCGGGGTTTACTGGTGAGAATCATTTCTTACTGTTACATACAAGTGAACTGCACCTTTAGGTAAGTACCTGACAAAAGTATTGTTGCATATTGTGGGCCAAAGTGTAATCAAGCGTTAATTAATTCTTAGTAGTTGGCAACATGCAGAATTTGTTTTCCATAGAAACATACATGCATCATGAAAATTTGGTTATTGCGAAATGAGTTGTAAAGTTAGATTAATTACACTTGTCTATTACATGCAATTGCTACCATTGATTTGAGCATGATGTTGATGATGATGATGATGATGATGATGATGATGATGGTGGTGTTGGTGATGGTGGTGGTGGTGGTGGTGTTGGTGGTTGTGGTGTTGGTGGTGGTGTTGGTGGTTGTGGTGTTGCTGGTGATGATGATGATGATGATGATGATGATGATGACTGTGCTCTCCAGCTGAAAGGAGTGGAACTTCTTTATGCCGCAATCAAGTTTCGTCAACATTTTCCATTGTATTTTGCCATTTGTGAGCACGCTCAGTTCCTTTAGGCTCTTTTTCATTTTTGTGGCACCAGGTTATGCTCTCAAAACTCTCAGCTAGTTGGTGTTATTACATCATTTCCACGCCTAGTATTTGTCGATGCTTGGTACTGAGAATTAAGCTATAAGTTTGATTAGAGGTAGACATATGATTATCATTGGAACGTCTGCTACATAGCGGTTGGATTACTGAAGTTGCTCTCGGCAGCAGACAGATAATTACATAGGCCTGTTATTGAAATAGCTAGGTGTGCATTGTAATAATTTGTTTTAGCAACAAGACACGAGAATAATTGTAATCTCTGTAGGATAAAGAGTCGTGTTATTGATGAGAATCGTCTTATACTGTTGTCCCAGAATTACATATGCTAGTGAAGTGACCGGTACCATCAGGTAAATATCTGACGAACGTATTGGTGCATATTATAGGCTAAGGTGTAATCAGGCAGTATGTAGGCCTTGCTGTTAATTGTTGGTGCCATCCAGAAAAATATTTATCATAGAAACATGCATTCATCAGGAGTAGGTTATATCGAAATGAGTTTTGGAATACGTTTAAGCTTGCATATTACATATAATTGTTTCGATTAAGTTGAACATGACGACGACGACGACGACGACGACGACGACGACGACGACGACTACGACTACGACGACGACAATGGCGACGACAATGACGACGACATTGACGACGACGATGCTGATTGTGTTCGGGCTGGTGGTTGTGTTGATGACTATGGTTGTGGTTGTGTTGGTGTTGGTGGTGGCGTTGGTGTTGCTGTTGTTTGTGGAGGTGGTTGTGTTGCTGATGGTGCCGTGATTGTGGTGATGCTGATGATGATGATGACTACGACGACGACTACGACTACGGCGGCGGCGGCGGCGACGACGACGACGACGACGACGACGACGACGACGACAATGAAGACGACAACGTCAACGACCACGACGACGACGACGACAACGATGGTGATAATGATGATGATGATGATGATGATGATGATGATGATGATGGTGTTATAGAGGTGGTGGTGGTGGTGGTGGTGGTGGTGGTGGTGGTGGTGGTGGTGGTGCTGGCGGCGGTAGCGGTGGCGGTAGCGGTGGCGGTAGCGGTGGCGGTGTGGTGGTGTGATTGGGCTGATGGTAATGGTGACAGTTATGATGATGATGATGATGATGACTGACATTAGTTCTGATCAAAGAACATACTATGGGAATACATTAGCAGAGGAGACACTGGGATGATTGTTCAGCGTTGGGTTCGGACAGTCTACACCATTCGTTGGAACAACTAAACCCCATGTTCGGCCAAATCCATCAGCAGAATTTGGTCTCCCACACTCACGCAATAAAAACAATTATTAGTCTTCTAGAATAGATCTAAATCTCTCCGTTCCTGTCTGTTTATGGCGCTGGGGTACAACCACATAGATGGATGGTGGTATAAACCAGTATGGGTTGATGGGCATGCTAACAGAACACATCCGGACTTGTCGACTCCAATACATGCACGTAAAATAGGAACTACACGAATACATGAAACCAAGTCCAGCCACTCAACACTATAGGATACATGCGTATGATCGTCATGCACAATGACATTTGACAGATGACAACACAGACGTCATGAACCTTAGAACAATGAAATATGCGTTTAATCATTAATCAGACTTGATGCTTGATGAACATAGCTTCTGCAATAGACCTTTCCATTTTTAGCTATGCCCCGCCCATCACTAGCTAAGCTCCACCCACACCATGCTGGTGTCGAGATCGATCGATCTCTGAACTATTTGACTATCAATTTCCAGAAAACTATCCAGGTAAACTATTGGATATTTTGTAGCTATGGCACCAACAGCGTCCAGTCAAATTAGTTTCAAAATATTCAACAACATGTTTTTAAATAGTAGAGACATACAATTCGTACAACGTGTCAGACTATTAAGAGGTAAAGACGGGCCAAATAGAATCATTTAAGACGTGATGGTTATGACGTCATCCTACACGCCACTTAGCTGATTATGACGTCATATAACGTCAGCTTGATGGACCGATGCTCTGGAATGGCGAATTTAATGTACTTATGGTATAGCATGTTGCTATATGATTGTATCTTATATGTTAGTTGCCAATTAGTTAAATTAGTTAATCAAACTCTTGGGTGACACTTATACCTAATCACACATGCGAAAATTAATACACACAGTTTTTTGATGTAATGACAGAATGATATTTAAGTGTGGACTACTGTTGACAATGGACGAGCGGATGGTGATCGCTAGTGACAGATGGGCAGAGGTGGGAAATAGATCTAGCTAATGTCAGACAGCTAATTAGTTCCTGGGCAGCTAGTACGTTATATAGGTGGTGAGTTTCTCAGCTATGTCTTTAACTGACTGATCAGATATAGTCAAAGAATTTGAGTTTAACTTTGTGATGTTTTATTAGAATACTTCTCGCTTAGGAATCCATTGTAGCTAAGTAGGATCAGTTTAGAATAGGTAAGCAATACGTGACTGGATTTGGGAAGGGATGAATCCAGTTTTAGCAATGCCTCACCTATCTCTAGCTAAGCGTCACCCTCACTTTGCCCATGTTGGATCGATTGAACCATGCACACCCTGAGTCTCAATTTCCAGAAACGTAAGCTTGTAAGCAGTTGAATATTTTGAAAGTCATTTTACTGGCTGCAGTTGCTGCTATGGCAGCAACAGCGCGTGGTCAAATTAATTTCAAAATATTCAACAGAATGTTTATTAAATAGCAAAAACATGAAAACTAGTGTCAATACTGGGTATGCCGCTAGAAAGGGAATATGCCGATGATATGGACTTCATAGACGAGGAAAAGAAATCCCTTGACGAACTTCTCCCAATAGCTGCAAGCAAACTAACAACTGAGTATATCTTTATGAATGAATCCAAAATATAGTTCACCAACATATACCTATCTACAAAGCATGAAACTAAAGAAAATGACGATCCACTTGGTGGTGGCGAACCATGGAGGAAAAGTAAAATCCTGGGCTCACTGCTTTGCAGTACTGCTGACATTACTGCACGCTGCGTGATGGGGAACATTTCCAGTCCTTCTGGAATCTATGGATTCGTAGATCAAAGATGCTCTTGATTAAAAGGCTACGTGCTACGAGGTGTCCTCAAGAAAGCAGTACTCGGTACACTCAAGTTAAGAATGGACCTGAAGAAGCTAAGGATTTTGGCTGAGGACACGACACAGTGGGCAAAAGTGAAGAAGGACTGATTGCAGCTGAAGGATGTTTCTACTACTACAGCCGTAGAATACAGTAATCATACATACATAAGATTCATACAGATAGACTGACTATTAAGCGTTTATGATGGACTTATGTCGTCATTCATGGCGTACTTCATTATGACATCAGCCTACATGTAACGTAATTGATTATGCCGTCATATGATTGATCGAGAGACTGGATTCATCTGTTATATATGTGAACAGTAGGATTAAGACAAGCTCAGCAAACGCGTTATCAATAGAATACAACATTGCGTAATCCATTAATATATCTCTGCTAGAAAGAAGATCCTGGTAGGTACGCACGTTTTGACGATGACGAGCTACTCCTCATACAGAACCACCAGCCGTGGCCACCCGTCCTAACCCATACCATATGGCTATCACATCATTACTGTTGAGCGTTGCTAATACTGGATACGAAAATTACGAGCACACTGCCGTAATAGATTTGGCAGGAAAACACCCACCAACAGTAACCACTCACCGAAACATTCAGATGTGTGTGGCTCCACACTGTATGATCTGTTGGCTTTAATTAACATCATGCTATTGGGAGTTATTCTGCTGGGTGAACGATGTGTGCCGGGGCCCGATAGCACTTTACAAACCCCATATGAACGTAAGTGTTTCTATGTTAAACCTCTCTTTTGGCAGCTCCAACGGACCTTTCCATTTTTAGCTATGCCCCGCCCATCACTAGCTAAGCTCCACCCACACCTCGCCGTGTTTGGATTGATCGATCCCCGAATGCCCTAGCAATCAATTTCCTGAAAACTATACAGGGAAGCTGTTGAATATTTTTGTAACTAATTAGACTGGGTGCTGTTGCTGCCATAGGCAGCAACAGCGCCCAGTCAAATTAGTTTCAAAATATTCAACAGAATATTTATTAAATAGTAAAAGCAAACAATTTGTACAACAGCCCATAGACAGTCATCAAATATGCGTTCGTGACGTACTTATCGACGTCATTTATTATGATGTCATTGTACACACCACGCAGTTCATTATGACGTCATATAATGGGTGGGTACTCTGGAAAGGTGAATTCACCTTTCCAGAGTATCCATTCATCATCAGACCTCGTATGACGTCATAATCAGCCCAGCGCGTGTATGGCGACGTCATAATTATTACGTCACAAAGGGTTCCATATAGACCATCACCAAATCTCAAATGGTCCGACACATTGTATGAAATGTATATCTTTGAAATTCTTTGCTATTTAATAAACATGCTATTGAGTATTTTGAAACTAATTTGACTGAGCGATGTTGCTGCCTTAGGCAGTATGATAGTCAGGGTGTTCAGAGATTGATCGATCCCAACACGAGCGAGGTGTGGGTGGAGCTTAGCTAGAGATGGGTGGGGCATAGCTAATACCGGAAAGGTGAATTGATCGATATATTATTAGTCCGGGTCTGCTTTGACCCCTACCTGGCTTTCTCGGCCCGCTATGTCCATTCAAATATCTCTCATATGATCAGTTAGTTTGGGGGCAGAGTAGACCTGTGCTACAATTTTCTGTACACCATATGAAAGTTTAACTTCAGATAGATTAGTGCCTAAGCATGATGAGCATGATATATATAACACTCAGTTGGAATACCAAGGTTAACGTGTATTGTATTTATGCTGGCGCAAGAGCCAAATGGATTACATCTGTAGAAGAAATCTGATTTTTTTCATTCTGTGCAACAGCAGCAATGAATATATCCCCAGTTGATCGTCATTTAATACTACTTCATTTGATAAGTGATAAGTACGAGGGCATGGGGGGGGGGAGTAGGAGGGGGGGGGGGGTGGGGGGTAGGGGGGGGGGGCAGCGACGTTTTGTATTAATTCAGCCAGAGCAGGGAATATAATCCAGTCTCCTTTCCCTAAACATATGTTATTCTCGGTATGTTTTATACCATCGCAACCACAGCTTTAGAAGAGGGCCGGGGTAGACCATCCACTAAAAATAACATATTCATCATTGTCAGAGCTCAACCATATCCTGTCAGAATGACAGAATTGTAGCACTCAGCACGCCTTTGCCACATTATGTAACTAACTGCAATGTATTCGCTGAGCATCTCGAATTCATAGGGACATGAATTACTATTTACGGATTCTGGATTTGCATTCAGAATGATAGATATAGAGAACTTAAATAAGGAAACGTTGTGATGCCATTGGTAATTCATATAACTTCTTCTTCTTGCGTTCATCTTTCTCATGACAGAGTACTCTTAGAGTGTTTTCCTTATTTGGTGCATGAAAGCTGCAGTGGTCGTCAAACTGTCTTTCTCTCCTCTGATCATCTCTTCAAAGGATAGTTCAATATAACAGACGTTTCTCCTAGCCTGTTTATACTGCAGATAGTGCTGCAAGAGATGTTCTGCTGTTTCTTCTGCCTGCTGACACTCACAGTGCAGAATCTGTAATCTTGAGCCGGTAAAGATACATGTTTGATCCTCACTATTGAGGCTCTGTATTGTATCCTTATGCTGCTTGCTGGTGGTTCTTGTGGTTTTAATGATATGCTTCAGTTTTACAAAGTCAACCTCACGGTTGAATTAGTCCTTGTTCTATTTTGATGTTAACATGAGAATGTTTATTAGACTCCATCTGGCGAATCTAATAACAATTGTTCATTTATTTCATGAAATGCTGTTAATGTGACAACTGAGAGAATGGCCATTCCTTTTTTCAAATAGAGGGGAAAATGCAATTATGTGGTACTGAAACAGGAGCTAAACATGACTTCATACCAACCTACTTAGGACAGACCACTTAAAATGTTCCTTATATTGGCTTCCAAAAGGCCCTATTACGCCTATTGCTTAAACCTAGGTAAATATGCATTGTTGTGACTGACACCATGATAATACATGGATATCTTGAAGTTAACATCCTGAATAGTGAATGATATACACCATTTGATGAATCTATTGGACCAAATGTTCTTGAAATGCCGTTACTATGACACCTGACAGATTGACTATTTTTAAAAATAACAAACATCATCACATTCTCACAAGCTACCGTATGTTCAATATGCCCACTCAAAGGTTCACTGACCTAGCCCATACAATTTCCAATATTCCATGTGCAAATGACCTGAATAATTAGGCCAGCAGATGTAACCACCCCCCCCCCCCCCCCCCACCACCCCAAATTGTGGATGCCGCTTACAATTTTTCAGCCGTGCATTTTGATGTACAGGATGATAATAATAATGGAATATGTTGGTGTTAATATCATGAACAGTGAATGATGCGCACTGTCTGATAAATCTAAATGGATAGTTTTTATTTATTTCACGGAACGATGCTAATATGGCAACTGACAGAATGCCCATTCTTTAAGCCGAAGAAAAAATGAAATTATGCGGTAAGCAAAAATGAAATGAAAATAACATTGCATCTAAATAAATATAGTGATACATGATCCCTCACATTCTTTGTATTTGTACCATCTACATACCAAGACAATAAATCTGATAATTGTATTTGAACATATCATCTCTCAATTAGTCACTGTCACTATCAGATACTGATTCAAATCCTTCATTACATCAGGTGAACCATCCACATGTTCACGATCATGTCCCTAGAATATCTGCGAGCATACTAGGATATGGTTCACCATCACACCACGTGTGTTCCAATCTGTATTCACCACTTATATTCCAGCCATTGCTCTATGTCGGTGCAGGATTGTTCGTTTTGGTAGATGATTCCCCCCTTTCAACCATCTACCTGATCGCTAACCTGAAATATGTGCTCATGAAGGCAAGTTCTTGGTGGAGGTAGGGTTGAGATGATCAGATTTGGACTT